>JAGDYQ010000010.1:6966226-7192446 GCA_021962125.1 Bulinus truncatus | reverse complement strand
GGCAAAAGAAAAATTCTTTTTTTTAAGTAACTTAGAATTTTAAGTGAGTAATTTCTCTGACCATTTTGTTTGATTGACTCTAAGTTGACTAAGATCTTTGCTATAACATACGAAGGAAGCACTCGTGGGCAGAGTGTCATTAGGAATTACCAAGTGTTGTAAAACAAATTTTTGATTTTTAAAATATTTTCTTATACTTTATATAGTTAAAAGAATTTTTCTTGTTTTTGTTGGTAAAGTTTATATACACTTATCTAAAGTATTATTTAGTATTTTTATAAAATTATAATTTTAATTACTTTATAATGAGCTCTACTTAGCCTAAGCCTAACTTAGCACTACACTGAATCTCAGGTCTAAAGTCTAGAAATACCAATTAGTGAATTACTTTTAAAATTATGGTGGTAATTCTTTAAAATTTTTATTACATTTTTTTTTCCAACCATGAAATTTGTGTCTGCATAAAATTTTATAAGCCACATCAGCCCCCCCCCCTCCCCCCTCTTATTGATGGAGAAGTCAAAATACAAATTTTTAACCCTTAGCACATGCCATTAAAACATCAGACATCTTGATTGGCATCGCTAATTTTTAAAAAAATTGCATTTATACAACGTCGTTAAGGGCACATATCTTCAGCTGAGATGATTTATGTGCATTTGTAAAATAAAAATTAATAATAGTAAAAAAAAATTAAATATTATTTTAATCCTCTGTTCATCGATAGACCGAAACTGAATTTGTAAATATGAAAAAAACAACTCATACATGTATATATTTTTTTAGATAGCAATGTACAGGACAGCAGTTCTCAACAAAGTGATTAGAAGTGTGTCATCTAAATTTTTTTTAAATAAGAAAAATCAAGGAAACATACAAATAGTTTATTTTTTATTTAAAGGTGGGTCTCAGAAACCAAACTTGTTCCTTAGTGGGTCTTGAATCACAAAAGTTTGAGAACAACTAATCAGGACAATCTTTCTTGCGGTGTTTCTTCTTCTTTTTTTTTGTTTTCATAATACATGTATTAGCTGAATGAAATGAGAAATGGATCCTTGATAAAGTCAAAGTAATCATGATTATGCTATGGCGCAGCAGTTAGATTTTAATTTTGTGGACGAGTACTTTGTATTTAATTTTTTAAAATAACTTTCTTAAATAGTATGACTCTTATAATCTAAAAGTAAAGTTCCATTTGCCCTAGAAGGCCATTGAGGAAGATGAAGGATACTATCTGTTTTTGTAAACATGTCATAAAAAGGGATTGTGTGGTTAGCACAAAGCCCAGCAGGCTTTACTTCCCCAACAGTCGAACGAACATTCAATTGCTTTGTACTGCTAGTTCATCGAACATTCTATTGCTTTATACTTCTAATTCATTCATATCTCATACTCTAATAATAAAAGATTATAATCTATGAATGTTTTCTTTTTTTTTTTTTTATTTTAGATGCCATTCACAATCTCAGCTCCAGCAGTAATGCTAATAATATAAAAGATTTACTTCCAAATGATGGGGCATCAAGAGATGGTCAAAACATAGTGATTAGTGAACCAGTCGGCCATCAACCTCTGAGTGATGTTGACCAGCCTGCAGTACAGTGTAACAATGAAGAGGAAGAATGTGAGCACATCCATCCTGAATATTTTGACAGCCTTCAAGAAGGTGTACATCACAGTAATATCTTCATAAAGACCTACCATGTGGCGACCACCAGACAGCCAGAGACATCTGGGTTCACCAGCATAGTAACTGCAACGCTGTCATTGCCATCTCCAATTACGGCCAATCAAGATACAGACAAGAACAAATCTTATATAAAACAGAACCAGCAAGTGAAGTGCATAGCCCCTCACACTTTTACCAACTGTAAAATATGCAACCCAGCAACATCTTCTTTTAGCTCTTCTCAGAACCCAGAACAGAAGATCTCTGCTCAGCTCTGCAAATCTCCTGTTTCTGAGGTCATTGCACGAGACAGCGGGAGACAAAGTCCACTTTATTGTTTCAAGAAGACTGGGCAGTTTAAAATGCACAATGCAGAAAGCAAAAGACCTGGAAAAGTTATTCGAACTCAAGTTTCCTCCGTCTTTAAACAGGATGCTGCCGAAACCCACAGATATTTTACCCCCATTATCGAAAATCCTTCACAACCAGATGATAAATCTAATGACAGTCGGCTAGAAAGGATTAATGAAAATTCAGAGCAACATCCCTCAGTCAGTGTAATAATTGAGAGATTATCTCATCCTACAAACTGGCTATCATTAAGCTCTATTGGACGTGTTTTGTCATTGGCCTTCAACCAAATCGCTAACATGTTGCTTACAACAGGTGATGAATCTCAGTTGCTTGAAAGTGACACTAGATCTGGCACAAGACCATTGTCTGTCACTTACCATCGCAGTTTGCCGATCAACGCCAATTTTGATTTTGCATCACAAGACTCTTTCCAAATTATTCGGAGAGATCTCAGTCCAGTCCATCCTTCTTTGCTCCGATCAACTCAGTCCTGTGAAAGTTTTGAAGTCATAGAGCAACCGGCTGACTATGAGATAGAGCACTGTTCAGAATATGTAGGCCAGAGGCCATTTTTGTTAAGAATGTTCTCGCAGTCTAGCTCAAATAGTGATACCAATAACCTTCCTGATGTCCAGATGGGCACCTGTGAATCAAGCGCTGAGTTTTGCAATTTTAATTTCAAACACCTGGTGAGTGACAGGCAGTGCAACCAGCTAAACCCTCTCCCTGCTGAGTCCATCTCTGATTCTGACCAATGCAACATCAGCACATCAGTGGTGCTGAACGACGAACACAGGACAGTCACCTCGATGACAAATTTGGTCTGTGAGAGCAATCATAGGGAGGCTGAAGACACTGAAAGTCTAACCTTCACGGTCATATCTGAGAACGAAGATGATGATTTCATTATTCTTCATCTAACCAGTTGAAATTTGACTTGCAGTCTTAAACGAAAAACTATTTGTCATTCTAAAAAAATGCTTTTTGATGATTGAGACACTAGTGTTGAAATAAATTATAATTAATAAATATTAAAACAGGCCAGCACTTCCATTTATATTGGCATTAACACTAGTTCGATGTGTTTAATTACCAAAATCACCATTCACCAAAATTTTCACTAATTTCAGCTTTGTACATGTATTTCATTAAATCCTTGTTTGTTGAAAATAACTGTAACTTAAATATTTTAAGTTTTGCATTTAATATTTATTTAAACAATTACTCATGGGCAGGGCTTTTTGATTTAATCTCTTTTTGATATTTCTTTGAGTTTTTATTGATACTGGTAGATGTTTCGTTGTTGTTATTATTTGATTAATCCTCAGCTACTAATATTTGGTTGTGGTTTTCAGGTCTTCTACATTGCTATTATGTAAATTGTTATACCTATAATGTAAATTGTTATACCAGTGAGGCGAAACTCAGCAGTGAAATTGTCTCACTGAAAAGATTGAAATGCTGAAAAAAGTTTGTGATTTTCTTTTTATAACAAAACTCTTTGAGAGATTTTTTTTCGATAATGCTCCACGGTTGATCTTTTAAATTTGTTCATTACTTTATTAAAAGCTTCTTTACTGTTTAGTTAAACTTTATCTTTGAACTCTTCATACAAAAGGTGTTTGAATTAGTAAATGGGTGACTTTTTTAATACATTTATTTTCTTTGAACTTTTTTTATTTGTGTGTGTGGTGCTAAGACAACGTTTTAACAGTAAATGCATGCATTTATTATTTTAAATGTAACATTGTTACTATGCTATTAAAATTACAGTTGTATTTTTTTTTTTACTTTGTAGAAATCTTACAACTGGAGTTTGTTATGTTTTTTTAAATGTTACTTTGTGAAATTTTTGTCCCAAGAAAGATCCAAGTGGGTCCCAGGTCAAATGTAGCAGATTTAATCAGTTTCTTTTGACTGTGGCAATAAGGGCAGTTCACTTATTACGTAACGCCTCGGGGGATGGGCGAAATGTGACACAAAATGATGAAGAATTGTAAAAAAAAAAAGCCCAAAGTGGGGGGGGGGTCATATTCAAGAAAGCTATTAATTAAATGCCCAGACTCCCCCCCCCCCCCCCCCACCATTGGGAACTATGGCTAGCAAACATAACTGCCTGTTAAAAATGTTAAGAATCGATTTCTAGCTGATTCATTACAAGTATTGATTACGCCATTTATTACTTCGAAGTGGCTACGGTACCATCAAGCGCCATTATATTAGGATTAGGAATATGGCTGGTGCCCGTATTTTTTTTCGGGTACCAGCAATTATTTTAGGATTAGGGTTATGGTTAGGGTGTGGACAGGCCCGTAACCAGAGGGGGGATAGGGGGGGCTGAGCCCCCCCGTGCATGACCTGAGCCCCCCCGTGCATGATTTGAGTTTTTTGACACAATTTTAATAATAACGGCTATAAAACATCAATCATTTTGTTTAATAAATCATTAATAATAAAAACTTAAAAGTTTATATTTTGGCAATCATTCAGGCTATTTTACTTACATATATAGCTTATCTAATTTTTGGGCATAAAAGATTGAATCTTATTGAAGTTCACTTCTGGGTATTTTGGGCAGCATTGGCATTTGGTGCTTCAACAGCCGTGTGTGAGCAGTTTCTCAACCCTCACACGAATGCTCAGACCATATCGCAGATCAATGTTACAAAAGCGTCTAAGCAATCTTTTCCTGCTTGCATTTGAAAAAGATTTAACAGACAATCTGAATGCTGAAGCATTTTTAGGTAAATTCGGTGCTAAACCCAGGCCCGTAGCCAGGTCAAAGTAAGCAGGGAGGCACCAATACCCAGCAAGGGGGCACCTTTACTTTTTCTTTATTTTTTCTTCTTTTTTAAGTGGGGGGGGGGGCACTCCACACCTACCGGGGGGGGGGGGGCACGGCTACGGGGCTGGCTAAACCACGACGTTTGCAAATTGGTCAATATATTTATAACAGGAATCAGAAATTGCTCAGCCTGAATACATTTTTATCATTAAAACTCTTTACTATTTAAATTATTTTTAACAAAACTGCAACATGCCATGCATAATTAAAACGTAGTTAAAATTATATATTTCTAATTAATAGCTAAACAATCGGTACTAAAATGCACCATTTCAGATATGGAACTGCAAAAAATTTCTTGGGGAGGGGACTCAGTGAGATCCCCAAACCCCTCCTCTCCGTTCGCAAGCTTTCGGCGCTTCGCGCCTCCATTTTCGCCCCCCACGAACATTTCTTCTACCCCACCAGGGGCAGATTTAAGGGGAGGAGCCGGGGGGCCCATGCACCCCCCCCCCCGTTATCGCAAGTTTAGGTAATACATCATTAAATTATCGAAATATTTTTTGTTCTAAGACCAATTTTCAACAATGAAAACAGTTTTGCCCCCCCCCCCCCCGTCAAAGTTGTCTAGATCCGCCCCGATCATTTCTTCGACACCCCCTCCCCCCGAAAAAAAATTTCTTCGCTCCCCCAAAAATGTCTTCGCCCCCCCCCCCCCCCCCCCCAAATCCAAAAATCCAATATTCCTGGCTACGGGCCTGGGTGTGGAGCAATATCTATTGCTGGTACCTGGAAAAAAAAATACGGAGTCCCGCTTGATGGTACCGCAGCCACTGCGTTATTTCTTTCCACCCTTCCCTCTTAGTCCACTCTTCAATTTTGAAAATTTAATTAATTTCTTGTTGTGAAACATAAAGATTAAATTATTGTTATCATGACGGACCTATTTACTCTTTACACACACAGATATGTTGTTGAACATCTGATCGTGTCACACTTGGCTGCACACAGCCTGCTGGGACGACGGGGGTTAGGGTAAGCCATTATGGCTGTAGGCAGTATCTATCCGGATTTAACTTCAAGCTGGCGCATGAGTTTAAAAATTTCAAATAATAATATCCGTTTATCTAATTTAAGAAAAATAAAAACTTTATAGGTTGTAATTGGTTCAAAGATGAATTCGGATCGTAGATGCCACGTGATATTATTTCAATCGATACCTTTAAGGGCTGACACTTTGTTTTCAAACGGTTCTGTCCTATTGGGGGGGGGGGGTAGAGAAAAATTAGGATCTAACAAAGTGGACTGGTCATACAGAAGCATCCATGCATGGCCATTGTATGCATTTCTTTTCTTAAAGAAAGAAGTGGGGGGGGGGGGGGGGGGGCACATATTTTTTTCTTATCCCAGGTCTTTATTTGATAGAAGGGTTGGACTTGAAGCAGTTGGATGGAAAGTTTTATTTGATAGAAGGGTTGGACTTGAAGCAGTTGGATGGAAAGTTTTATTTGATAGAAGGGTTGGACTTGAAGCAGTTGGATGGAAAGTTTTATTTCATAGAAGGGTTGGACTTGAAGCAGTTGGATGGAAAGTTTTATTTGATAGAAGGGTTGGATTTGAAGCAGTTGGATGGAAAGTTTTATTTGATAGAAGGGTTGGATTTGAAGCAGTTGGATGGAAAGTTTTATTTGATAGAAGGGTTGGACTTGAAGCAGTTGGATGGAAAGTTTTATTTCATAGAAGGGTTGGACTTGAAGCAGTTGGATGGAAAGTTTTATTTGATAGAAGGGTTGGATTTGAAGCAGTTGGATGGAAAGTTTTATTTGATAGAAGGGTTGGATTTGAAGCAGTTGGATGGAAAGTTTTATTTGATAGAAGGGTTGGACTTGAAGCAGTTGGATGGAAAGTTTTATTTGATAGAAGGGTTGGACTTGAAGCAGTTGGATGGAAAGTTTTATTTGATAGAAGGATTGGACTTGAAGCAGTTGGATGGAAAGTTTTATTTGATAGAAGGGTTGGACTTGAAGCAGTTGGATGGAAAGTTTTATTTGATAGAAGGGTTGGACTTGAAGCAGTTGGATGGAAAGTTTTATTTGATAGAAGGGTTGGACTTGAAGCAGTTGGATGGAAAGTTTTATTTGAGACGTAATGAACTAATTGTGCTGAATTCCCTTGCTTACGTAACGAGAACGGGGTGCTTGCGGGGTCGAATTCTCAAGCGGGCCATACTTTGCCCATCCTGGAGATAAACTATACTACTTGAGGCCACCGTATCTAGAACATTTGTCGTTTACACTAAAAATTGTTAGATAAATATACGTATGTGCCAATTAAGTAATTAAAAAAACAAATTATATTGGTAACAACGGTTAAATGAGCCCCGTATAAAAGCAGGCACGCTGAGAGGGGGGCAGGGGGCCCGCATCTGTAAGGGGGCCCGGCCACCACGACCAAGTCAATATTTTTCACGACTTATTGTTTATTAAGGGGCCCGCAATGAAGTCCTGCCCTGGGGCCCGTGTCGGCGCCACTGCATAAAAGTACCATCTGATGCCCATCTCCCACAGGCCTGGCACTATGTCAAGATTAGAGGGAGAGTGGGCCCTGTGTCCAAATAAATAAACAACAAAATAAATATTTGTGGGCGATGGGTCATGGTCTGTTGGTTGGAAGATGGGGTGGGGATGGTATACTGTGAATGTATGATGGGGTGGGGATGGTATACTGTGAATGTATGATGGGGTGGGGATGGTATACTGTGAATGTATGATGGGGTGGGGATGGTATACTGTGAATGTATGATAGGGTGGGGATGGTATACTGTGAATGTATGATGGGGTGGGGATGGTATACTGGGAATGTATGATTGGGTAGGGATGGTATACTGGGAATGTATGATGGGGTGTGGATGGTATAGTGGGAATTATGATGGGGTGGGGATGGTATACTGTGAATGTATGATGGGGTGGGGATGGTATACTGGGAATGTATGATGGGGTGGGGATGGTATACTGGGAATGTATGATGTGGTGGGGATGGTATACTGTGAATGTATGATGGGGTGGGGATGGTATACTGGGAATGCATGATGGGGTGGGGATGGTATACTGGGAATGCATGATGGAGTGGTGATGGTATACTGGGAATGTATGATGGGGTGGGATGGTATACTGTGAATGTATGATGGGGTGGGGATGGTATACTGGGAATGTATGATGGGGTGGGGATGGTATACTGGGAATGTATGATGGTGTGGGATGGTATACTGTGAATGTATGATGGGGTGGGGATGGTATACTGGGAATGTATGATGGGTTGGGGATGGTATACTGGGAATGTATGATGGGTTGGGGATGGTATACTGGGAATGTATGATGGGGTGGGGATGGTATACTGGGAATGTATAATGGGGTGGGGATGGTATACTGGGAATGTATGATGGGGTGGGGATGGTATAGTGGGAATTATGATGGGGTGGGGATGGTATACTGTGAATGTATAATGGGGTGGGGATGGTATACTGTGAATGTATAATGGGGTGGGGATGGTATAGTGGGAATTATGATGGGGTGGGGATGGTATACTGTGAATGTATGATGGGGTGGGGATGGTATACTGGGAATGTATAATGGGGTGGGGATGGTATACTGGGAATGTATAATGGGGTGGGGATGGTATACTGGGAATGTATGATGGGGTGGGGATGGTATACTGTGAATGTATGATGGGGTGGGGATGGTATACTGTGAATGTATGATGGGGTGGGGATGGTATACTGGGAATGTATAATGGGGTGGGGATGGTATACTGGGAATGTATAATGGGGTGGGGATGGTATACTGGGAATGTATGATGGGGTGGGGATGGTATACTGTGAATGTATGATGGGGTGGGGATGGTATACTGTGAATGTATGATGGGGTGGGGATGGTATAGTGGGAATTATGATGGGGTGGGGATGGTATACTGTGAATGGATAATGGGGTGGGGATGGTATACTGGGAACGTATGGTGGAGTGGGGATTAGGGTGGCCCAAAAAATCCAAATTCGTGCCACATACCGGGGCACCCTTTTTTGTGTTCCTTTTGCCTTAGTTAGTAGTATACTGTTTAAAATTTTACAATTAAATTCCAAGTAGAAGGGGATGCTCACAGGCCTCGTTGTTTTACCTTTTACGGCATTTTACTCGATTTTGTTGAAAAACGACAGCAACAAACTATACAAGGTGAATCAGGTGAAAATGAAACAGAGAGCTGTGAATCATCCAATAAATTTGAAGTCCTAGATGAATATGAACTAAGTCCAAGCTCAACTAAAAAAACGGACAAACATGTCGGAGATTGGATATCATACTTCCTTGTTCACTAAGCATGTCACCAGTGCGTTAGATCGCAACCAAACGTCTGATCGTGAAGCTTTTCGATTGATGATTCCTATTGCTGCAGCGCTGGGACATGATCCTTCATCTTTGACAGTTTCACGAAGCACCATACAAAGAGCCAGAAAGAAAGACATGTGTAAACAAGCAGCAGATATAAAGGTTTCATTTAAGCCTGACTATCCTCTAGTTCTACACTGGGATGGAAAAATCTTACCTGAAATCCTGGGTCTTGGAGAAGTTGACCGCTTGCCGGTGCTGATTTCTGGTTATGGCAGTGGAAAAATTACTAGGTGTCCCTAAACTAACATCATGGACAGGACAGAATGCTGCTGATGCTATTTATGGTCAGTTAGAACAGTGGGCACTGGTAGAAAGCATCCAGGCTATGAGCTTCGACACCAATTCTGTCAACACTGGTTGTTTCAATGGAGCCTGTGTACTGCTTGAAAATCGTATTGGTTGAGAACTATTGTGGCTGGCATGTCGTCATCATGTTCTTGAAATGGTATTGGCAAAGGCTTTCAGTTTGTGTTGCAGTCCCTCTAACTCACCAAACATACATATCTTCAAAAGATTTAAAGAAGTTTGGGGACGCATAAAGCTTGACAACTATAGTAAGTTGGAACTGCCTTCAAGCACTGATGTTTTCCAAGAAAACACGGTGAGCTTCCTGACAAATGTCGTTGACTTGAAGTCCCAGGTCAGAGATGATTATGAAGAACGTATTGAACTGAAAATGATCATCTTAGGAGATCAACCAAAAACCATTCACTGCACATAATGCTAGGTGGATGGCTAAGCTGATCAATGCCATCAAAATTTACATCTTCCGTCATCAGAGAGAAATTTTCAGTCTTACATCCAAGGAAAAGAGCCAACTCAAACGATTTGTACAGTTTGGAACCTTGTTGTATACAAAGTCCTGGATTCAAACACCCTGTGCTGCGGAAGCACCTGGAGGAGATCTTTTGCTCTGGAAGGACCTACAGCAATATCAGTCTGTTGATCACGACATCAGTATTGCAGCACAAAAAATTCTCCAGAATCTCATGTGGTATCTGTCTGATGAGACTTTCAGCCTGTCATTGTTTTCCGATGAAGTGTCACCAATTGAGAAACAGAAAATAATAACATGTTTTGGAATAGAACCTAGTGAGCGACATGTTCGAGGTGATCCATCATTTCTCCAAAATGAAGGCGCCAGCTTGGGTCACTTTTCCACAAGGCGTTCACAGAACCTGCTTACAAAGCTACACATAGGCAACTCCTTTCTAGTTCTTCTTCTAGAACAGTGGAATGATAATATTGAATACCAGAAGGGTAAGCAGCGTGTGGTCAACGATACTGCAGAACGTGGAGTTAGACATTTTGAGGAATATAATAGACTGCTGACAAAAAAACGAGGAAGAAAAGCAATTTATTTTGCAAGTTGTTGAAGCCAACAGAAAAGTCATCCGTATACAAACTACAAAGAAGTCTGCAATCTATGATGTTTCGGTATAGACTGTAGACAATGCTTAGACAATGTACTCTGACTTTTCAGCACTCTATAATTTACATTTTATGTTGACATTTTCGTTACTTAACAGTTACATTACTGTAATGTCATGATTTGAAAATGTCATAAAAAATTTCAACTAAAATGCGTTTTTTTATTTATATAGAAAAACTTTGTAACTCTTGAGCATCCCCTTCCAATAGTAGTAGGAAGCTGAAAGTGTTGTCAGTTACTAAGTAAGACAAATGGAACTCAACAAGAAGGTGCCCCGTTAGATGTGAAAAACTTAATTTTTTTCCATATAATTTCGGGCCACCGTAGTGGGGATGGTATACTGTGAACGTATGATGGGGTTGAGAATGGTATACTGTGAATGTATGATGGGGTGGGGATGGTATACTGAGAATGTATGATGGGGTGGGGATGGTATACTAGGAACGTATGATGGGGTGGGGATGGTATACTGTGAATGTATGATGGGGTGGGGATGGTATACTGTGAATGTATGATGGGGTGGGGATGGTATACTGGGAATGTATGATGGGGTGGGGATGGTATACTAGGAATGGATGATGGGGTGGGGATGGTATACTGGGAATGTATGATGGGGTGGGGATGGTATACTGGGAATGGATGATGGGGTGGGGATGGTATACTGGGAATGGATGATGGGGTGGGGATGGTATACTGGGAATGGATGATGGGGTGGGGATGGTATACTGGGAATGTATGATGGGGTGGGGATGGTATACTGGGAATGGATGATGGGGTGGGGATGGTATACTGTAAACGTATGTCACTAATCAATGAATCCGTTTCATGTACAAGTCAGCTCTCGTTCCATATACACAGCTATACTTACACCTGAGATCGTGATATGTTAGTTTTGCAACTCATAGTGAGACGGGATTATGTATATTCTGTAAATATAAGGATCGTTCTTAGTATATGTGGGGCACCTGGCAGAGAATTTTAGAAGTATTTAGGGGCTGTATGAAAATGTACCTATTGGGGCCATAGGCGGACTTATAGAAGGGCGCTCTTAGCATGCACCCTGGTCCCAGTCTTCGAAAGAGCTTTTAAATCTCATCTGCGCCCGGAACCCAAGGCGTCATTAGAACATTTCTCACGGGCACATATAGAGAGTTGTATTGAATATACATGTACCCGTCTAGTTTAGTCTATGAATGTACATGTACCCGTCTAGTTTAGTCTAAACATTAGGACAGGCTAAAGTTTGATTCATAGATCATGTGTCTGACAAGCAACATGTGTCGGGGCAGTTCAGCAGTGTGTCATTGCGACATGTGTCTGACAAGCAACATGTGTCGGGGCAGTTCAGCATTGTGTCATTGCGACGTGTGTCGGGGCAGTTTTCAGCAGTGTGTCATTGCGACATGTGTCTGACAAGCAACATGTGTCGGCTGTGTACGACAGGTGTACGTCCCTTAAGCGTATCTGATGAGCTCCTAACTTTCAGTATCGGTCTAAGGTGGGGGGTTGGCGACTGAACCAGGTACGTCCACTAAAATATATTATGTGGTCATGTGGTAGTAATCACTTTTAACGAGACCTCAGTAAAAATGTTTAAAATTTCTCAAACAATAACAAGAGGGGCAGTGTGGTAACAATCCCTTAAAACCAGTGTTTCCAAAATTGTCGTACACGTACCCCAGGGGGTACCGGTCTGAAAACTTCGGGTAAGCATGCACGGCTAAAGTGAAAACAATGAAATTAAGGGGAACCATGACTGTAAAAACATCATGTGCCCTTTTTTTTTCCTAGATACTTATTGTTACGAATATAAAATAAAGGGTACATATATGTCAAAAGTTTAGGAAACACTGCCTTAATTTAAACAATAGCAAACATCGTGTAGATTACTGTAGATACTTAGGCATTGTATAGAATGACTAGTGTCGTTTAGGCAAGAACAACAAAAGCCTTTATTGATAAAAATGTATTTAAATTTGGAATGAATGCAAAAAAAGCAGATGATGTTCATACCGGAAAAAACAACGACAGCAGAGCTGAGATTGAAGTATTTGCTTCAGCAGGTAAGACTGGATTCACACTTAGAATTGTATTGTACTTAATTTTCTTCTTTCACACAAAACACTTCGTATTTTGGTACTTTGATCTGTCATGTTCATATTTCACGAATTAGTGAAGAATCGATAAAATATAAAAAGATGTTGTTTCTGGTGAAAACAAGCAGAACACAACTGGAATGAGCTACTTGTTGGAGCAGGGAAGATTAGAATGGCATTTTGAATTGCATTTAATTTTCTTTTTCACACAAAGACACCTCATAGTTTGGCATTTTGTCTTGCATAGGCTATACATATAACTAATCCTTGGCCGCTTCCTGTAGACTGAGGAGTAGCAGCTATTTCAAGGTCAGGAACGTCTTCCGCTTTTATTAAATCTTTTGGACATACGGTGAATTCTGATCTGGCATATAGTTGCTTCAAGATTTCATGTGCAGTTCCAAGGCGGTAAAAGCCATCTTCTGTCATGCTCATAACAACTGCCAACAGATTTCGTGAGTCTCCCCGCCCTTTGTCAGCATCGGGAATCGGAACTCGCACAGTGGCTCCCAAAGGCGCAGGAGGAAATTTTTTGTCCGAACCCGAAGTAAGAGCATTGGCTCTTACTTTAGATAATTCATCGTAGAACCGTTGTTGCATGTCAACATGGCGTGATTCCTGTCCTGGCGCTACATTCCCTTCCGACATGGCTACACAGTAATTAGCACTAGAACTATTCTCGTAACTTCTGTCGCTAACTAATGTTCGAATCCAGTCGTATTTATACTCCTAACGTCCCCACCTTAATTTCTCTAATAACGTCACAGTCTTTTTCAGAATAGTTCTCACCTAAGGAGCGCAATTTATTTCATACTTTGCCTGAAAAATTCAGGCATTCTATACATTGCCTAGGCATTCTATAGATAGAATGCCGGATTTCACACTTTGCTGATAACATATACACCAAATTAATGGAATTTTAGAAAGTCTTAATAAATAGAACGTTCTTATGTAGTTTGTAAAGAAAGGGGGGCAGTGGCGTCATTTGGGGGGGGGCGGCGTGACCCCTCCCCCCCCCCCCAAGATTCTTAAAATAATTAAATTAATTGGTTAAATCAATGGATTTTGATTACTTAATTGATGGAAAAATGAAAACCAGACGCTATTTGCCCCCCCCCCCCCAACATTTTGATGAAATGACGCCACTGAAGGGGGGTAGGAAGTGGCGTTACTAGTTGGGGGCGGTCTGCCCTTAAGTCAATTGAGTGGAGGGGGGTAGCGTCTTTCGTAACTAAGTCGTTTTCGGTACTGGACTTGGGCGACTTGTTTAAAGTCTGTCCCGTGTGTCACCAACGTTAGTGAAGGGCGTGCTGACCCAAGAAGTCGCGATGAGTTACGTAGGTTGAAAAACATTTAATGCATTAATTAATAAATGAACTTTTAATAAATAAAGCTAAATAAATAAATTGTGCAGTTTAATCTACACTGCGTAAATACAATTATTTATTCATGTTTGATAAAGCGTGAACTTAGAAGTGCCTATCTTGAGAAGTACATAGTAGACTATTCTTTTTTTTTTGAAATATGCTCGTCACGGGGTTTTATGATCTAGCACGCCCCTGGCGTTAGTTTGCGCCATTGACAGCATTAATAGCAGGCCCGTAGCCAGAGGGGGGCTAGGGGGGGCTGAGCCCCCCCCCCGTGCATGACCTGAGCCCCCCCCGTGCGTGATTTGAGTTTTTTGACAAAATTTTAATAATAACGGCTATAAAACATCAATCATTTTGTTTAATAAATCAATAATAATAAAAACTTAAAAGTTTATATTTTGGCAATCATTCAGGCCATTTATATATACTTACATATATAGCTTATCTAATTTTTGGGCATAAAAGATTGAATCTTATTGAAGTTCACTTCTGGGTATTTTGGGCAGCATTGGCATTTGGCGCTTCAACAGCCGTGTGTGAGAGCAGTTTCTCAACCCTCACACGAATGCTCACCCCATATCGCAGATCAATGTTACAAAAGCGTCTAAGCAATCTTTTCCTGCCTGCATTTGAAAAAGATTTAACAGAAAATCTGAATGCTGAAGCATTTTTAGGTAAATTCAGTGCTAAACCCAGGCCCGTAGCCAGGTCAAAGTAAGCAGGGAGGCACCAATACCTAGCAAGGGGGCACCTTTACTTTTTCATTATTTTTTCCTGTTTTTCTTCTTTTTTAAGTGGGGGGGGGCACTCCACACCTACCGGGGGTGGGGCATGGCCCCCCAGTGCCTCCCTTGGCTACGGGGCTGGCTAAACCACGAAGTTTACAAATTTGAAACGTATAATAATATAAGTTCGCAACACGTGAATTGCCGACGAGTGGGGGGGGGCAGGGGACCAATGCCCAGGGGCCCGGCGAGTTTTAGGGACCCGGACTGAGCTGGCCAATCAACTTTTTAAAATATTAATATCAGCCTAGGGACCCGAAATTTCTGTCGATGGGCCTGTTCGCAACCTTGTAATAGTTTTATGTATTGATATCTTCTGAGGACAACTAGCAACTTAAATTTAAGTTAATAAAATAGCATTGGCTTCTGACTTCATGTTTATACATATGCATAATAAAATAATAAAGTACAAACTCCGTGATTTCTGAGTGATGTTATTTAATTTTCAAATTTATTTTTTAGCAGAATTAATTTTATTTTAAATTGAATAATTGCGACTGTTTTTGATGATAGATCTGTTCTTTGTTTTCAATATTTCATAAGAAATATCACACGAATAGCTAAGCTTTAACGTTCTTCCCGGGTTGTACGTTAAACAAACAGTATAATAATATAAATCAGGTATCTATTATCTAACAATTGTGTAGCAGAACTATTGGTCAATATATTTATAACAGGAATCAGAAATCGCTCAGCTTCAATAAATTTTTATCATTAAAACTCTTTACTATTTAAATTATTTTTAACAAAACTGCTACATGCCATGCATTATTTAAACGTAGTTAAAATTATATATTTCTAATTAATATCTAAACAATCGGTACTAAACTGCACCATTCCAGATATGGAACTGCAAAAAATTTCTTGGGGAGGGGACTCACTGAGATCCCCTCCCCAAACCCCTCCTCTCCGTTCGCAAGCTTTCGGCGCTTCGCGCCTCCATTTTCATCCCCCCCGAACATTTCTTCTACCCCACCAGGGGCGGATTTAGGGGGAGAGGCCGGGGGGCCCATGTCCCCCCCCCCCGTTATCGATCGCAAGTTTAGTCAACAATGAAAACAGTTTTGCCGCCCCCCCCCCGTCAAAGTTGTCTAGATCCGCCCCGATCATTTCTTCGGCAACCCCCCTCCCCCGAAAAAAATTTCTTGGCCCCCCCCCCCTCGAAAATGTCTTCGGCCCCCTCCCCCATCCAATATTCCTGGCTACGGGCCTGATTAATAGTAATAGTTTTTAGTGTAAAAAAAACATTTGAAGTGGGGCCTCGCAAGCATCCGTTAAATTGCGCAATTAGCAAGGCCGGCCCTGATAGTTCGGTCACTTCGTCCCGGGTGTCGAAAATCCTAGAAATTGCTGACCTAAATCGGCATTTTGCTACATGCTTACTTCCTCTTCTGGGTAATCCCGATTTTATGGGAAAGCCACGTAAGTTATGAGGGAAAAAAACAAATAAACAAACAATATTCTCATGTCTAGGCACTGTCTAGACAAACTTCGCACTAAGTACAAGACAACAGGAAAGAGTTTTTTTTTAATCGGGTGGATAGATATGTGGCGGGAAGGGACGGACATATCGCAAACAAGCGTTGTATCCTTAACTTTTTTTTTTTCCCCTTCAGTTTGTTGTTGTCTAGGATTTGAAAAGGCGCGCCAACTCATTGATTCTGTGTAGTATAAAACATGTAACCTTGACCCCTGTCACGAGGGAAACGAGTTGCACTTTTAAAGGTTGTTTATTATTAGAATCAAATTACACACATTTACATGAGCGCGCTCAACTTAAAGTTACGTGCGAGTGTACCGGGCACATACTGACTGAAGCATGCAATACATTATACATGTAACAGGGCCGTTTTTACGGATGCTTACATTAAGTGATAGACTATAGGATCCCCCCCATTCAGTGCCAAATCTAGGAGTTTGGGGGCCCGTTGGGCTTTTCCTCTTTGGGGGCCCTTGCATTTTGACATTTGACACCATGAATGAGATAATGTACTTTATACTAAATGTAAAAAAAAAAACATTTTGGGGACCCCCTCAAGCTGGGGCTCGGGGGGGGGACTTTTGAATTCGGATCCCCCTCCCCCCATCCTAGGTACGCCCCTGCCCCCATTACTGTAAACATGAAAGGGGGGTGGGGCGCATAGTTTTGGAATAGAATTGAAGGAAAAGAACAATAACTCATGTTCATATGAATGGGTGGTCAACTTTGACCTCTTGTCGGTAGCTACTACTACTACTACACTGTGTGCCATCTTGTTAGGGATTATTTGAAAAACTGACCCCCCCTCCCCCCCCCCCCCCCAACCTCTTATCCCTTGTTGTTTTTGTTTTGTTTTGTTTTCTCGTTTAATTCCTGCTGGACAATATCTGTCATGAGACACTGACGTTTGTTTGTCACGTGATATTTTAACTTTTATTTGTGTGTCTGTGTTCGTATGTGTGTGTGTGTGTGTGTGTGTGTCTTTATAGGTGAGTAATTTAAAGCAAACCTTTTTTTTTTTTTTTTGTAAATTAAAAAAAAAAATAAATGAATGGGCATTTGGGATAAAAAGAGGCGCCATTGTTTTTTTTTTTTTAATGTAAGAATATAACCTCGGTCAGACAGAACCAGCCAAAACCGCCCCCCGTTACGAGAAACTGAAGGACAAACCGCCTCGAGTTTTCCAGTTTATTTACGAAACTCGTGACCCAGTTTGGTCCGAAGCATTGTGTCTATTGGGCGGGTGGTGGCGATTGAGGAATCGAGCGGTTAAAAGTGGCCGAGGAGTAGGGGAGAGAAGAGGGCAGACGTATATATAGGCGGGACAGAGTGGCGTAGAAAAGTTCTCGTATTTGAAATATCAAAGATCTTGTTGAGTTTTGTTTCACTGAAGATTTACATTAATAATAATAATAAAAAAAAAGAAATATTTTGCTGTGAGATACTGAAGATGGTTAACACATGTTGCTGTAATGAAATGGCCACTGCAAGCAGCAGGTGTACGTGTGACCCCAGCGCCAGTTCAAAGAACAATCTAAATAAACTGTCCAGCAAATTACAAGGTGAGTGAAACTCTTCTTTATTTGAAACTTTCTTTTTTACTTGTGAAATACTGTGACTGGATTTGTAAATTTTTTGAATTATTTCACTGTGAATGATTTATTTTTTAAGAAGTTAAACCATTTATCACTGCTAAAATTTATCACTATTATTATTATTATTAATCGATATAAGAATTGCGACTATATAGATATATCGACTATATTCGTTATTGAGAATTATACAGTAGATTACTACTGTCGTTGGACTCTGATTGGTTTCAATGGCTGCGCGTAAGGCCGATATCTTCTTGAATAAAAAAAAATTGGATCAGTCAGATTTAGTAGATTATTACAAGGACTTAACGACGACGACCTTATACTGACACGTTTTTATCTATACGAAACGCGTGAGGCACCGGCATCGACTTTTCCTCCTCCATATTTGTTGTTTACTTCGATTACTCAGTTTTAACTTCGTCGTTGTCTTCGGATTTTCCCGTTGCCCCTCTCCCACTTGTTGATGCTAGAAGGAGAGACAACTCAAAAAAACAAATCTTGACCAGGTTGAACACAAAATGTTTTCTATAAATGACTGTAGGAAAAATATTAGTGCACCTTTTATACAGAAGTCAGTGGCGTAACCAGGGGAGCCTCCCCCCCCTCCTCGAGCCACTGCTTGAGTGGGCCCCCAAAGGAGTGTCCGTATTTTTTTTTTACATTAAATACTAAGTACAGCATCTCATGTCATGAGTCCAGAGTCGGTGATACTCTCTGGGAAGGAGGCTTAGCCTTAGCCCTTTCATTTTTTAATTCCCATTATAACTAGTAAAGATGAAGACAAGTGTCTTGACGCGACATGCATCGGCAAGTTCTAGTGGTGCGTCATTTGGCGAGGCCAGTTGTCGTAGTGCAGGTTTAAGGGGTTCCATCCCTAGTAGCTTCAGCCGCCTTTGAACTCGCGCCCCCCATGTCAACTCCAGTCTCCGTTGTGGTGACGATGCAGAACAAGGGCACTTACAGATATCAGTCCCTGAAATGAGTTATGGGCCTTGAGATAATGAGGTAAACATTGGATACGTATTGAAAAACTCAGTTCCACGCCATAAGAAGACCTGCTCCGAAAAAACAAAAACAACTTCCGGTGTGCGATGAAAATGTTCTGGCTAGTAGCGAGGTACCGAAGAGTTAATATCTGTTTTAATTGTTACCCCCGTTGTAGCTGAGAAAATAGGACTCTCACATAGAATATGTTTGTTTTACTCTTAGCTATCTCCCTTAAGTCTCTTCCTGTTCATGTTCTCCCCACTCCCCATATATCCCCTTTCATTGAAGAGTTCAGAACGTTTGGGGTCCATCACCGACCATGAACTTTGTTTAAGGCCCCGTATGTATTCGGCATTTTTTGAGAAACGTTTCTTATGATGCAACAAGACTGGTCATGATGGAGTGGTTGTCATTCTAAGTACATCACAAAAGCTTGTAAATCCGGAAGTATGGAAGGAGTACATATACATCAACAACATGGTCTAAAGCTGAAATAGGTTTTGGGTGTCGGGAAGAGGGGTGTCGCGCGGGGGCAAGCAAAATAGAAATGACGCGGCATGCTCTGTTCGGGGGCCCCCTTTCAGTGCTCCCTGCATTTACGCCACAACACCGACCCTTTCCTCATGCTTGGTGGGCTAGGTAATGTGTAAAATTACCAGGAATGCAACGCGATGCACCAAACACATAATGAGCTTAAGTACAACAGTATTTGTTAGTCACGGTCGGGGTAATCTTACGTTGACTTTGCAATCCTTGTCTTTGAATACTTGTCATTTTCTTGATTCACGGTCAGGATTAGCTTTGAATAAATGACCAATAGGATTAGCTCGGAATTAATGACCAATAGGATTAGCTCTGAATTAATGACCAATAGGATTAGCTCGGAATCAGTGCTCGATTCAAGAAAAAACTTGTGCCGCGGATGAAAAAAAATTTCTGCAGAGCCGGGGATAAATGTTTTGGTTTCATCCCCGGCAGAGATATATTAGTTAAAGCAGAGCCGGGGATGACAGTTCTCAGTGCCGGGGATATCCCGGCATCCCCCGGCGGTAAATCGAGCCCTGCTCCGAACGAACCTCAAGCAATGTCTGTTTTGTTTTCTGTGAAGTTTTAGACTTTTTTTTTGTATAGACGGTAATGACCACTTCATTACCAAGTATGTCGTGCCTGTTTGGATTTGTATTACGTCAAGTATTGTCATTTTGACTTTTAGTCAACTTGTTAGTTAGTTAAGCCATATTAATTACTCTTTAATATGTTTGAATTCTTCACTTGATTTATAAAATGTAGTTGGTTTCACCGATCAGCATAATCTGGCATACATTCCCCCCCCCCCCCCTCAATTGTGCTGACCCAGTTTCTACAAATAAACACATGTTGACTACAACGATGAAGGTCAGGTGTTTCGAAGGACGCGAAAGGTCAAGGCCGTTGCGAACGAGTTATTTGGTGCATTCTTTAAGGGAAAACAAACACTTTACATCTCTGATATAGTGATAATAATATATCATCTGTATAGTTAAACGTAAATAAGACATCTTCTTTTCTCAACGACTCGTATTTTACATTTTGAATATTTTGTTTACGAATTCCAGTGCAAATTTCCTTTATGCAAATTTCCTTTAATTCTTAACACCCACTCCGATGCATAAAACATTTCCTGGTGTAACAGGATATACAAGTCTGAGATAAACATAGATTTCGTTTCCAGGTTTGATATATTTAGGACTAAAGAGGATATGGTTATGGGGGAATGCCGTGGTGTAACTGTTGCTCGTCAGATCAAACTTAAATTGTTGTATCAAGCACAGCTTACATGGAGGGGTAGGGCCGTATCTTGTTGCTAAGACAGCTGACTCAGTGGCGCTTTGGTTGTGACCCTGATCGACGTCATACATGTCAAGGGTTTGACTCCATATATCCCCCCCTTCCCCCCCCCCTCCGGGCCAGAGATGACAGTCATCTGTGTTCCGTAGTGCCTCCATGACTGCTGCACTCACGACTACGTTGAGGATGTCGCTTTAACATTCAGAGCCGTACTTGTGGTTAGACAAATTAAGCAACATCCGAGGGGCCCCCACTCCCCAAAAGAGCCTTTTTAAATTATGAGTTTATTAAAATATGGGCCCAGCGTCCCTATCAAAGTCCACCTCTGGCACATTTAAGTTTGGTCTGTGACCTTCTTTCATTCCGTCAACGGTTTGTTTTTATATTTCAACGTGCGCATCAGTTTATTCTCTGACTGGTCGATATCCTGGGGGGTGAGGGGGGAGGGAAGGGTTTAGTTCCAGACGAGTTATTGACATCCGGTTGTGTGGATTCATACACCGAATTTTTCATTTGTTTTTTATCGTGAAAAAGTGGAAGGGATTGTTACCGTGAATAGTAATGACATGATTTTGAAAAATAAATAAATGGCTAAAAGTTGACTGTTATCTTAGATATTGTTTTGTTATTATCGACAACATATTTCTTCTAAAAGTAGAAAAAAAAAACATTTGTTTCTAAAATGTGACTTTTATAGCATAGACCAGTGGTGGCGGACCTTTTTTGGGCCGCGTGCCCAAATTTCAACCAAAAAAACCCACTTATTTATAGCAAAGAATTGAAAAAGGCCCCCCAAAACAGCGTGCCCTGGAGAGTGGTTGCAGTGGCCCTTTGCTCCGCAAGTCATTAAGTCAAGTCATTAAGTCAAGTCATTAAGTCAAGTCATTAAGTCAAGTCATTAAGTCAAGTCATTAAGTCAAGTCATTAAGTCAAGTCATTAAGTCAAGTCATTAAGTCGAGTCATTAAGTCGAGTCATTAAGTCGAGTCATTAAGTCGAGTCATTAAGTCAAGTCATTAAGTCAAGTCATTAAGTCAAGTCATTAAGTCTTGTCATTAAGTCTTGTCATTAAGTCTTGTCATTAAGTCTTGTCATTAAGTCTTGTCATTAAGTCTTGTCATTAAGTCAAGTCAATTTCTAGCAAAGTGCCAACACTGCAATGAAAATTAAAGAAAATGATATTTTAGTCACGTGCCGACTGATGAGGCTCTGCGTGCCATTGGTTTGCCACCACTGGAATAGATTGTAGGAAGCGAAGCATGAGACCAATTAGTTTCCAGAGCCCTATCATAGTCATCACAGCAAGGTTTAGTGAACATAGGAAATTCTATAAAAGAAAAAGTTGCTCATCGGTAGCCTCGCAAAAAAAAAAAATTAACTTAAAAGCCGCAGTTTGCCTTCCCTGGCAGAGTTTTTTTTTATTTGGAAATTTCCTCCCCCTTTTTTTTTGTAAAATAATAAAGCTGCAACGTGCCTAAT
Source organism: Bulinus truncatus (assembly GCA_021962125.1). NCBI lineage: Eukaryota > Metazoa > Mollusca > Gastropoda > Planorbidae > Bulinus > Bulinus truncatus. The sequence continues at coordinate 7,170,143 of JAGDYQ010000010.1, read as the reverse complement.
AAAAGTAGCAAAATGCCGTCACAATAGATTACGTAGTTATTTCTACATTTTAGTAGGCATACAATTGAAAAACAAGGGCTATTTGTTACGTCATCTAATTCTAACACAATTGATGAGTTAAACCGTTCGTTTAATCAGTGTACTTTTGGAGCTAAATATAGAAATTGTTACTATTAATAGCATGTAGAGTTTAATGGCGTCTGCAGACAGTTATTTTCGATAAACTTTTTGTTGTCTAATAAACAAGTCTCAAACGTAATTCGGATTAAAAAAACAAACAAAACAAAACTTCGCCTTAAATATAGACTTGACCAGACTGTGGGATGTCTAGTCAAGTCTCACATCATCCAACGTGGACAGATGACATCAATGTGACGGGATATCTGTACGACACGTTAGTTTTTTTTTTGGTGGTGCGTGTAGCGAAATCGTTTAGATGAAGTGAGTTTTGTTGTGTCTTTCAATGACTTTGTAGAGTAATAATTCAACCTGGTGGCTGGTGGAGGGGGGAGGTTAAGTGGCTCTTTGTTTGTTGTACTGATAGGTGTGATGGTCTAGGGTTCAAGCCCTAGTGACTCCAGTCAACTAGATTTCCCGTGGTTCACCCTAAGGTCATTACAGTCTCGGCAAAAACAAGGATGCAGAAAGGGCTCTATAACGTTCCAGGCGGTTATAATATTAGTAGCCACTGCTAACAAGTGGTTGTAGTATTAGTAGCCACTGCTAACAAGTGGTTGTAGTATTAGTAGCCACTGCTAACAAGTGGTTGTAGTATTAGTAGCCACTGCTAACAAGTGGTTGTAGTATTAGTAGCCACTGCTAACAAGTGGTTGTAGTATTAGTAGCCACTGCTAACAAGTGGTTGTAGTATTAGTAGCCACTGCTAACAAGTGGTTGTAGTATTAGTAGCCACTGCTAACAAGTGGTTGTAGTATTAGTAGCCACTGCTAACAAGTGGTTGTAGTATTAGTAGCCACTGCTAACAAGTGGTTGTAGTATTAGTAGCCACTGCTAACAAGTGGTTGTAGTATTAGTAGCCACTGCTAACAAGTGGTTGTAGTATTAGTAGCCACTGCTAACAAGTGGTTGTAGTATTAGTAGCCACTGCTAACAAGTGGTTGTAGTATTAGTAGCCACTGCTAACAAGTGGTTGTAGTATTAGTAGCCACTGCTAACAAGTGGTTGTAGTATTAGTAGCCACTGCTAACAAGTGGTTGTAGTATTAGTAGCCACTGCTAACAAGTGGTTGTAGTATTAGTAGCCACTGCTCCCAGGCGGTTGTAGTATGAGTAGCCACTGCTCCCAGGCGGTTGTAGTATGAGTAGCCACTGCTCCCAGGCGGTTGTAGTATGAGTAGCCACTGCTCCCAGGCGGTTGTAGTATGAGTAGCCACTGCTCCCAGGCGGTTGTAGTATGAGTAGCCACTGCTCCCAGGCGGTTGTAGTATGAGTAGCCACTGCTCCCAGGCGGTTGTAGTATGAGTAGCCACTGCTCCCAGGCAGTTGTAGTATGAGGTAGCCACTGCTCCCAGGCGGTTGTAGTATGAGTAGCCACTGCTCCCAGGCGGTTGTAGTATGAGTAGCCACTGCTCCCAGGCGGTTGTAGTATGAGTAGCCACTGCTCCCAGGCGGTTGTAGTATGAGTAGCCACTGCTCCCAGGCGGTTGTAGTAAGAGTAGCCACTGCTCCCAGGCGGTTGTAGTAAGAGTAGCCACTGCTCCCAGGCGGTTGTAGTAAGAGTAGCCACTGCTCCCAGGCGGTTGTAGTATGAGTAGCCTCTGCTCCCAGGCGGTTGTAGTATGAGTAGCCTCTGCTCCCAGGCGGTTGTAGTATGAGTAGCCTCTGCTCCCAGGCGGTTGTAGTATAAGTAGAGTAGCCACTGCTCCCAGGCGGTTGTAGTATAAGTAGAGTAGCCACTGCTCCCAGGCGGTTGTAGTATAAGTAGCCACTGCTCCCAGGCGGTTGTAGTATAAGTAGCCACTGCTCCCAGGCGGTTGTAGTATAAGTAGCCACTGCTCCCAGGCGGTTGTAGTATAAGTAGCCACTGCTCCCAGGCGGTTGTAGTATAAGTAGCCACTGCTCCCAGGCGGTTGTAGTATAAGTAGCCTCTGCTCCCAGGCGGTTGTAGTATAAGTAGAGTAGCCTCTGCTCCCAGGCGGTTGTAGTATAAGTAGAGTAGCCTCTGCTCCCAGGCGGTTGTAGTATAAGTAGAGTAGCCTCTGCTCCCAGGCGGTTGTAGTATAAGTAGAGTAGCCTCTGCTCCCAGGCGGTTGTAGTATAAGTAGAGTAGCCTCTGCTCCCAGGCGGTTGTAGTATAAGTAGCCTCTGCTCCCAGGCGGTTGTAGTATAAGTAGCCTCTGCTCCCAGGCAGTTTGTAGTATAAGTAGCCTCTGCTCCCAGGCGGTTGTAGTATAAGTAGCCTCTGCTCCCAGGCGGTTGTAGTATAAGTAGCCTCTGCTCCCAGGCGGTTGTAGTATAAGTAGCCTCTGCTCCCAGGCGGTTGTAGTATAAGTAGCCTCTGCTCCCAGGCGGTTGTAGTATAAGTAGCCTCTGCTCCCAGGCGGTTGTAGTATAAGTAGCCTCTGCTCCCAGGCGGTTGTAGTATAAGTAGCCTCTGCTCCCAGGCGGTTGTAGTATAAGTAGCCTCTGCTCCCAGGCGGTTGTAGTATAAGTAGCCTCTGCTCCCAGGCGGTTGTAGTATAAGTAGCCTCTGCTCCCAGGCGGTTGTAGTATAAGTAGCCTCTGCTCCCAGGCGGTTGTAGTATAAGTAGCCTCTGCTCCCAGGCGGTTGTAGTATAAGTAGCCTCTGCTCCCAGGCGGTTGTAGTATAAGTAGCCTCTGCTCCCAGGCGGTTGTAGTATAAGTAGCCTCTGCTCCCAGGCGGTTGTAGTATAAGTAGCCTCTGCTCCCAGGCGGTTGTAGTATAAGTAGCCTCTGCTCCCAGGCGGTTGTAGTATAAGTAGCCTCTGCTCCCAGGCGGTTGTAGTATAAGTAGCCTCTGCTCCCAGGCGGTTGTAGTATAAGTAGCCTCTGCTCCCAGGCGGTTGTAGTATAAGTAGCCTCTGCTCCCAGGCGGTTGTAGTATAAGTAGCCTCTGCTCCCAGGCGGTTGTAGTAATATTAGCCACTGCTCTCTGGTCCTGCGAATAAGGGAACCCGCAATTGGAACGTTTTGGTACGATGGCTTAAAAGACCCCCGGTTTTAAACACACGTCTCCAGGCCCACACACGTCATTCAGCCGTAATGCTGAGGACGCCTCTGATGGGGTCAAGAGATAACATATGGGGGCGTGGGACTCTGTTATTGAGGTTGTAAGCGCGATCGATGTAGTGCAATCTTCGAGTTTTCATTGTTAGGTTCTCTAGATCAGAGGTTTTCAACCTGTGGTCCGTGGACCCCTGAGGGTCCGTGAGGAGCTTCAAAGGGGTCCGTGGGCAAGTCAAGGAAAGTAGTGATGTTTCTTGTACAAAGTATTGCTTGGTTTGGTTGATTGGTTAGCTAAACGAAAAATACTAGCTATGTCAATGTTTCATACACAATGTGTAGAATTCAAAACTTCGCTGGTATTTCCTTATATTTACGTCTGAAGTCTGAACTAGACTGCATACTACTTGTACTTGTGCAGTGAGTTTTTGAGTCATCTTGGCAATATTTCTTACTTACTGAGCCTAGATCTAAATCTAAGCCTAGATTGGCCTAGAAATAATCTTAGACAAAAGTTTTTTTTATATCAAATTGCTGGTATACACTTCGCATGTTAATTTTAAATGACACCCACAGATTGTTTTTGTTGGAAGTAGATCTTTCGTAAATTTTTAATATGAAAATAGGCCAGAACGATAATAGAGACTTTTCGCTAACGTATCGATGAAACGGTGCGAGATTCTAGCGATGTTGTATTATGTTGTTTTGTTGCTTATGTGACAAGTACTTTTTAAAATGTTGGTAAACAATTCAAAATATTTGATAAGATTTGTATTTGTTTTATTATAGCAGTCGATTTAATTTTAAACGGTGAGTTTTCGTCATCAGAATGTGAAATATTATACAGATAATTACCTCCTCTAACCCTCTCTACACTGAAACTAAATCTCAATTTTTTTTCCTGTGAGATCTGAGTCAACGGGACTAAACTGTTGTTGGTCATGTGTTACCAATATTTGAATAAGTAAACTGTCCAAGGCTGGTAGCATGGATACATTTGTGAAGAGGAAAACTGACTAGAACTTGGAAGATTCTGATGATCAAGCAGCCAAAAGACAAACGAAAAAGAAAACGGCGCAAGTATAATTCAATTCGGCTTCACCGCATTTGGGACCGATGCTGGCCAAGCTCTTTGTTTATATGTTTTGCCCGTAACTTAAGCTAGACCTACCGTTTAGAAGAATTTAAGACATATTCTGGCCCAACCTGAGGTACTTTTCGTTGGACTATGAGGGTCCGCCACCTGGGCTTGGAATGTTTGAGGGGTCCGCAGCATAAAAAAGGTTGAAAACCTCTGCTCTAGATGGCTGTCTAGACCCCCCTCCGGTGATATAAGGGGCCCCCTGTTGAGACTGCTGTTACCTTAAATGGCTAGTAGATCTCATTAGTAGGGAAGGGCCGCATAGGCCATTGGTTGAAAAAATATAAAATAATCCTACTTTGCCAGAAGCGGCATTGCCGCTGTCTCAGCTTGACAGCCCCCCCCCCCCCATGTCAAACTTAGCCTGGGGGGAGGTCCCCTGAAAATACAAGAACCGCTCTGCTTCATAGTTCACGCGTTGTGGTTGGTTAATGTTTGTTAGTGTTAGTGGGGGCGGCGGCGGTAGGAAGAAGTGCACATGACCTGAATTAACCCTTGTCCAATCAGCTTGAAACATAAATGTTGCAGAGTTGTGTGCTAATTGATGCCTGCAATAGTCTTGTCGCCTCGTTTCTTACGGCTTGGGACTCTTATGGATGGGCTCTACTAAACTGTTAATAGTTGTATTATTGATGGGCTCTACTAAACTGTTAATAGTTGTATTATTGATGGGCTCTACTAAACTGTTAATAGTTGTATTATTGATGGGCTCTACTAAACTGTTAATAGTTGTATTATTGATGGGCTCTACTAAACTGTTAATAGTTGTATTATTGATGGGCTCTACTAAACTGTTAATAGTTGTAATACGTTCAGTGTATGGTTACAAGATAAAACTTTTCATACTCGAAAATTGATTGAACCTTGATCACAGCTCTTGTTTGTTTAGACCAGGGGTCGGCAACCTTTTGAGACGGAAGAGCCAAAATTTAAAATGTGCATTTTTCTCAGTTTTTTAATGAGCCATTAAATTTTTTGTTTCAATAGTATGGTATTTGATTAGGTCGCAATTCGACATCGAAAGAGCTGTAACTTGACATCTAAAGAGCCGCATGCGGCTCGCGAGCCGCAGGTTGCCGACCCCTGGTTTAGACAAACCTTTGTATTTTTAGAAGTTAAAAATAGAAATGAGTAATAGAAATAGGCAGACACATGTATATGGTATATACTTCACTGTTGTCTACATAAGTGGCGCCAGGCTCCCCGGAAAATTGGTTTAGGAGCCGCCCCCCCCTACCTTCTCAAATATTGCTGGAGATACCTATGTTGTTAGCAACGTTACTGTGTACTTTTGAATGTTTTACACTTTGTGAATATCAAAATACATAAAGAATGATTTGTTTACAACACGTGATCTAGTGGGCCGACAAGACCCAATCAAAGGGAGCTGTCTTTTATGGGAAGAAAACCATTCTAAGTTCACTGACATTTTGACAGATTATAAAAACGTGATTTTTTTTTTTTTTGCGATTGATTCGGTCAACAAAGTACCCGTCACTAATGAAACTTAGTCAACATGACTAACTGAAAGTCACGCCTCAACTGTCTTTGGCTCCTTTCTCTCTCTCTCTCTCTCTCTCTCTCTCTCTCTCTCTCTCTCTCTCTCAGACGGAATTTGTTCGCTTGACAGATCAGAGTTGAAAGTACATGTCAAACAGTGTTGCAGATAGAAGTTTTGATCTTTTTCCATAACGTCAATCGTAAGTTGCAATCAAGTCGTGATTTTTTTCAAAGTCATAAAAAAGTTTTTAAAAGTGTAGATGTTTAGAGAACTTTCTGTGTTGATAGTGAGAAGCGTGTTTGGAACAATTTTTAAATAGATCCGTCAACAGTTCAGTAACTGAAATAATTATCTCGAGTAGGTCATTCCACCGCATTGTTTCCTATACACAACGTTTACGACTGTAAATAGGGTGTACTGGTATGTCTTGGTAGACATTTTCAAATTTGGTGTCCCTCATTTTATGAAGTGACAATCTTTGGAGAGTGTTAGGGTGGAGAGTGGTGGGGTGGAGAGTGGTGGGGCAGTAGAGCTAGGCCACGAGCCATAGATGGGTCACGAACCTTAGATGGGCTATGTAACATGTGCCTTAGATGGGCTATGTGATGGGAGATATTTTAGCTAATCATTACAAGGCTAACCGTTTGCTCAAGGGCCAAGTTCACGGAAGCCATACATAGGGTACCATTTAACAGCCCATTTCATTGGAAACAAGACAGGTCTGTAATCTGTGTGGCCAGGCATAGAGCCCACATCATTAGAAACAGACAGGTCCGTAGTCCCGTGTAACCAGGCATACAGCCCACAGCTACGGAATTAGGCCCCGGAAACGACTCTCATTCTAGGCCCTGCTTACTGCTAAGGCCTTACACTAGTTTAAGTTGTAGGGGAATTGTACATTTAGTGAGGCCATTCCAACAGGGAATGTCAATCATAGCACAGGGGCCTGGGGCTAAAAATATGTCCGTTGGGGGAGGGGGGCCCATAGGATACATCATTTCTTAAAGCTCTTATAAGGACACCAAGGTTTGCCAGCTGTGGCCTTTATAGCGTTTTCCCGTGTGTGCTTCCCTCCCTCCTCCCCAAAGCGAAATAGGTGGGAGGGGGCAATTAGAGCAACAGCCCACACCCCGCGAGACTTTCATTTTGGTATGATATATAATATGGCCCTAGCCCCCCCCCCCTCTCGCATTTAATCGCAATGCTAAGGCCGGCTCTGCTTACAACACACTATCCACAACACACTATCCACAACACACTATCCACAACACACTATCCACAACACACTATCCACAACACACTATCCACAACACACTATCCACAACACACTATCCACAACACACTATCCACAACACACTATCCACAACACACTATCCACAACACACTATCCACAACACACTATCCACAACACACTATCCACAACACACTATCCACAACACACTATCCACAACACACTATCCACAACACACTATCCACAACACACTATCCACAATCAATGTTTGAATAACCCGCGCTTTGAAAGGTAACACAAAAAAATTTTTAAAAAATTCCATTGAACTCTGACCCCGGATGTGGAACACAACTTGTTGCCTTGCTCACCGTCTACCGCTGGTAAACACATCTATTTATAGCCAGTACTGACCTGGCATGTAATATCAGCAGTGAAAGGGGGTGGTGCCGCATGTTGTTGAATATGAGGCCAGCTATGCAGATGTGTATCTTGAACTTTGTATATCATGTATCTCTCTCTCTCTCTGTACATGTTTATTTGTTGAAAAAATCTAAAATTAGCTGAAGAGGTGGTGTGATTTAGATTTTTGAAGAAACTAAAAATACAAATCGTGTGTATAATTAAATTGAGGTTCTGACTTGAATCAACAAAGTCAACTTGTTTATGATGCCTCCTAACATGTTCAAGACGTGTAATGTGAACAACTAGACGTACGTTATGAACATATGATCATATTTTTTTTGTATTCGCCATTTAAGAACAATTGCTTCAATCTCGCGTTTCTTTTGAAAGTCTTGCATTCAGACATTTCTTTTTTGTTTCGCGACATTTCTGTCAACTATTTAAAATGCAACTTTTATAAAGTTGACAGTAGATATTCTTTTAGGTTTAAATTATAAATTATTGTTGCTGTGTAAAGAAGTAATAAAGATAAACAGCACGTTTTTTTTCTTTGCTTTGCTGAGTAATTTTCAATGACTTTGTTCATAGTCTTCCCAGTTATAGTCTGGTTGGCTAATAATAGGTAGGGTTCGCCCAATCGTGTGAGAGCATGCTCGTTCGTGTTAAGGTTGTTTTTTTTACGATGACTTGTTTATATTTTCTTTCAAATGTAACCTTTTCTTTTTACTTTTTTTTTATTTTCAGGTTTTAAATGTCGACTCCATTCACTTCTACCGGGTCTGAGACACCACAAACAGTTGTTGAATGACGAGGGGACATCCAGTGAGTACATAGAGTAGATAACATAGTCACAGCGGTTCTTATAAGATATCTAGCCCCCCTCCCCCCTTCTTGTTAAATCTGATACAAAGAGGTCCACGCTAGGCATTTTTGCCTAAAGTCCCTAAACTTTTTCCCAAAGCCCCTAAACTTTTTCCCAAAGCCCCTAAACTTTTTCCCAAAGCCCCTAAACTTTTCCCCAAAGCCCCTAAACTTTTGCCTAAAGCCCCTACACTTTGCAAAAAGCCCCTAAACAATTCTCAAATCTCTTCCCAGTACCCCCCCTCGCCTCATAACATAAGAACTGTTGTTTACACACTCACTTAATAAATTGTTAGCTAGTAGTTTAGTTTATACAAGAAACCGTTATTATATAAAAGAAAACGTTATTATGTACAAGAAACCGTTATTATATACAATAAACCGTTATTATTATTATTTCCATTGTGACCTAGGGTTGAACAATTCAACCAAATGCAACACAATGTATGCAGCTGTCCGCGGGCCTTGCATGCTTCATTTAACAGCAAACAAAAATATTCTTAGTTTAGTGTTTATGACGCTAGAATAGGCTCTTTGCTTTAAAGCTTTAAAATAAAAAAACAAAACACGACCGAAAGTTAATTAGGAAATATATATATATGCCTATATATATATATATTAGGGCTGCTGATTAAACTGCGTTAATAGGTAGGGTTCGCCCTATATATATGCCTATATATATATATATTAGGGCTGCTGATTAAACTGCGTTAATTTGCGATTAACGCGTCAAAATAAAATTGCGATTAAAAATTTTAACGCAACACCTAAATGCGTTAATTTGAACAACATTCTTAGAGTTCACCACATCGAAAAATAACATACTTTTACTCAATAATTTGAAGTTAAAGTTTGTTCACTTATGAAGTAGATCTACCACCCCTACCCTGTCGCATTTCGCACACACCCTCACCCCCAGGTATGTCGACTAAAGCCCCATAATATAAAATGAAGATGTTTTTGTTATATAGCCTTTCGACAATAAACCTTATGCTCCCTTCCCGGTTGATGTAAAAAGAGAAAAGTTTCACTCACTAGTTTACATTATATACTGTAGTGTATTGTTGAAGATAAAAAACAACAAGTGTATAAAGAACTCGTTTATAATAAGATCAAAATAACGAGATGCTAGAAATTGTGTATTCTTTTTTTTGCGCGTAATTTTGTATTGCATTTTGATAATACAGCATCTAACCGGTCACGTCTGCTACAGCTGCACTAATAGTTTCATATACATAACAGTGAAATCAGACAGTGTCTAGACTTAACTGATACATACATCTGTACACGAGACAGTGGTTGTATTTATCAGAATTATTGTGACACTGAGTTAAATTTAACATTTTATATAGGGCTGTTGATTAATGCAATTAAAGTGCAATTGATGCGTTAAAAATATGCGATTACATATTTAACACAAACACCTATATGCATTAAATTTTACCCAAATCCTGTTATTGCAGAAAAGAAAATCAGTAAATAACCAAATTCTATAACCAGATCAGACAAGATTTAAAAAAAAAAGAAAAAAAAAACAACCCGAAAAACTAAAACTGTCACGTCTACATAACATTACATCAGCGATATGACCTTGAAACAATAGGATTGTCATTTCTTAATTTTAATGTATGACCTTGAAAGATACAATTAGTTAACATCTGGCGTAGCTAGGAAGCTTGATTGACAGGTGCCATGATTTGGAAACGGTGGATCTTGTGTAAATTTGTTATGGGACAGAGGGTGTACGGCGGTTGGGTAAGCCTTAAGTGACGTCATCTTTGGGGGGGGGGGAGAGGCTGCTAAGTGTCAAAAATGTAACTGGGGGAGGGGGGATTAAAAACGCGTCAATAACAAGTGAGCATCTACTCTCTGGCTATACTATTATGTTGTGAAAGAAAAAGCACATATGAGATAATGACGTGTGTATTTTTTTGGGATGGTAAGTGGAGGGGGTATTACGGTACTGGAGGGTAGGGTAAACAAGACTTAGTATGGCGGCGAAGTGTTGCAAAATATGACAGGGAAGGGGGAACATTGGTTGACATACGTCATTAGTTTGGAAATAACAGCACTAGAAAGACACATATTTCGCACTGTTGTTGATTAAAAATAAAACAATTCGCATCGCTTGACGTGATTGATACATGCCAATAAACTGGTCTCAATAACTAATTCAATAGACATATATGCTAATGCTTAATAAATCTGTTACAATTAATTATACCTCTTTCATAAATTAATCTGACTTGTTTATTATGCCAATTTTATGATTTTGAAGACAAACAGATGTATTGTATTGTGTTGATTAAAATGTGCGTTAATTTGCGATAAAATTTTTAATTATGCGTTAATTTCGATCAAGTTTTTTAATCGAACAGCAGATCTAATACATATATATATATATATATATATTATATGCATTTACTATGATTAGTCAAAGGTGGATTTCATGGGCTCTTCGCTTACTGCCCTTACATTTCTTAGCCAATAATTTTTCAGATATCTTTATATTTATAACTCTTCCCGCAGACCCTAAATATGAAACCTTCCCCACCCCCTCCCCCCACCCCCCCTTTTTTTTAAGCAGTAAGTTCATTGTGTAGACTTTGTATACTCCTATCAGGTTCACACTGCACGACAGAGAAAGGCGCAGAACTGGACAATTCATCTCAGCCAGCCGTGCACTCGTCAGATACAGCACTGGACAATGAGACATGTCAGGCTCAGACCTCAGTCGATACATCAAACACACTGCTGGACAATGCATCATGCCAGGAATGTGTTCAGACTTCGGCCAACGCTGCCGTAGATGACGCCTCTCTGCTGACCGCTGCTCACTCATCTCTACACAGAGACCACAGGATCTGGACGGAGCTGAACATCGCGGACACCAACCTATCGGACTCGTTTACCACTCTCGCGGGCGACCAGATGGACAGCGACTCTGACGTCATCCCTTTCTCGGACTCCGCGGAGAACGGCCACCCGGTCTGGGAGGATCTGTTCGACAAGGACGTCACCAACGGCGATGATGACGGCCTGACCAGTGGCGACTTAAGTCCTTTAGCCAAGTACAGACTCTGCTCGGGAAGTTCCTATAGCCCCGGATCTCCCAAGATGTCCAAAGAAGAAATCAAAGAAGCTCTGCAGGTTTCTCAAGTTCGCCTCCAGGAATTTTGGGATGCCGTGAAAAACTCCAATTCTGCGTCACATATATGAACAAACACTGAATACTAGACCTTCACACTTAAGTGATTATGATCTGTAAAATGTAAATGTACATTATGTTATTTATGAAACTGTATTTGGTAATGTTTTATGTGCATATATGTCTGTGGTGTGACGCATAAATAACTTACAGCCTTAATATATAAGATCTCATTGCGCTGTTGTATCGTTCTGTCATCTTTCTTTCTCTCATCTTTCTCTCATCTTTCTCTCATCTTTCTCTCATCTTTCTCTCATCTTTCTCTCATCTTTCTCATCTTTCTCTCATCTTTCTCTTTTATGTCTGTGTGAAGGCCTTATGTGAGGGTATGCAAGTATGTTCTTTTATCAACCTGATTTTATATCTTATTGTACCGGTAATAATTTTTTTTATATGTACTGCAATGAACATGTCAAAGATGTATTTAATCAAATAAATATTATCTTGATGGAATATCATTTAGTTCGTGTTATTTATGCAGTTTTTATAAAACCAGCACAGAGTTGTTGGTCTCAGATTCAAAATACAAGCATTGTGTAAAAACCTGGAAATAAAGATGGTTTGTAAATTATATGACGCACAACTGGAGTATGATAACAGCATGTACAAACCTCTTATTACCACAACTGAAAAACATTCCATATCCCTCACACTAAATATCTTTTCCCACCTACCTCTTATTCGGAAAAAAATTTCGAATTTATTTCTTGTAAACTAGTTGAATACCACTATTTTGTCTATTTATTTGAACAAACAGCAACACCCCCCACCCCACCCATTGAGTGAATGGCCCACAATAACTTCTCTCGATTATCAATGTATTGACCAATTTCAAATGACACAATTTTTAGACATTTTTATAGCCTGATTTCGTGGTTAGTCGAAAACAAAACTCCTTGTTACCAGGGCCGTACTTTAGGATAGGTAAACTAGCTGGCTGTTCAGGGCCCGCCAAACGAACCCTCTCAGTACTGAGCCCTATCAAATCAAAAATAATAGGGGCCACGACATGTAATTTCTAATATATCTCAAAATATTGGACTAGGCCACCATAATACCTCAAAATATGAACATATGCCCCTAATATATCTAAAAAAATAGTCCTTGTGATTCCTTGTAGCTCTCAAGATATAGCATAGGGCCCCCTTGTAAGTCAAAATATCATTAGGGTCCTCTATTACTCAAAATATCATTAGGGCCCCATTGTATCTCAAAATATAGCATTGCCCCCTTGTATCTCAAAATATAGCATTGCCCCCATTGTAACTCAAAAATAGCATAGGGCCCCCTTGTAAGTCAAAATATAGCATATGGCCCCCTTGTAAGTCAAAATATAGCAGTGGGCACCCTTATATCAAGATATCATCCTAGGGCTCTCTTAATATCACCTTAGAGCCCCCAAAGCGTAAGACCGGCTCTGCGTATTTCATCAACAAACAATATTTTCTTTTCTTTAAAGTTTGAACAAACAACAGTCATAAGAGTTTAAACAATTTCACTATCCAAATCTTAATATTTCATGTACAGAAACGTGAAATAGCGAAGTTCTTAATAATTATTTTAAATAATGTACAACGGAAAGACAATACCCATTCCATAAATGCATTTTGAAATTTTGAAGATTAGTTGTTTTTGTACAATCTTAACTTTGTGGGTTAATATGTTCCATTGGGAATTATGACAAACAGCTGTCAACTGTCTGTACACGTGTTTATATTAAGTATTGTTTACATGCGTTGTTTATTTTGCTTACATTCTGAAGGTAGTAGCTCAATTTGAGCCGGTAAAAAGTATTTCATTGATTGAGAAAAATCGATGAGCTTCTCACACATGTTCAATCAGATTTGTGATGGGGGTCGGGATGAAGGTAAGCAGGGTTGAGCTAACGTTAACGGGTCCACATTATGGTTACTTTGCTCGGAGCCTCTAGAGTAAAGTGAATGAATAGTGTTTGGCGGACCCGTTATAATACACCTCATATTTGTGAGTGGATGTAATATTGTGACTAAGGACCATGTCAAGTGAGTATGCCCAGGAGGGGAGGACATGGGGGTAGTGTGTACAATCTCACTCCATCATTCCACTGATGGCATTATACATATACTTACGCCCAATCTCATTTTTAATTGGTTGAGGGCAATAGTCAGAGTCTTCTAGAGAGATTTGGAGTCCTTTAGTCAAAAGTAAATGAAGGCAACTTTTTAGCGTTTTTTTTTTATAGAAATTAATGCTGCAAATAGGATATGTGACAGTGTTAGTAAAGAAGTTTATTATTACATGAAAGAAATTTATATAATAAAATTTACCCTTTAATAAAGTTTATTATTTCTTTTAGCTCGTCCAAATGACCCCATTTGCAATTGGTGTCGATTGCTCTTTCCTGAATCTGTTTTTTAGCTTTGGGGATGAATATAATTTAGAACTCACTGGTTTAGGTTTTGAAAAATTTATAATTTCTTTTTGGTCGACTTTTTTACTCCTTTCAACATTGTAGTCGATTTCACCTTTATGGCGCTATCTTTATCTTTGGGATTGTTGCCCTTGACATAGTTTTTCATAGTTCCCTTATCGCTGGCCCTGTTTTTACCGTCTGCAACGTATCCAGGTTTTCTGATGTCATCAGATTTATGGCTGATGTCGCCGACGTTATGGGGATTAGGTCTGTAATTATAAGTGTCCTTGACACCATTATCATTGGTGTTAATTGACGTGCCCTCATTAGAATTCGCAGGTGAATCGTCAGCATCCAGCCCATTGGTGGAGCTGCTACTGACCAATCGCTTGTCTCGGAAATTTTCCGTGACTTTAATTTTGAATATCTCAGCTTTAGTTTCGTCTTTATTTTCCGCTTCGTTCTTTAATTGCTTGCGATTCGAAAACAAATCTGTTAAAATAGATTAGAGATTTCCCTAAACTAATCTGTTGAAATAGATTAGAGATATCACTAAACTAGCCTGTTGAAATAGATTAGAGATTTCACTAAACTAGCCTGTTGAAATAGATTAGAGATTTCACTAAACTAGCTTGTTGAAATAGATTAGAGATTTCACAAAACTAATGCGCATTGATAATATCATTACAAAGATCTAGATAAAATACATATACAAATATGAATATAAAGATCTTAAAAACAATCATTGTACATATCTTTATATGGTACTAAAAAATCACAATCACTATTCAGTAAAGTGGGAATGCAATATAACTTTAAAACAAGCAATTAAGCCTGTTCCATTCTGGACACAGGACGTGTTAGCGCATTTTCATGTTATGTATCAGTACGTATGCTATCTTTCAGTAAATATTTGGAAATTTTGGAAATGTTTATAAATTCAATTGTGCAATGCATATATCTGTAAAAAATAAATTATAAAGACGTTTCTTTATATTTGAAAAAAAATTATTGTTTCTTAAATCTAACTACAAGTGGTTTGTGGTTACTGAAATAGGACTCATAATTGAAAACATTCGAAATTATAGTCATTTAATCGTCCGAAAACTCCGTCAATTGTTGCATAGCTCTGATACTTTCAATTAAACTCAGAACACAAGCTTACTATTTCATTTGATGAGGTTCTTAATAAATCTTGGTGAAACTACGTGCTGCAGTATTTCGCACCAAATGAACGGGTTATTGAACGTACAAGGTGTATATATAATATATAAGCCCCTTAGGAGCCCTGAAGCCCGGCCCTCAGAGGTCCTATCGCGAAATGAACTTTTGATGTACACATGGCAGGCCAAGACCTACAAAATGATATATACATCATGGGTCTAGGACTTATAGTTGCTGAGATATAGCGCTCCTTTATTAATATAGCTTATATAGTAAAAAACGGTACTAAGGCCCCTTTTACGGCCCTGAGAGGTCAGATCGCGAAATGGAAAAAAGTCATTTCTTGGCAGGCCAAGACCTACAAAATGATATATACATCATGGGTCTAGGACTTATGGTTGTTGATATCTAGGGTGTACACGGACGGACAGACAAAACGGGGACAATAGAGCATTTTTTTTTCGAAAATGCTCTAAAAATGTAGTTATTTTTATATTCTTTATAGTTTTAGGAATGCAATATTCTCTCCTTCCTAAATGTGACAAACGTTAAGTAAAGGAAAGAGAGAAGGAAAAAACGGTTTATCTTTCTTTTAGATATAATATATATATATATATATATATATATATATATATATATATATATATTTGATAAAATTTTATACTAGATATTAAGTATAGGCTATATTTATTACTTTAGAGACGGGGCTTAATCTTTTAAGAGATTAACTTTAAAACATCTCGGGATTCAGAAGTTTGTACATTATTACATTTTAGCCTCAATATAATAACACTACTGTATCAATGATATTAAAATTATATCGCTATTCTTAATTGTTTAATGTTTAAAACAGATGGATTCTTAAAATTAATTAGTTCATTAGCATTTCATCTGGTAAATATAACTGATGAACATTAATCACATAATTAAACATAGACAATTGCTTTGAAGAATCTCCAGTTTATGTTCAAATAAAACATATTTTATTTAGGATGTTTTTTTAGGGCCCAAAGCCCATTCAGTCAGATGACATGTCCAACCTTTGCCCTATAGACAACCTCTAACATTTGACCCTATAGACAACCTCTAACATTTGACCCTGTAGACAACCTCTAACATTTGACTCTATAGACATCCTCTAACATTTGACCCTATAGACAACCTCTAACATTTGACCCTATAGACAACCTCTAACATTTGACCCTATAGACATCCTCTAACCTTTGCCCTATAGCCATCCTCTAACATTTGCCCCTATGGAATCCACACAACATTTGCCCCTATAGACCTCATCCAACATTTGCCCTATAGACATCCTCTAACATTTGCCCCTATGGACGTAAAGTTGTTAAGGGGCGAATGAATACTATTGGGTAAACGTTCATTTTGCAAATCATATCAATGCGTAGCATAGCATCAATATTTACTTTTTACATTTTTCTAACAGGCAAAATCATGGGGGGGGGGGGGGTAATGATTCAGGTGATAATGAAGTATCAGAGTGGCTGAAGCAGCACTGACCAAAGGAAATCTTGGCCCCCCATCCGTAAGTTTTTGTGGGGCCCCAAAACTTACATTTTTATTTGCGAAAGAAACACAAAACCGTTTCGTTTTCATCTTGTCTGAATTTAAGCTAAAATATAGATACAATGTGAGATGTTTAAAAATCAAACGAATTATTTACTACAAAAAAGGTTAATGCATAGAAACATATACTTTGAATAATTTAAACATAAAGTGGTCAATACCTGCTACTTTTATCATTAATTTTTGTCTCCAAACCAACAAGAACAAAAGGACTGCCAGAAGAAAAAGGGTAAATAATCCAACAGTAATTCCAACCGCTACTCCAACAGTGAGTGAATCATTTCCCTTGGATTTACCTGATATGAAATAATGATATTAATATTAAGTTTAATGTTATTGCAGCGAACAACGAATTTAACCATGAACCAACAAATATCATTTTGGTGTCAAATAATTATAATTAATACTGATTGAAATTTAATTAATATATATATATATATATATATATATATATATATATATATATATATATATATATATATATATATATATATACAGTGGATTCCGCTTAATTGGGACAGCCGCTTATTTGGGACAAATCTCAAAGAAACCAAACCAAGAAGACAATAGTAAATTTGTATGTTTAATTGGGACAGCCGCTTAATTGGGACAAAAAGTCTCGGTCCCGATGTGTCCCAATTAAGCGGAATCGACTGTATATATTTGGTACTTAAATGTTTATTTTCTCTTGGAATGGTGTAATTTATAAAAAAAAAAAACATTTAGCTTTCTATAGTCTAATCATCAAACACTAAATGGTCCAATCTTTTCTTCTGCGGGGCTCCAGCTGACCTTAATCCGTTTCTGCCTTCACCATTAGTGAAATCGATGCAGCTTCTCATCCAGGAAGGTACATGGAAAGCCTGTCTTATGGATATGCAAATTATGCGACTAACAGACCCCCCCCCACCCCCACTCCCTTGTAATAAAACTAATATCAAACAATAACAGAGGCCCAAACAGGTAGCCTCAACTAAAGGCTCCAATACAAAATCAAAACGGCACAGATTAAAAGTTGAGTGACGTGGCTGCGTCTAAAAAAAACAATCAAGAACTTTATGAGTTGCACCAGTGGTTTCCCCCAACCCCCCCCCCCCCGGGTCCGAGAACCGGTTCCGGTTCGTGGATCAAATGGTACTTGGCGGCCCAAGAAACATTAAATTATTTACCTTTCACTAATTGTGGTGCAACTCCCCATGGACGAGAGGTTAACAGGGAGCTGAGCGGCTGTGAGCGGCAGTGGCATTGTAAATCAAAACAATCTAAAATATAAATAACCAACGTTCCTCTCTCCCCTTCCCCACCTCTCTCCCCCCCTTCCCTTTTCCCTCCCAGCGGGCCGTGGTGGAATGATTAAACGTCGACCGGTCCGCGCAGAAATTATTAAACGTCGACCGATCCGCGGAGAAATTATTAAACGTCGACCGATCCGCGGAGAAATTATTAGACGTCGGCCGGTCCGCGGAGAAATTATTAAACGTCGACCGGTCCGCTGGTAGAAAAAATTTTCGGGACCACTGAGTTGCACAACTGATAATCTCACCTGGACTTGAACTCGGCTCATTGTCATCTGAGAGTGTTTCATTTGTCGGTAAAGATTGTCTTCCTGTTGTCGTCGTAGTTTCCTGGGCTGTGGTCGTAGCTGCTGTAGTCGTTGAGGTCAAGCACAAGTTTTTCTGCGTCAGTGTGATGGAGGTGGACACGCCGCTGCTGACCAAGGTGGTACAATCGCCGCTGTAGTACACGCCGCTGAATGATCGGTCAGCCTTGTCCGGCAGTTTCTGATTGGTTGAGGCAAAACATGTGACGTGTCACGATGGGTACTAATAGTATTGTGATATGTCGCGTTTTGTATTAATAGCATCGTGACCTGAAGACAAACAACTGATTCATCATGATATAAGATTGGGGGACGTACCGGATATGTTATTGACTTTCACACCTTTTTGTTAAATGCTAACACTCATAAAATCCATAATACCATCATAAGTCCAACATAATTAGTGACTTTTGACTAGTAGCGTAACTTACGTTAGAGGCGAATTCTAAAAATGCCCTTCCCCCAACTCTCCACTTACTCCTTGTCTTTGTAAATGGATTAAAGAGGCAATCACACAAGCCTAACATCTGTACAAGAGACCCTTAAGTTCAGACAACGGTCGGCTACTGGCAGGAATCACCCCTCAGTCTGTTCGATTCCTAAATTACATTTATTAGCCTCTGGTTAAACCGCACCTAAATGACATTTATTAGCCTCTGGTTAAACGGCACCTAAATGACATCTATTAGCCTCTGGTTAAACGGCATCTAATTAGAATCCAATGCTCTGAACTACATTGTCACAATTTTATTTTTATTCATCCCATTATTATCGGCTCTAGCTAATATCACCAAGATGGGTTCAGCAGGAAGCAGATAGAAAATATGGCTCAAGATAGAAGTCACTGGTGAACTGTTGTTAATGGCTCATACTGCGATATAATTCTCTGGTGAACCGTTGTTAGTGGCTCATACTGCGATAGAATTAGCTGGTGAACTGTTGTTAGTGGCTCATACTGCGATAGAATTCACTGGTGAACTGTTGGTAGTGGCTCATACTGCGATAGAATTCGCTGTTGAACTGTTAGTGGCTCATACTCCGATAGAGTCCGCTGGTGTATTGTTGTTAGTGGCTCATACTTCGATAGAATTCTCTGGCGAACTGTTGTTAGTGGCTCATACTTCGATAGAATTTGCTGGTGAACTGTTGTTAGTGGCTCATACTGCGATAGAATTTGCTGGTGAACTGTTGTTAGTGGCTTATACTGCGATAGAATTCGCTGTTGAACTGCTGTTAGTGGCTCATACTGCAATAGAATTCGCTGGTGAACTGTTAGTGGCTCATACTCCGATAGAGTCCGCTGGTGTATTGTTGTTAGTGGCTCATACTTCGATAGAATTCTCTGGCGAACTGTTGTTGGTGGCTCATACTGCGATAGAATTTGCTGGTGAACTGTTGTTAGTGGCTCATACTGCGATAGAATTTGCTGGTGAACTATTGTTAGTGGCTCATACTGCGATAGAATTCGCTGTTGAACTGTTGTTAGTGGCTCATACTGCGATCGTAGAGACGGGTGGAAGTAAGTCATAAAATTGGTGTCCAAATGAGTTTTTTTTTTTGCTTCATGTGGCTCTTGGTTTAGTTCTGTGCTGCTCCTAATAGGTAAGTTTTTTCCCCTTTCATCTCCTTTATTAAATTTTGACAAACTAACTACAATGTGTTTTTTTTCAAGTATTATTTAGTATAAAAACGGAATGCGGCTCTGTTTCTACCCCACTTGTGCCCCCCCCCCCCCATGTTCTATATTAATTACAATAGCGATACACTGCAGTTACTTACAAAACAGATCACCTTTCCGTTGGTAAATAGATTGAGAAATAGATCGGTCTCTTTAGTCACACTCCCCATGCACGTTATCAAACCGTCAGCTGTAGAGATGATATACAAATCTATATTACCTAACATCGTATGTCGACAGTCAATTCACACCCACTCATTATGTAATTACCTGGAAAACAATAACGTATGCACCCACCTGAATGAAACACCTGTTTTGAACACATAACGTATGCACCCACCTGAGTGAAACACCTGTGTTGAACACACAACGTATGCACCCACCTGAGTGAAACACCTGTGTTGAACACATAACATATGCACCCACCTGAGTGAAACACCTGTGTTGAACACATAACGCATGCACCCACCTGAATGAAACACCTGTGTTGAACACAACGCATGCACACACCTGAATGAAACACCTGTGTTGAACACGTAACGCATGCACCCACCTGAATGAAACACCGGTGTTGAGCACATAACGCATGCACCCACCTGAATGAAACACCTGTGTTGAACACATACTGTAGTCAGCTTTTCCAGTTTTGCCATCAGGACAAAAGCTGAGTTCGGTTGTGTGGCACATTGCGTAGGTGAATGTCGCATTCAGCTGAGTGGGGCAAGGGACGGCTACATCGGAAGATGTTGCCCCTGAAGAGACAAATTCAAAAGAACGTTATGCGCTAATTCAGGGTTCAAAGGTCGAAATACAAAAAGTTTAGATTTTATATTTAGTTTTGTATTACCGTCTTTGATTAAAGTAGTGAAGAGGTTTGGACTTGCACAGACTTTGTTTGTGTCCAGTGGAGTCTCTGGCGACTGGACGTAGCCGGTGGTGTTGGCATCGAAATTTGTGCTGTTGATGGTTTCTGGGTACATAGGTGGCGTGGTGAGTTGTTTTATGAATCTATCTATCTAATCTATCTATCTATCTATCTATCTATCTATCTATCTATCTATCTATCTATCTATCTATCTATCTATCTATCTATCTATCTATCTATCTATCTATCTATCTATCTATCTATCTATCTATCTATCTATCTATCTATCTATCTATCTATCTATCTATCTATCTATCTTTCTGTCTGTGTGTCTGACTATTTGGTTAGCTATCTGTCTGTCTGTCAGTCTTTCTATCTATTTATCATCTGCTGTACCTGACAGTTCATAAAATATGTACGCGGCTGAAGTCACTTTCACTAAACTCCAACACAAGTAATAATTCTGTACACCTAACAGTGAGGTGAACGAGCTGTTGCTGAGGACAAAAAACAACAACAATGTTTTCAATACATATCATATCAACCTATAGGTATAGTTTGTATCAATACATATCATATCAACCTATAGGCATAGTTTGTATTAATACATATCATATCAACCTATAGGTATAGTTTGTATCAATACATATCATATCAACCAATAGGTATAGTTTGTATCAATACATATCATATCAACCAATAGGTATAGTTTGTATCAATACATATCATATCAACCAATAGGTATAGTTTGTATTAATACATATCATATCAACCTATAGGTATAGTTAGTATCAGTACATATCCTATCAACCTCTATGTATAGTTTGTATCGATACATATCATATCAACCTATTGGTATAGTTTGTATCGATACATATCATATCAACCTATAGGTATAGTTTGTATCGATACATATCATATCAACCTATATGCATAGTTTGTATCGATACATATCATATCAACCTATAGGTATAGTTTGTATCAATGTCCTACTGCCCATGAAGTAAAACATCTCATAATTGTAAGGTGATCAAACCAGCGACAAGATGAGCAGCATTGCCTATACAAGTAATCGATAAACATCACCACTCTTCAACTCACATAATGTAGGTATTGTATGTGCTGGAGTGACAGTCGAAATTGTTCATTCTCTGAGAGTTCCACCTTATGTTCAGGCCGGTCAGCTGTGAGTCAGTGAAGGTCACAACAACCTGGTCACGACTTCGGGTCCACGGGCCACGCAAATCTTTAGGAAAAACACACCCCGAGCCATTGGCTAGTTCTGCTGGTTGATGAAAATTTGAGGTTTATTTAAAATTGTTAAAATAATAATTATTCTTTTGCCACAATATTTTGGTCTGGTTTCTTCCTGTATTTTGGTAACAGGTAGACCTCTAACATTAAATTATTTACTCAACTAGAGCAATTATTAGTTTAACGTGTCACTGGAGACGTTATGCCTTTCATTTCAACGTTAGCCATTGCATGACCAGATTTTAACCTCTGAGTATTACAATTCAACATTAACATATGCTTGAAAAATAAAACATTAACATTTTTGAAAAGGTTACAAAATGAAACCTTTTTAAAATGGCTTGGTGCACATTTTTTGTGTGTTATAAAGGTGTTTTTCTGGCACATTTTGTTACCATCAGGGATCTTATTAGATGTACCCGGGGCATTGGGATGGTGTCATTTGTGGTGCCTGGGTGAGTATATTTTTTATAGCCTATGATTAGTTCATTTTTGGAGCCTAGGGCAAGTGTCATTTTTGGAGCCTAGGGCAAGTGTCATTTTTGGAGCCTAGGGCAAGTGTAATTTTTTGGAGCTTAGGGCAAGTGTCATTTTTGGAGCCTAGGGCAAGTGTCATTTTTGGAGCCTAGGGCAAGTGTCATTTTTGGAGCCTAGGGCAAGTGTCATTTTTGGAGCCTAGGGCAAGTGTCATTTTTGGAGCCTAGGGCAAGTGTCATTTAAGGGGCCTAGGACAAGTGTCATTTGAGGGGCCTAGGGCAAGTGTCATTTGCAGTGTTTGATTTAAGAAAAAACCGTTACCGGGGATCAAAAACAATTTCTGCAGAGCCGGGGATAAATGTCTATGATTTTATCCCCGGCTAGAAGATATTAGCTAAAGCAGAGCCGGGGAAGACATGTCCGGCATCCCCGGCGGTAAATCGAGCCCTGGTCATTTGAGGGGCCTAGGGTGAGTGTCATTTGAGGGACCTAGGGCGAGTGTCATTTGAGGGGCCTAGGGAGAGTGTCATTTGAGGGGCCTAGGGCGAGTGTCATTTGAGGGACCATATGCGAGTGTCATTTGAGGGGCCTAGGGCGAGTGTCATTTGAAGGGCCCAGGGTGAGTGTCATTTTAGGGGCCTAGGGCGAGTGTCATTTGAGGGGCCTAGGGCAAGTTTTATGTGAGGGCCTATGGCAAGTGTCAATTAAGGGGCCTAGGGCGAGTGTCATTTGAGGGGCCTAGGGCGAGTGTCATTTGAGGGGCCTAGGGCGAGTGTCATTTGAGTAGCCTAGGGTGAGTGTAATAAGCGGTATGTAAAACAAACATTTCGCTTGGCTATAGTTTAGATTAATGAAATTCTCCAAAGGCTTCCATCAGGCGCATGGTCCATGTCGTTCGCCCCAGTTACCCCACGATAGGGCTGCAACTGACTTTATAAAGTGATTGGAATTATAGTTTCATTAATGCGTTCCCGCAGACATGGGTGCACAACCCCCAGTCATACTTCAACTTGCGTCCTTAGGATAGGTTAATGTGTCAGTGAACAAAAAATATTATAAAATTTGTTCATAAATACATTGCTATAAATAGATTTTTTTATTGAAACTCGATTGAGCACAAAATATACGCCGTTATGATATAATAATTATTGCGGCAGTGACCTAAACATCGTGATGTCTTTGATGTCTTGAACTCACTAGAGCAGATCCGGTTCTAAAAATGTTGTCGCCCTAGGCAGAAATGTTTATATGCAAAAGTGTATTCGATGAGACCCCTTTGCGTCAAATAAATATGAATTAATACTTGCAGAATCCCCTTCTGTCCTGATGGCGGGAGGGGGGTGGAGGGGGATGGGCTGTTAGTAGACAAGTAGACAAGTAGACAAGTAGACAACTAATTTCCATAAGAACAGTGAGTGCAATGACCTGTCTCCTAAAGTCATGCAACATATTTATGAATTAAAAACTAAATCACCTACCAGATAGTAACATAACTAAGATGGCAGCGACCCCAAGTGAAGTCAAGTTGTTGGACAAGTTCATTTGTAAGATGTGATGTCACTCGAGATTTTACATCACGTGGTACGGGATACAGTTTAGATCAGGAATGGTAAAAGTACACGGTAATTGTCACAAACTTGGCACGCCAGAAATTTTTCCGGTCACGCCAAAAAATTTACAAATGAAACAAACAAAAAATCAACATAAATAAAATGTATTATAAATACTTCTACAAAAACGAAAAACACAAGAATCTGGCACGCTAAAAAAATCGTTTTGATGAGGTTTAATTTTGGCACACGCAAAAATTGTACTTCAATTTCATTTCGTTTATTTTTGGCACTTAAATAACTTACTTTTTTCATCCACGGTTTAGATGAAAGATGACTTAATTAAAACTTACGAAATCATAGATTTTTCAAAACTTCCTGTTCCACAGAGCAGCGGCAGATCACCAATGGGACCCCACTAATCACTCAGTTACTACATTTCATCCCCCCCGTGGACTTAACACTAAATGCTCGAAGTCAAACCAGATTGGACGCTAGATCTATAATTCTTTTCCGGTGTAAAACTTTTTTTTTTTATGTATGTGTGACAATAATAGTGGATTGGATTATAAAAAAAGTACCACAAATAATTATTTAAGTTCAATGACTGTTAACTTTTAAAACACTTCATTGCTTTAACATATTCTCAATCATAAACACAAACAAATTATAGGAAAAAATAAATCCTAGCGGAGGTCAATATTTATGACGTCAATGAGTAGTTGGAAAATAGGACAATCTGGCTCATTGAGAGCCACACAAAACTTGTTAACAAATAAGTAGGTACAGCTGATGTTTGCAATCAGATGACTTTTATTGATGTCTGCTTGTAGAAAATTCAATTGCCAGCTAAAAATATATACATGTATAATTAAAAACTAGTAAAACACCAAGTAACGAAAATGATGAAGATACACACTTTCACAGAGCGACAGAAAATTTCCCAATTTACTTCTCAATGTTTACCTATGGTTTTTATGAAGAAAATATCTGATTTAAAAAAATGGAAATAATACAACTTGCTTTCCACAATCCTATAAACAGTGGGGAAAAAAACAGTTCTACAGAAGCTGTAAGAACTTTTCAACTACTTTTTGACAGGCAACAAGTGCCAATAGCAGAGACCAAACTTCGAAATGTCACAACAATCAAAATCAGTGGTTCTAACAATATGTGTGGCTTCTCTTTAATTTTTTTTTCTACGCAAATAGGTTGAGATAAAAGTGGCTTTTGACAGTGACTATATAAAACAAAGGATTTCAAAATAAAACAAACACTTCCTATTTATGAGTTTTTAGCAGTAATCTATATTACATATGTATCAAAACATATGTTACAGTCATACAATTGCACCATTTTAAATTGATAAACTCCATTACATCAGCTCTCAAAGTGTGAATTGCGACTCACTGGTGGGTCTCAAGCTGATCTGAAGTGGGTCGTCAAAAACTGTTAGTGATTATGTCATTTAGAATAGATACACTTAATTAAAACTTTTCTTTCTTATTTCATTTTTTCTGTTTTTTTTTCTTTACAGGTAGGTCCCAACAGGTAAGTCAAAACAGGTAAGTCCCAACAGGTAAGTCCCAACAGGTAAGTCCCAACAGGTAGGTGCCAACAGGTAGGTCCCAACAGGTAGGTCCCAACAGGTGAGTCCCAACAGGTAGGTCCCAAAGGTAGGTCCCAACAGGTAAGTCCCAACAGGTAAGTCCCAACAGGTAGGTGCCAACAGGTAGGTGCCAACAGGTAGGTCCCAACAGGTAGGTCCCAACAGGTAGGTCCCAACAGGTAGGTGCCGGTACTCAGTTATGGATTGCCTAACTTTTAACTACCAGTTCGCTGTTCCGCATTTTATATATTTTAAGTCTTATTGCGCGCAATTTTAAAATAATTCAATTTTAACAAACTAATAATATAATAAATGAATAATAAACGTTAGAATACAAGAAAAGTAATATTTTTTCCCCACATTAAAAAAAGTTGCCGGTACGCCGTACCGGTGCGTACCGGCACAAAAAAGCACTGAGTCCCAAAAAAAAAACAACGTTTCTGAATGCAACGAGAATCGCACAAGTTTTGATTCTCCAAGAAAAAAAATGAAATGAAAATAAAAGAACCATTTTTTAATTATAATAATATTTTCATCAACCAAATTATTATTATTATTTTCAAAGTCCCAACAGGTAAGTCCCAACAGGTAGGTGCCAACAGGTAGGTCCCAACAGGTAGGTCCCAACAGGTGAGTCCCAAAGGTAGGTCCCAAAGGTAGGTCCCAACAGGTAAGTCCCAACAGGTAAGTCCCAACAGGTAGGTGCCAACAGGTAGGTGCCAACAGGTAGGTCCCAACAGGTAGGTCCCAACAGGTAGGTCCAAACAGGTAGGTCCCAACAGGTAGGTGCCGGTACTCAGTGATGGATTGCCTAACTTTTAACTACCAGTTCGCTGTTCCGCATTTTATATATTTTAATTCTTATTGCGCGCAATTTTAAAATAATTCAATTTTAACAAACTAATAATATAATAAATGAATAATAAACGTTAGAATACAAGAAAAGTAATATTTTTTCCCCACATTAAAAAAAGTTGCCGGTACGCCGTACCGGTGCGTACCGGCACAAAAAAGCACTGAGTCCCAAAAAAAAAACAACGTTTCTGAATGCAACGAGAATCGCACAAGTTTTGATTCTCCAAGAAAAAAAATGAAATGAAAATAAAAGAACCATTTTTTAATTATAATAATATTTTCATCAACCAAATTATTATTATTATTTTCAAATGAGCTAACCACCAAACATTAGACATAATATGTTAAACTCAAAACACTGCTCCCATAATATAGTTTATATGTGTTAGTGCATTTACAAGCTTTACGTAGTAAGTTATTATAAACCCCAAAGCAACCGACGTGGACCGTTGTGAATTAATTTCTATCGGCCGTTACGTCTGTGAGAATGAATGAGAAAGTAATATAGTTATATCTGAATGAATGAACATTCCTATAAACTGAACAGAGATATTCATGAACTTGTACTACGAGTGGATTACTGGATGGTTTCAACAATGGACAACGTCAAAATTTAATCTGGAGTAAAGTTCGCGGGGA
Organism: Bulinus truncatus; assembly: GCA_021962125.1. Classification (NCBI taxonomy): domain Eukaryota; kingdom Metazoa; phylum Mollusca; class Gastropoda; family Planorbidae; genus Bulinus; species Bulinus truncatus. The sequence continues at coordinate 7,142,926 of JAGDYQ010000010.1, read as the reverse complement.
ATTTATTAAGACAGCGCGTCTGAGGGGGGGGGGTGGGAGACTCTACTAAACAATGGACATTGGAACTATATATTTATTATTATTCTTTTGGTATCGATTGAAAAGAATATTTACTTCCGCAGAGTTCATTTCAGTTTTTTTCCCCCATTTCTCTCTATTTATTTAAAATTTGTTGACCTAATAGACATACTTTTACTAACAGACTATTAATTATCCATCTTTCACGCTAACTTGCCTGGTTAGTAAATTATAAATAAAAAAAAAAACAAGCAAAAATTAAGCCTGTAAAAACAGGACGTTTTAGAGCATTTTCATGTATAAATAGAGAGGGAAGTAAGTCATGTTTAATAACTGTTACAAATATAAATAATGATTACGCCTCTTTGTTTAGCTTATAATCTATATATAATATATAAGCCCCTTAGGAACCCTGAAGCCCGGTCCTGAGAGTTCATATCGCGAAATGGACTTTTGATGCACACATGACCTACAAAATGATATATACATCATGGGTCTAGGACTTATAGTTGTTGAGATCTAGGGTGATGACAGACAGACAGACAGACAAAACGGGGACAATAGAGCATTTTTTTTTCCAAATTGCTCTAAAGATAAAGAAGTTTAAAAAAAATGTATTCAAGGATGAGCTGGGGAAGAACTCGGTGATGAAGCAGCTTTGTCTTATCAGGCTTTTACAGTATCCCGCATATCTATGTGCCACATAACACCGAATAGTTAAAGAGTCTTTTATGTGTGCATGTATACTGTATACCTTGTGTTGGAAGATTGTAGCACAATGACGTTTTATTCACTTGGTCTCTCCTGCCGATAAACGAAAATCTGCAAGAACAATAAATAACAAGATGTAACAAACAAAGATGAGTACATCTGACCCAGTGTAGCCATTAACTCAACAGCTAGGTATGCTTTTTAATGTGAAATCGGTAAGAGAATTTAGTAAATTAAAATCAATGTATTTTGTGAAAGTGAACATTATACCACATTACTATAAAAAACAAGCAATTAAGCCTTTTCCATTCTGGACACAGGACGTGTTAGCGCATTTTCATGTTATGTATCAGTACGTATGCTATCTTTCAGTAAATATTTGTAAATTTTGGAAATGTTTATAAATTCAATTGTGTAATGCATATATCTGTAAACAATTAATTATAAAGACGTTTCTTTATATTTGAAAAAAAAATTATTTTCTCTTAAATCTAACTACAAGTGGTTTGTGGTTACTGAAATAGGACTCATAATTGAAAACATTCGAAATTATAGTCATTTAATCGTCCGAAAACTCCGTCAATTGTTGCATAGCTCTGATACTTTCAATTAAACTCAGAACACAAGCTTACTATTTCATTTGATGAGTTTCTTAATAAATCTTGGTGAAACTACGTGCTGCAGTATTTCGCACCAAATGAACGGGTTATTGAACGTATAAGGTATATATATAATATATAAGCCCATTAGGAGCCCTGAAGCCCGGCCCTCAGGGGTCCTATCGAGAAATGAACTTTTGATGTACACATGGCAGGCCAAGACCTACAAAATGATATATACATCATGGGTCTAGGACTTATAGTTGCTGAGATATAGCGCTCCATTATTAATATAGCTTATATAGTAAAAAACGGTACTAAGGCCCCTTTTACGGCCCTGAGAGGTCAGATCGCGAAATGAAAAAAAGTCATTTCTTGGCAGGCCAAGACCTACAAAATGATATATACATCATGGGTTTAGGACTTATGGTTGTTGAGATCTAGGGTGATGACGGACGGACGGACAGACAAAACGGGGACAATAGAGCATTTTTTTTTCGAAAATGCTCTAAAAAACCACGTCCGTGAAAAGCTTGGTAATGTTATAACACCTATTCATGTTATGTGTCGAGTAGAAAGAAAATCATACAGTTAGTAGGCTATCGGTACGATACTTGAGACAGCTATATCTACGTAAGGATCTATTGGGTAGCTACTTTACAACATGCTATACGAACTCATAAACAACATGCTCGACATGAGTAGCACTCTGTTAAATTTGTGTTACTGACAGTCCCACTGTTATGTAGAGGGAGACTTTAAACAAAGAGAAAACTTTATTTATTTTTTTATTTTTTTATTTTATTTTTTTTTAACGCCGCCATTGCCAGCATGGTAGGGTGTAGTGTGCCTACCACACCAACATAGTTGGCGGCGCTGATGCACGTCTGCCATGCCTACAGAGCGGCGGGGTGAGTGTGCCCGCTATCATCTGCAGGGATGGCAGAAAGATGGGTTTTAATCCTTGCTCAAACTGGCCAGACCAGCAGGGTGTGTGTACTGCCGGTCGGCCAGAATGGCAAGGAAAGGGGTTTTTCCTGCCACTCGGACAGAGGGGAGGGTGTTGTGTGCCTGTACCCTCAGCCGGAAATGGCAGGCTGCGCAGGTGTGCTTGAGTGGGACGGAGTGGAAGGGTGTTGTGTGCCGACCACATCCGTCACCACCGCCAGCTGTGGAAAACTTTATTTACACAGGTATTCAAAACTTTATTTACACAGGTATTCAAAACTTTATTTACACAGGTATTCAAAACTTTATTTACACAGGTATTCAAAACTTTATTTACACAGGTATTCAAAACTTTATTTACACAGGTATTCAAAACTTTATTTACACAGGTATTCAAAACTTTATTTACACAGGTATTCAAAACTTTATTTACACAGGTATTCAAAACCAACTGACGTTCTACTTAACATTTACAATATAGATTGCACGGTCTTACCTCCCCTTTCTGCTGATTTAAAACAACTTAGAAATCATTGAGCTTGTATGGTCAGACAGCACTTTATGGGAGTATCTATCTATCTATCTATCTATCTATCTATCTATCTATCTATCTATCTATCTATCTATCTATCTATCTATCTATCTATCTATCTATCTATCTATCTATCTATATTACCACGTATTAACGACTTAAGTCAGTATTTCTCACAGGAGAACGGATGGTCGTACAGTGTAGTCGTATAACTGTCGACCTGAAGGTCCCGGGTTTTTTTCTGGTCAGTCAAGCAAGGCGTTATCCTAGTCACCTATTTATGTCTCCCGAAGGACCTTAATGGTCGTCGCTATGTCGTTGGAGAGTGAATTTAAGGGGCCAGAGAACCCGTCATATATGGGGTTTGTAGGATCTAAGTGATAAACATCTCTCTTTTCAAAAAAAAATGTTTTCTTGCAATGAGCTTTGTATGATGAATACAAACAATTGTGAGTATCAAGGGAAGCAACCTTTACTTACAATCACTTATAAAGATCTTACTTCGTTTGCCTCCCTTTTACAAGTAAGTGTCTGTTATCAATGGGATGAAAATAAGTGGACTGTGTGCCAGATTGTCTTTCAATGATCATTTATCTTTTACATTAAATAATATATTGAAATATATGATTAAAGAACATTTATGAAAAACAAAGAAATATAAAAAGCGTATAACAGAGTTTACAACCGACTATATAGAATGGAATCTCGAGCCACAATTTTAACAATAATTACATATATGAACATTCAATGTAAATAAATCTTACGTGACGGTAGATGATTTTAATAATCATAATTTGTGCATAGTTTCGATAAGACAGCGAAGTAAGTATTGAACTGGACTCGCATGTAAAGGTAGAGCCAAAAATATTTGCCGCTGACTTGAAGAGGAGATGGGCCTCACCAAGTCTATTAGCCCTCAGATGGGCGCTATCAAGCCTATAAGCCCACAGATGGGCCTCACCAAGTCTATAAGCCCACAGATGGGCGCTATCAAGCCTATAAGCCCACAGATGGACACCATCAAGCATATAAGCCCACATACGAGTGCTACTAAGCCTATAAGCACACAGATGGGTGCCACCAAGTTTATAAGTGCACAGATGGGCGCTACTAAGTCTATAAGCCTACAGATGGGCACTACCAAGTCTATAAGCCCACAGATGGGCACCACCATGTCTATAAGCACACAGATGGGCACCACCAAGCCTATAAGTCCACAGATGGACACCACCAAGCCTATAAGCCCACACATGGGCGCCACCAAGCCTATAAGCCCACACATGGGCGCCACCAAGCCTATAAGCCCACACATGGGCGCCACCAAGCCTATAAGCCCACATATGAGTGCTACCAAACCTATAAGCCCACAGATGGGTGCCACCATGTCTATAAGCACACAGATGGGTGCCACCAAGTTTATAAGCCCACAGATGGGCGCTACCAAGTCCATAAGCCTACAGATGGACGCCACCAAGTCTATAATCCCACATATGGACACCACCAAGCCTATAAGCCCACATATGGGCGCCACCTAGCTTAGAAGCCCACAGATGGGCGCCACCTAGCCTATAAGCCCACATATGGGCGCCACCTAGCCTATAAGCCCACAGAAATAACGTATGAAATAAGACGTCCCCCCCAAAAAAAAGACCATATTGGTTAAGGTATATAAACAAATTGTGCAGAGTTCTCAAAACCATAATATGACACGTTTTGCTCATGTGCAATACGAAAAGGGCGTCGACATCAATGTGAGGGCACATCTCCACACAGTCTGCCTTGCAACCTCAGCGCCACCTATAACGGAACAGAGGGTATGACAATTTCACTATTAATTGTTTTAGTAATTGTATTTATATACATTTATTTTAATAAAAAAAAATATTCCCTTTCAAAATGAATCAACCCAAGAAAAGTAAAAAGAACCAGTAAATATAAAACAACATTTTTGTGTTGAAGTTGATTAAAAAGGAAAAGGCCTTTATTTTGTATATCTTAATTATGTTTGACTTGTTTATTTTCACATATAAATACTTCAACTTAATTTGCCTACCAATATATATTATCTAATGAATTAAAGTTATGATCAGTAAACAATGCACATTTTTTTTTACATAACTGTGGACATTGACATATTTTTTCCTATTTTAAATTAAAAAAATTGATTTACATTTTATTTGTCATATAAATCCCGAAAATATAATGCAATCATAAATACAAAAACACAGTTTTTATTAAAAAAAAATAAGATGGTCACTGGTCAGTGTGACCTTGGAACATCTAATCCTAGGCCCCCTGAATATCTTCATCATTTACAAACACTGACCTATTGACCACATGACGGGGCTCTCAAAGGCGATATTCTGACATTTAGGGGCTGCTGACCCATAAGCGGGTAGCACTGAATATGAAGCAGATTGGGGAGTGTAATTTAACAAACACCATCCCCTAACACCCCCCCCCCCCTTTAGTTAATTAGAGAAACATTTTAAAAGAAATCAAGACTGAAGTTTCATTAGAACAATTGGTTGCAAGATGTAACTTTGTATGAACAGAAAAAGTGTTGAATCACGTAAACTTGAATTCAACACATGACACGCTGTGTCTATATTTAGCACTGTCACGTGACAAGTATGTTGATTTTTATTCCACTCCAATGTTGTTCTGTCTCCATGGAGATTATACAACAACCTGTTTACTTCGTAAGCCTTTATGTGCTCGTATTTTATTTATTAAAAATTACGAATATACCTCAATAAGGAAATGAAAAAGGCTAGTTAAATATATTAATTCGTTTTATTTACTTTTACTTTAAACGGTGCTTAAATGGTACTCATATCATTATTCAAGTTACAAGTTATTGTTGAAAGCCATTTTGTGTTTACATTTAGAAAATAGCAACAGAAATGTATATTCCGATGTATGATTTCCCAACATGTCATATATTTATATTCATATAATCATAACAGCCTAGTTATGCTTGTTTCATCAGGTAATCAGCTACCAAACGATCTGCAAGTCTAGACAGGCACCTCCCAACACTGGGTCAAAGTTCCGTTGATTTCTGTCTGTAGTTCAATCGATAACTTGTGTGTCTACAGTTCAGCGTGTTATAGTGTAGTGTAGTTCTCTGTACACACGAATGTAACTGGTTAAATACTGAATTTATTTCTGTAGGTTTAAATTAATTATCAACTCTCCACATTTACTCAGAGCAAGCCATCTATAAGTCTTGGATATAACCTGTTTACATCAGCATGCACAGACTGTGACAATATAATGAAACGGTAAGGATTGTAATCTAAAATGTTTTCATCAGCTTTGGATCATGTGTGTAGTGGGACGGATGGCCGAGTGGTGTAGATACTCGACTGTCGACCTGAGAGTCCTGGGTTCGATCCTACAAGTCCACCCAGCTTTAAATGGGTACCTGACTTAAGTTGGGGAAGTAAAGGCGGCTGGGCGTTGTGCTAACCACACAATCCCTTCATATGCCGAGGTTATAGAAACAGATGAATTCTACACTTCATGTGCCCCGATGGCCCGTTAGGGCTAAGGGAACTTTACTTTACTTTGGATCATGTGTGTTGTTTTTCTACATGGGAAGCTACACACTAAATCTCAGTCGTGTGTCGTGTTTTATTGTGTGTTGAGGTAACTAGGTCACGAACAATCATGTCAGTCAACTGTCAAGTAACAGAATTCTTCGCATGTGGTGAATTTGTTTGTATTCTGTTAGTAAACCGACCTACTTGCAGCACTGAAACATACCTCTCGTTAAATCTCAACAGGCTGTACACGATATAAGACATTGAACGGCGTTATATCCCAGCAGGCTTTCTCGATATAAGACATTTAACGAAACTAGTAAAAACTTTCTTTTATTATAACTTATTAGCTGGATTTAAACGCATAGACACCAGGCCCTTAGCATGCGTTTTTTCTGGCCCCCTCTGCTTATTTGTTCTACTTAGTAAAATGTATTACCTGCCCCCCCCCTGCTATTGTCAGGCCCCTGCTGTAGAATGCCTGGCCCCTGCTGTAGAATTTTCACGTTGCAGGGGTGATAGACACTCAACTCAATAAGCATCAATACCACTAAATTTAATGCATCTGTTTTTATTTAATCCCACAATTTTTGACATTTGTTATGTGATTGTATCAAGGCCATCCTGACACATGCACTTTGCTAGGAGGAGGGGGGAGGGGGGTATAGATGGGCCCTAAGGTAATGGACTGTACATTGCTACCAGTTGAGAGGTGTAGCCTGAAGACATGTCAGGGGCCCTGGTTACATTGATCTGCTATTAAATGATTCACTAATAGATGGGTGTATATTATCAGAAGGGCCCCGATCGCCGGAGATAGTCTATGTCCTATGCAGCCTCGTAGCCAAGAGGGGGGGGACAGGGGGGCGTGCCCCCCCCCTGCTAGGTGTGGAGTGCCCCCCCCCCGCTTATTAGAATTCTCAAAGTTAGGTTTTTAAAAAAAATATTTCGGAAAACCCCGACTTCATGAGGTGCACCCTTGCTGGGTATTGGTGCCTCCCTGTTAACTTTGACCTGGCTACGGGCCTGGTCCTATGCTTGGCTATCGGCAGCAATGTAATATTCATATTTCATGCAGTTTAGTGATTTTTCCCATTGGTCATCAAAACAATAAGTGTCTTGGGGCCCGACATTCTATCAAGGCAGCTGTGTATTATCAATGCAAAATTGCCATGTAGTTAAAATTCAAATTATATATTTGCGACATCGTTATTTACATTTAATCATCGAAAAAGAGACATACAATTATTGAGTTGACGTTTCAGAAATGATTGTAATTGTCTATTTATGTGCCCCAGTTTTGGTTGGTAAGGGGTGGAACCCATTACAAATCGCGTCATTATAACAGTTTTTTTTTGAACTACAAAGAACCATGTGAGTCATACTAATACGCAAAACACCTTAAGACGTATGTTGTCTGGGTTAGGTAAGTCAGGCAGTGTGATTATCGATTTTTGTTTCAGAAATCAATAGACATATCGATTAGGCCTAATCTATCGTACGTCAATGAAAATGAAGGGAGTCGTTGTGTTATGACGGGTAACTTTGTTTACTTCCGGCAAGTGATGGATACAGTGGCTAAATTATTTATAAGTGTAAGCGGGGGGGGCATGAGAAACACATTTTAGCATCAAATTACAAATTCTTGTAATGATCAAACCAGATTTTGTGCTTCTGTCAGGCTAGAACGGCAACTGCACTTTTGATGATGGCTTTACTAGCAACAATACTTAATATCACCAATATTGGGTTGTCACGTGACAGTGGTTTCAGTCTCTCTAACTCCCCACCCTTCCCCTTCTTTGATTTATATGAGCCACAATATTAATATGATTTATATAAGCCACAATATTAATATGATTTATATGAGCCACAATATTAAGATGATTTATATGAGCCACAATATTAATATGATTTATAGATATTTCCCTGTTTCACAAGATCCCCATACACATATCAGTCTAATGTGAATCCCTGTTTCACAAGATCCCCATACACATATCAGTCTAATGTTAATTCCTGTTTCACAAGATCCCCATACACATATCAATCATATGTTAATTCCTGTTTCACAAGATCCTCATACAAATATCAGGTCACGTGTTAATCCCTATTTCACAAGATCGTCATACACATATGTCATATGTTAATTCCTTTTTCGCAATATCCCCATACAAAGATGAATTACATCACGATGCTTGCTTTAAATTATTCCCATACAAGTCTTTATCCAAAATCGATCATGTAAGCACTAATTTAAAGACAGTTTATGTCACTGACATTTATATATCAACACTATACTGTGGACTGCAATAGCCATAGGTTGGCATCAATCAGGATATAGGCAAATAATCAGGAACAACATCTAAACTCGTAGCGGCCATTCATCCCATTTTATGCTAGTTTTTTTTCCCCAACCTCCACATCTATGTGTTTTGACTTTGATATGTTACAGCTAACAGTTATTTTAATCTTCATATCACTAGATATTAGTACATACATCATTATCTCGGTCAGAGCATTAAGACTATTACCATGTTTGTTCTTTTAACAACGAGTTGATGACACTTATAAAAAGAAATGTATTATCTATTTTCAAACTAATTTTATTTATTATAATATTTAACTATTTGTACGGCAGACCTATTCCCCTTTCTTTACCATTGTTGTAACAACTTCAAGATTTCTTTTTGTTTTGGAAACTAGATCGCGTGACATCATGAAGATATTTTTAGAAGCTATATTTAGTATCGTGTCATGCTGAAGGGAGGCAAATCAAGTGTGTTGTTCATTTATAAAGATCTGCGACTAGAAAATCTTCACTAACAGTGACTTTATGGTCTATTAGAGTTCTGTCCCATGTGTTGACAGTAAACACAACTCAATTTTTTTTATTGAATTTGAACCTAGAACTTGATGCACATTGGTTTAGTTTCCTTGTTAAACACATTGGATTCTAAGTTTTATTCAAAATACACTGTTGATTTCTGTCTTTGCTTGGCGTCAATGGATTATTCGTATCTGATGTCAACAATTATTGAGACAAGCATGGTTATCTTTTAAGTTTCAAAACAAGTTCTCGTCGGAAACAAAAAAGTAAGTTTAGAAATTTAGTAGTATTATGTAGTGCTTTTTGTAAAAAAAAAAAAAATAGATGCCGGTACTCAGTGATGGATTGCCTAACTTTTAACTACAAGTTCGCACCTCGATGCAAACTAAATCACAACTGCAAAGATACTAAATGTCTAAAACAATTTTATTTTATAATTAACCAACTTAAATCCTCTTAAAATACAAGAAAAGTAATATGTCCCCCCCCCCCATTGTATAAGGTGCCGGTACGCCGTACCGGTGCGTAACGGCACAAAAAAAAGCACTGGTATTATATATTTTGTCCCAAAAACACATGTCTATATTTTGGGTTAGTGTGGTAGCCCCAATGAGGGGGCCTTCTGCTAAATGTTTGAAAAGGGGGGGGAGGGGGCTTCTAAGACCACCACTGTCCATGTTGAATGCCCTTCACGTCTTGCCTATCTCGCGCCAATGTGCCTAACATGTCAACCGATACGAACTGTTTTTAAGAGTATAATACGACGTATAAAAATCTCCTCACATGGTGAGCTGCACGAACAATTCATTAGACATCAACGTAAAGTGTTTTTTTTTTTTAATAATGTGGATTATCATTAATCTTTTTAATCTTAACACGTTATGTCGTCGAGGTGGTTGGGGGGGGGGGTGTTCGTCGACACTGCAGTGAATAGGTCTTTAGTATTTTATACTACATGTATGTAAGTTCAAAGTATTTTATGCTAAATGTAAGTAAAACTCCGTAAAGCTGCTCCCACCCACCCCAAACACGGCCATCCTTGCATTATAACACGCACAGTTTGGAATGAATTTGCTACTGCTGATACAGTTATTGAATTTGTTTGTAGTTAATAACTATCACATCACGCAGGGCCCCAGATAGACAATATTGGGCCCCGTAAAACGCTCTGACACGTGGAGCCCGTCTTTCACACCCACCAAAGGCCTTGCTACGTTGCAGTATTTTAAATACGTTGGCCGGTCAAGTCTCGAGGCCCCTGACTAATGCTCTGGTCGCCACTCCCAGACGGTGGCCCTGTGTGACGTGACATCATGGTGGCCCTGTGTGACATCACGCTGAATGCTCGATGCTAATGGCACGCTATGACGCATGTTCTTTCGTCTCCTTTAAGTAGCACGCTGTAATCACCAATAGCAACACGTTGTATACAAGTGTAATGTAAAATGAACCGTATAAAAAGTGAATGATCCCAAATATATGAATTCTTTATCTGCAATACATGAATGTATATCTTCATGGACATGATTGAATAAAGTATACATAAACTATATACCTATCTGACAGATACATTAAATAAACTATATACCTATCTGACAGATACATTAAATAAACTATATAGCTATCTGACAGATACATTAAATAAACTATATAGCTATCTGACAGATATATTAAATAAACTATATAGATGTTTGACAGATACATTAAATAAACTATATAGCTATCTGACAGATATATTAAATAAACTATATAGCTATCTGACAGATACATTAAATAAACTATATAGCTATCTGATAGATATATTAATTAAACTATATAACTATCTGACAGATATGTTCAATAAACTATATAGCTATCTGACAGATATATTAATTAAACTATATAGCTATCTGACAGATATGTTCAATAAACTATATAGCTATCTGACAGATATATTAAATAAACTATTTAGCTATCTGACAGATATATTAAATAAACTATATAGCTATCTGACAGGTATGTTAAATATACTATATAGCTATCTGACAGATATGTTCAATAAACTATATAGCTATCTGACAGATATATTAAATAAACTATTTAGCTATCTGACAGATATAATAAATAAACTATATAGCTATCTGACAGATATATTAAATAAACTATATAGCTATCTGACAGATATATTAAATAAACTATTTAGCTATCTGACAGGTATGTTAAATATACTATATAGCTATCTGACAGATATGTTCAATAAACTATATAGCTATCTGACAGATATATTAAATAAACTATTTAGCTATCTGACAGATATAATAAATAAACTATATAGCTATCTGACAGATATATTAAATAAACTATATAGCTATCTGACAGATATATTAAATAAACTATATAGCTATCTGACAGATATATTAATTAAACTATATAGCTATCTGACAGATATAATAAATAAACTATATAGCTATCTGACAGATATATTAAATAAACTATATAGCTATCTGACAGATATATTAATTAAACTATATAGCTATCTGACAGATATAATAAATAAACTATATAGCTATCTGACAGATTTATTTAGTACTTATTGTTAACCTCGTTGGTATTTAAGACTCAACTAAACTGGACTTATTGACAACCTTGGACTAACGCCCAATATATTTAACAAAAAACGTTCGATACGACCTACAGTCATGGTTGGTGTTTTAGTACATGTGGTCATCGCCCGTCAACTGACCATGCCACGCCTCTACTGAAACTTATGGTTGCCACAGTTGTGGTTAAGTCGATTGACCATCAATAGGCTCCGGCCTCAGGATAATCTACACATATGTAAGAACACTACCTACAGGCAGGCCCACCGACAAAAATTTCGGGCCCCTGGACAGGGCTGTCACGGGGCCCCGTGCTGATAATAATTTTTTCATATATTGATTGGCCAGCTCAGTCTGGACCCCTAAAACTCGCCGGGCCCCTGGGCATTTGCCACCCCCCCTGCCCCTCCCCTCTCGACGACACTGCCTACAGGTTACACATATATAAACATCACAACAGGACTTTATATTAACTACTTACAAATAACTAGTGCAACACATCACTTACACTGCTGCCAGATCTTTCTATTGAAAACCGCCGAAAATGAGTTTGGAAATCCGCCAAAAAAAAAACCCCACCAGATTAGTAATATTTAAAAGGAAAAAGTCAAAATTCACTTCTAAGCATATATTGCATGCATATTTTCATTTTTTTTTTATTTGCGTATTATAAAATGTATACGTCATCGAAATTCTGCCACTTAGCCTGTTAGCTAAAGCTCGCTAAACACTTTTCAAAAGTCACTGGAAAACTGTTCATTGAAGCACAAATCATACGGTCATCTCACTGACCAGGCTATATACGTTGTTTTTTTTTGACAACATGCGGCAAGTTTTGTGACTTTACCTGCCACTTAATTATTGGAGACGATTCATTGTCGATATTTTAAATTGGACATTAGTCGCGACTGATTATTTTACTGATATTTTTCGTAGCTACTTTTACTTCGACATTTGTCGTGGTTATTTCAAAGCGGACATTCGATATGGCTATTTTTCACCAGACATTTGATATGGCTAATTTTTAACAGACTTTTGATATGGCTTTTTTCACTGGACATTTGACATGACCATTTTTTTCACCAAACATTTGAAATGGCTAGTTTTCACTTGACCCATTGTATATAGCAGAAAATTTATTTGGACGTTGCATGTTTTAGCGCTTTAAAACAGCAGATATTTGGTCGAGGTCATTTTTTTTTTTGTTTGCGGTTGGTAAATGGCCATTTGAATTGTAGCATAATGAACTCCATAACAACAACTCGCTTGATCTTTTTGGGGATTTTTTTTTTACTATCCTATCCATCCATCCGTCCGTCTGTCTGTCTGTCTGTCTGTCTATCTATCTGTCTGTCTGTCAACTATCCATACAACAATCCATCCATTCATCCATTCATCAACCCACCCACTCATTCATCCATTAATTCATCCATTAATCTATCAACCTGTCTCTTAGTCTCTGTCCGTCCGTCCGTCATTCTGTCTATCTCTCTCTAAATATACATTTATTTATCTATTTCTTATTCTTCCTTGCAGGATAATCCTGCCTAACCTAATGGCAGCTCATGAGTTTGCTCCCGCCTCAGCCTCAACCTCAGCCTCAACCTCTTCCGCAACCTCTGCCTCAGCACAAGAGACCAGCAGGAGCCTGGTGGTGGACGAGGCCGTGTTCGAGGAACAGTTTCTGCGATGCCCCGTGTGCCACGAAAAATACAATCAGGACGACCTGGCCCCCAAGTCTCTACCCTGCAACCATACCTTCTGCCTGCCCTGCCTGATCCAGATCTACGACCACAGCCAGCCCGGGCGAGGGCGTGGTCACCTTCACCACGACAGCCACGACGGCACCCTGAAATGTCCATCGTGCCGGGTGGAGATATTTCTCAATCGGGACAAGATAAAAGACTTGCCAAATGACCACCGCGTTGTCCAGATGATGGACTTTTTCACCCAGGCGGTGAGCAGGTCACAGCAAGTGTGCGCGAAACACGATGGTCAGCCGGTGAATTTTTTCTGTAAAAAGTGCCTGGTACCGGTGTGTCGAGACTGCACGGTCCTTGACCATAAGGAGACGGACGGACACCACATCGCGGACATCTCGGCCGCCATGCAAGAGAAGTCTACAGAGTTCACCAGCGTGGAAAACAAAAGCAAAGAAGTCTTGGAGAAGATGAAAAGAAGATCGGACGCGCTGGCCAACGCATCTAAAAGACTAGACATCCTGGAAAGGGAGATTAAACTGCAGATCAAAGACGCTTTCATCGAGTACCGACTGCTTTTGGAGAAAAGGCAGGAGGCGCTCACGCAAATGGCGACACAGATCATCAAAGATCAGAAGTATAAGATCAACACCACCTTCGTCAGTGTGTGCGAGTCCGGGGCCCAGCTCCAGAAACTCTACGACGACTTCAAGACGTGCCGAGAGAACAAAGACGTTCGGAAAATATTCTCCATCGTCCAGCAGATCAAGGACGGGGAGAGCTCATACGGCGAGGTGGCGAATCTGGACGACCGCGATCTCTTCGTCTCTTGCGAGTTCGACCCGCAGAACGAGGGCTGTTTTCTGTCGGACCTGAGCGGGCTAGGAGAGGTCAGGAGCAAGACGGATCCTTCGCTGAGGGAGACGATCGGCGCCCAGCAGCTGTTGCTTCTGGAGATGGAGGAGCAGAGGGAGCGGGCGAGACTCCGAGAGATGGACGAGCTGGAGCAGCAGGCACAGATGCACGTCCGGAACCTGTTGTCGGGCAGCAGCCAGAGACATGAAAGTAGGTCGATGAAAGCTTGTTGATGTTAGTTACTCAGTCTGATTGAATGATGCAATCTTTTAACTTGTTGATATTGACAACGCAATTCTGGGCAGACAAAACTTTCCCGCCTTTTAAATGAGTTCTTCCTTTTCAGTTAGATTGTAGTTCCTTACCTTTAGTTGATTCGTTCTTTACTTCCTTATGTAATGTTTCTAATATAAACATTTAATCATAAGACAATATCCTCAGCACTCACTATAAAGTCTACGTATTTTAGCCTATTGATTAAGTAATTAGTACAGATTCATAAAGATGAAATCCTTTTTGCATATTCTTATAGAGACATCTCCGGTACAAATGGAGCTGTATCTCTGGGCCCACAATAATATAAACTTGGCTCTGGGCCAACAAAAATTTAAATATGGTCTGGGCCCACAATAATATAAACATGGCTCTGGGCCCACAATAATATAAACATGGCTCTGGGCCCACAATAATATAAACATGGCTCTGGGCCCACAATAATTTAAATATGGCTCTGGGCCCACAATAATTTAAATATGGCTCTAGACATTGTTAATTTTTAACAGTGCCTAATGTCCTATGGGTGGGGATGTCAAATGTGAATATGGAGAGAGGGAGATCGGCTAAATGTTCGGTTTATGTAGATAAAGAAAAAAAAACAATATTGATGTTTCCTTAGCCATAAAGGGTCATTGGGGCAGCTGAAGTGTAGAATTTGTTCCTGTAGTCCCGGATGTGGACTACAGGGATGGTGTTGTTAGAACACGTCCAGCCGCCTTTACTACCTCACCATATGTCAAGTACCCACCTGAAGCTGGGGTGGACGTAGCCCCGTAGCGTGAAAAATTCTACAGCAGTGGCCTGGCCAATAGCAAGGGGGTTGGGGCAGGAAATATATGTTACTAAGTAGTGCAAACAAGCAGAGGGGGAGGGCTAGACATCAATCTATCTATCTATCTATCTATCTATCTATCTATCTATCTATCTATCTATCTATCTATCTATCTATCTATCTATCTATCTATCTATCTATCTATCTATCTATCTATCTATCTATCTATCTATCTATCTATCTATCTATCTATCTATCTATCTATCTATCTATCTATCTATCTATCTATCTATCTATCTATCTATCTATCTATCTATCTATCTATCTATATCTATCTGTCTGTCTGTCTATCTATCTATCTATCTATCTATCTATCTATCTATCTATCTATCTATCTATCTATCTATCTATCTATCTATCTATCTATCTATCTATCTATCTATCTATCTATCTATCTATCTATCTATCTATCTATCTATCTATCTATCTATCTATATCTATCTGTCTGTCTATCTATCTATCTATCTATATCTATCTGCCTGTCTATCTATCTATCTATCTATCTATCTATCTATCTATCTATCTATCTATCTATCTATCTATCTGACCCCCACCCCCCCGCACGCTACGGGCCTGGGTGGACGTGATTGACTTCGAGTCACCTTTCATTAGGACCTGGTAAAATCCCATGGTTTCTCACCGAGAATCGAACCCAGGACTCTCAGGTCGGCCAAGAGTCCATCAGTTTATGTATTTCTGTTTATGTATTTCTCTTTCAGTGTTTACCAACTAACGTTTGTTTTGATTGTGTCCCAGATTTCCGATCCGACTCCAACACAGACAGCGATGATGACGGCGGTTTCGCCTTTTCCATCCCGTCCGCCCTGCTGTTCAATGACAGCCAGGAAGACATGGACGAAGGTGACGGGTCATTCGGGTACAGCACGGGGTCATCTCACCGGAGGATCAGGAGAGCCCGGGACACCAATAGCTCGCAGGTAGACGAATACGTGTTTACTGTAATACATACCACAGCGCATATGTGAACGGATGCCGCAGGGTTGCAATAGGTCGGGGGGGGGGTGGGGGCACTACCTCAAAAGGTTTGAGGGCCTATTACGCGCCGCACGGTGGCCCCATGCCTCAACATAATGTGAATGAATGTTTTTTATATGTATGCTGATGTGTCAAGATGGGGGCCCATCATATACATCGATTCCAGTCCCTATGTAAATGCTAATGTGTGTTTTACTTTCATCAGGTAATCTGTGTTCATACTGTTGTTTTGTTTGTTATTACGATCTTATTGATATTAATATATTATTCAAAGAAGTCACACTAAATGACCAAAACATTTGTTAACATTCAGTTTCAAGTCAAATTATATGAACATATTTTACAGAATAAATAAATGTTTACTGTTACTGAACTACTAGAAACAAGTTATATTTAAACACTAAAAATAATATTATAAAATAGCGATTTGGGCGCTGCGTTAAATCGAAAGTAAAGAATTAATAAACAGTATTCAAGTTTAAAGTAAAATCATGAAAAAAAAAATCGGATCTGCCCGAAACCAAAAAATAACGTCGCCTGCCGATCAAGCCTAAGGGGATATAACTCTATGCAAAGGTTTTGCAGGGTACAGCTAGTATTTCTGTAATGTTCAAAGGATGCCCTTTCTCTTCCCCCCCCCCTCCCCACTTATGTCAGCTTATAATAAACATGTGTTGTACAATTAAAAGTGTAATATTGTATATGAAATCAGTCGAATTAAGTTGTAAAATAGTTTAAAAAAGAACACATGAAAAGCAAAGCAAAGATTATATAGTTAAGTTAATTACAGCAACACAATGGGTAGGGGAAAGAAGGGAAAAAGTAAACTTACCATTAAATATAGGGGGGGGGGGGCAAAGAGAAGATAACTCGTAGGATATCTTGGTATGTCATAATTTGTATCCTTTCTGTCCGATAATAGTTTGGACAGCTTTGAGTTTTAGTAACACATAGCACAACACTTAACACATAACACAACACATCACACAATAGATAACATAACACAAAACATAACATGTAACACAACACTTAACAGTTAACACATAACATCACACATCACACAATAGATAACACAACACAAAACATAACATAAAACACACCACTTAACACATAACATCACACATCACACAATAGATAACACAACACAAAACATAACATAACACAGATGAAACAGGATAATTGTTGCTACAGAATAATGCACTGGTGGGTCGCGGAAAAAAAAAATTGAGTATCAACAAAATGTGTATGCTTGCGCATCTTGACATCGCTATGTGCTACACGTAGCATGATCAGGACACCGTTTTATGAGATTTTGTCAGTTTTTATGCATCTTTTATTGTTTTACTTTTCTAAATAAAAAAATGAAGCTTATTTTGACATTACTTTTCAATTCTACTTACCTAGCGGGTTTCCGTTGGGTTCATTGATGAAATAATCCTCTTATTCTTCTTCCTTTGGCGCTACAGCCCATTTAGGGCCCTGGCCTGCCATACTACTCTCTACAGCCCATTTAGGGCCCTGGCCTGCCATACTACTCTCTACAGCCCATTTAGGGCCCTGGCCTGCCATACTAGTCTCTACAGCCCATTTAGGACCCTGGCCTGCCATACTACTCTCTACAGCCCATTTAGAACCCTGGCCTGCCATACTACTCTCTACAGCCCATTTAGGGGCCCTGGCCTGCCATACTACTCTTCTCCACTTTTCCCGATCCATGGTCTTCTTCCTCCACTCTCTCACTCCTATAGCTTTAAGGTCTTTCTGCACTTCCTCTAACCATCTGCTTCTTGGTCTACCTTTAGGTCTTTTCTCATTGGGTGTTGCCTTATACATTACTTTTGGACCTCTGTTGTTTTCCATTCTTTATATGGGCCCTACCCACCTCAATCTATTCATTTTAATTTCAGCTGTTGATTCTTCGTACAGTTCGTACAGCTCTGAATTGGTTCTACTTCTCCACTCGTTATTGTCCTTTACTGGCCCATATATTTTCCTAAATATTTTCCTTTCCCAAGAAACAGCAGCTCAGAAAGCAGGTTTAATAGTAAACGAATCAAAGACTCAATACATGCTATTACAAAGAAATGAAAAAGAAGGAAAAGAAAAATATTTCAAAATCAGTGATAGAGCATTTGAAAGAGTAGAAAACTTTAAATACCTGGGATCAACAATAAGTGAGGAAAATGATATAATGATAGAGATAAAAAACAGACTAGAAGTAGGGAACAGAAAATATCATACACTACATAAAATACTGAAAAACAGACAGATCTCCAGAAAACTTTAAAAAACCATATACAGAACAATGATACGACCAGCAGTAACATATGGTAGCAAAACATGGACCTTCAGCAAACAATCAGATTAATGAAATAATACACAATTAAACATGGCCGCGACTATGAAGTCAGGGCGCTCTCTCGCTTGAGTTATTCGTCATAGTACTCTTACAAATTATTGGCTAAGTGAGTGCGTTTTCATGACTTTGAGAAATTATAAAAAGTGATTTATTTATTCCTTTCTGAAAAAATAAGATCAAAAATTATAAGAACAACAAGAATCGAAATTTAAACTAACTTTTTTCTAAAATATTTTTTTTTTCAAATTTGCAGTAGGTGTAATCTTATATAATTTAAATAGCAGAAGTAATGGGGCAATGAAATTAGCTCTAATGACAGATCAACCGGCACGTTTCCGTTCCCATTTTCCAGCAATTGATGTGAGAATATCTCATCTAGAAACGCTTATTTGCAGTATTGTTAATGCAAGGGAAGTAGCCCATTTATTAGTGACGTTCTATATATTACACACGGTTATGTCCCTTGACTCGTATAATAAGAATTTGGTTTTACTGATATTTGTTAAAATTAAGAAAAAAACTAATTAATTGGAGAATTTAAGATTGAATCAGGCATTTTCATGTAGCAAGAACATGTCTGTAAAATTTGAAGAAAATCTAGAAATGTGAGGCGAGCATTGTCCCCCCCCCCCATACGACAGTATAATCCTTCACAAAAGACCAATAATACTTCTTAAGAAGGGACTGTTTTCTTAATTTTCTCCATATTGTTAAACCAAAATATTTCTTTTGTTCCAGGTGGCCAGTTCCATTTCACAGGCTGCCGACATCTCCGCCTATTTGGATCGGACCCGACCCTTCCAGTCCCCACCCGTTGTCCGGCTGATGTCGTCGGTTAGATCAGGCAGTAATAGTTTCAATCGGTTGCAGGAACTGACCAGAACAAGACTTTCTGGTAGACACCAAGCCGCGAACAACGACTGTAACCCGACTTAACGCAGCTGACCTACATTTTATCTGGGACCGACGAAATTTGTCAGTGTTGCCTTCGATGAAGTGCTGATGTATATACATTTCAATCACAAAAATGAAGATATATTGAGATTTAAAAAAAAGTCGTATGAATAGTGACAAATGATCCGCCCAAATTCAACCCACGGTTAAAAACTTCACTGATTTGCTAAAAGTTTTTTTTTTCTGCCACTGTTTGTGTATATTTGTGTAATGCTGTTGTATCTGTCAATGTTTGTGTATATTTGTGTAATGCTGTTGTATCTGCCACTGGTTATGTATATTTGTGTAATGCTGTTGTATCTGAAACTGGTTATGTATATTTGTGTAATGCTGTTGTATCTGCCACTGGTTATGTATATTTGTGTAATGTTGCTGTATCTGTCAATGTTTATGTATATTTGTGTAATGCTGTTGTATCTGCCACTGGTTATGTATATTTGTGTAATGCTGTTGTATCTGTCAATGTTTATGTATATTTGTGTAATGCTGTTGTATCTGTCAATGTTTATGTATATTTGTGTAATGCTGTTGTATCTGCCACTGGTTATGTATATTTGTGTAATGCTGTTGTATCTGCCACTGGTTATGTATATTTGTGTAATGCTGTTGTATCTGTCAATGTTTATGTATATTTGTGTAATGCTGTTGTATCTGTCAATGTTTATGTATATTTGTGTAATGCTGTTGCATCTGCCACTGGTTATGTATATTTGTGTAATGCTGTTATATCTGCCACTGGTTATGTATATTTGTGTAATGCTGTTGTATCTGTCAATGTTTATGTATATTTGTGTAATGCTGTTGTATCTGTCAATGTTTATATATATTTGTGTAATGCTGTTGTATCTGCCACTGGTTATGTATATTTGTGTAATGCTGTTGTATCTGTCAATGTTATGTATATGTAAGTAATGCTATTGTATCTGTCAATGTTTATGTATATGTGTGTAATGCTGTTGTATTTGTCTATGTTTATGTATATGTGTGTAATGCTATTGTATGTCAATGTTTATGTATATATGTGTTTAAATGCTGTTGTATTAGTCAATTTTGAATACACTGCATATTATTCTGTTTCATAATTAAATTTTGGCTATTGAACATTTCATGAGTTCATCTATCTATTTTGTAATTACTTTATTATTTTTTTTATCAACAGTTGGATATCTATCTATCTATCTATCTATCTATCTATCTATCTATCTATCTATCTATCTATCTATCTATCTATCTATCTATCTATCTATCTATCTATCTATCTATCTATCTATCTATCTATCTATCTATCTATCTATCTATGTGTCTGTCTGTCTGTCTGTCTGTCTGTCTGTCTATCTTTCTTTCTGTCTGTCTGTCTGTCTGGCTGGCTGGCTGGCAGGCTGTCTGGATTTGTCAATGAGTATTTTACATGGACGCGTGGCCGAGAGGTGAGGAGCACTCGCCGAGAGTCTGGTTTTATCCTGGGTTAAACCCTAGGGAATCTTTTTAACCCTGGTTAAAGTCCATCCCTGACTTTAGATGTGGTCATAAAGATCGCTTGGACTTGTTCTAGCCCAACAATTGAATTCTCTACTTCGTCTGCCCCATGGTCCTTGGGGCTAAGGGAACTTTATTTACAATTCCTATACAGACAAGTGCACATTTTTATTGAGTGGCTTCAGTAGTTATTGGTGAAGACTAGTGCACATTTTTATTGAGTGGCTTCAGTAGTTATTGGTGAAGACTAGTGCACATTTTTATTGAGTGGCTTCAGTAGTTATTGGTGAAGACTAGTGCACATTTTTATTGAGTGGATTCAGTAGTTATTGGTGAAGACTAGTGCACATTTTTATTGAGTGGCTTCAGTAGTTATTGGTGAAGACTAGTGCACATTTTTATTGAGGGGCTTCAGTAGTTATTGGAGAAGACTAGTGCACATTTTTATTGAGTGGCTTCAGTAGTTATTGGTGAAGACTAGTGCACATTTTTATTGAGTGGCTTCAGTAGTTATTGGTGAAGACTAGTGCACATTTTTATTGAGTGGCTTCAGTAGTTATTGGTGAAGACTAGTGCACATTTTTATTGAGTGGCTTCAGTAGTTATTGGTGAAGACTAGTGCACATTTTTATTTAGTGGATTCAGTAGTTATTGGTGAAGACTAGTGCACATTTTTATTGAGTGGCTTCAGTAGTTATTGGTGAAGACTAGACACAAAGTGTTGAAAGTAACAACGTGGTCTGACATATCACCGTGGTCGTTACAGGATCGTAGCTGGTCCTAGACATTTATTTGTTTTTACATTATAATGTACTAGCTGTACCCTGCAAAACCTTTGCATAGAGTTATATCCCCTTATGCTTGATCGGTAAGCTAGGTTATTTTTTGGTTTCGGGCAGATCCGATTTTTTTCATGGTTGTATTTTAAACTGGAATACTGTTGTATTAATTCTTTACTTTCGATTTAACGCACACTGGAAATGTGTATTATTATGTATGATTTTTGTGTCGTTTCTTTGTTCGATACAAACTTTTGTTCGATCGGTAATTTATTTACTTTTTGGAATGAAAAATTGAACATGATCTCATAATTCGAATTATATCGATTGCTCAAATAATATGAATAGGCGATATGTCAAATTATTTGTGTGAGGGGGAAAAACAGCAACAATCTAGTTTACAATAAGAGTTGGGTGGACGAGTGGTGGAGGGGAGTAGAGCGCTCGACTGACCACCTGATAGTCCCGAGATCAGTCCCTGGGTATTTTTTTTTAGGGGCTTACAAAAGTGGATCCAAGTACGCCAATTCCAACGAGCTTTAAATGAGTACCTGCCTAAAATTGGGGAATTAAGGCGACTGGACATTGTGCTAACAGTGGTTACACAAAAAAAAAAGTTAATTAATTCTACAGTTCACCTGTCCTGATGGTCATAAAGTTTAGTATTTATATAATAAGGCACACGCCTTCTTTTCATACATGTTTGTACTGTACTAGCTGTACCCTGCAAAACCTTTGCATAGAGTTATATCCCCTTAGGCTGGATCGGTATTTGGTTTCGGACAGATCCGATTTTTTCATGATTGTATTTTAAACTGGTATACTGCTGTATTAATTCTTTACTTTCGATTTAACGCAGAGCCCAAATCGCTTTTATATATATATCATATTCATATTTTCATTGGCACATGAAGAATTTGGTCACTGGGTATGAAAGTTGTTTTGATTTAGTCAATGGGTGGAGTACCTGGGCACCTGCCTGTTAGCCCCTAAATTAACGGGGTCACCATACTTGATGGTACTGTTTCTTTAGTATTATTTGTAGAGAAGTTCTCGTAAAAAACCCCCACCCCAGCCCCAGGATACTGGTTGAGTCCGGACGGCTGTTAACGTCATTTAGATGGTTCAGACAATGAAAAAAATAAATAATCATATTTTGATTTCGAATAAAATAACTTCAACACCATACGTACAATCTTTTTTTTTTTTTTTACATTTTTTTGTTACATTTCATTGACAAATGCTAAATCCAACATAGTGAAAGATAATATCGGTGTTGCCAAATGTTGTTTAAAAAAAAATCCGCCAAAACCCCTCAAGATTATAAAAAGTTGAACTAGCAATAAATCCGCCAACTTCGCTCTCCTTGTCTGGCAACACGGCTATCCAACCATCTCAAGCTATCACTGTGCGCCTTTATCGACTGAACGTTGACTTCTACAGCGACACTCGGCACTTGAACATGATTTGATCGTCTCGGATGTAGTTTCGGGATCGAATGACGTCATGTGTGACGAACTCGACGAGGCCCCAGCTCTCGCTCTCTGCTCCAGTCACACCGGAAGGTTTCTGGTACTGGAACTGGTTCCCGCTAGCTTTCAAAGACTCGTTTCGTGTTTCTGTAAGTAGAGAAATAAAAATAAATCAAGTAATAAAACCAGTTGTCAGCATGCTTCCTATTAAATCTTTGATTAATCGCTAAAGATAACCTTTAATCTTTGATTAATCACGACAGGTAACATTTAAATTCAGTAGCATCATTTTGTTGGGCAGTTTATTAAAGCTTGTTCTTATTTTTAAAAAAGTTTAATCTTCTTAATCGAATAAGTTGGATGTGTATTAAACAGTTTTATAATATATTAAACTAGCTGTACCCTGCAAAACTTTGCATAGAGTTATATTCCCTTAGGTTTGAACAGTAGGCTAGGTTTCGGACAGATCCGATTTTTTCATGATTTTTAATACTATTGTTTACGTTTGACGATTTTAAACTGGTATACTGTTGTATTAATTCTTGATTTAGTCAGTAGGTGGAGTACCTGGTCACCTGCCTGTTAGCCCCCTAAATTAACGGGGTCACCATGTTTGATGGTAATGTTTCTTCAGTATTATTTGTAAAGAAGTTCTCGTAAAACCCCCACCATCTCAGCCCCAGGATACTGGATTAGTACGGAGGGCTGTTAACGTCATTTAGATGGTTCAGACAATGAAAAAAAAAACCTTTTATATTTTGATTTGGAATAAATTAACTTCATCGTGCTTGATATAGATATGCGCTGGATATAGATACTCGCTGGATATAGATACGTGCTAGATATAGATACGTGCTGGATATAGATACTCGCTGGATATAGATACGTGCTGGATATAGATACGTGCTGGATATAGATACGTGCTGGATATAGATACGTGCTGGATATAGATACTCGCTGGATATAGATACGTGCTAGATATAGATATGCGCTGGATATAGATACGTGCTGGATATACACACTCGCTGGATATAGATACGTGCTAGATATAGATATGCGCTGGATATAGATACGTGCTGGATATAGATACTCGCTGGATATAGATACTCGCTGGATATAGATACGTGCTAGATATAGATACGTGCTGGATATAGATACTCGCTGGATATAGATACGTGCTGGATATAGATACGTGCTGGATATAGATACTCGCTGGATATAGATACGCGCTAGATATAGATATGCGCTGGATATAGATACGTGCTGGATATAGATACGTGCTGGATATAGATACGTGCTGGATATAGATACGTGCTGGATATAGATACTTGCTGGATATAGATACGCGCTGGATATAGATACGCGCTGGATATAGATACTCGCTGGATATAGATACGCGCTGGATATATATATGCGCTGGATATAGATACGTGCTGGATATAGATACGTGCTGGATATAGATATTCGCTGGATATAGATACGCGCTGGATATAGATATGCGCTGGATATAGATACGTGCTGGATATAGATACGTGCTGGATATAGATACTCGCTGGATATAGATACGTGTTGGATATAGATACGTGCTGGATATAGATATGCGCTGTATATAGATACGTGTTGGATATAGATACGTGCTGGATATAGATACGTGCTGGATATAGATACGTGCTGGATATAGATACGTGCTGGATATAGATACGCGCTGGATATAGATACGTGCTGCAAATAGATACTCGGATATAGATACGTGCTGGATATAGATACGTGGTGGATATAGATATGCGCTGTATATAGATACGTGCTGCAAATAGATACTCGGATATAGATACGTGTTGGATATAGATACGTGCTGGATATAGATATGCGCTGTATATAGATACGTGTTGGATATAGATACGTGCTGGATATAGATACGTGCTGGATATAGATACGTGCTGGATATAGATACGCGCTGGATATAGATACGTGCTGCAAATAGATACTCGGATATAGATACGTGCTGGATATAGATACGTGGTGGATATAGATATGCGCTGTATATAGATACGTGTTGGATATAGATACGCGCTGGATATAGATACGTGATTGTAATAGCACTAATGATCAGGCTCATTTTATCATTAATCCAGGTATGGGGAGTGGGTGGCGCATAAATGCCACAAAACCCTACCTGATTGGTTGCCACAAAAGCCTACCTGATTGGTTGCCACAAAACCATAGCTGATTGGTTGCCACAAAAGCCTACCTGATTGGTTGCCACAAAACCATACCTGATTGGTTGCCACAAAACCCTACCTAATTGGCTGCCACAAAATCTTACCTGATTGGTTGATGAGGACAATCTCAAGGTTTAAGTTGACCGGCCACACCAGGTGTCGGTCATAGTCTCCCTTGATGACGCGGAGAAACACAGACAGGCATCTATTTTTAGCCGTACCGTTGCCATTCAAATAAGTCTCCAGTTGACACCTGTAATAATTAAACGTCACCTTAAGCGGAACCGCTGCCAGAGATTCTCGGTCAACCAGATAATCTCGGTCAACCAGATAATCTCGGGCAACCCGTTCTTACATACAAATCATTAATTATTTTATTGATGCACCTAAGGGGACTCATAAGGGTAGGGACCCATAAGGTCAGGGATCCACAAGGGCAGGGGCCCATAAGGTCAGGGATCCACAAGGGCAGGGGCCCATAAGATCAGGGATCCACAAGGGAAGGGGCCCATAAGGTCAGGGATCCACAAGGGCAGGGGCCCATAAGATCAGGGATCCACAAGGGCAGGGGCCCATAAGGTCAGAGATCCACAAGGACAGGGGCCCATAAGATCAGGGATCCACAAGGGCAGGGGCCCATAAGGTCAGGGATCCACAAGGGCAGGGGTCCAATAAGGTTAGGGATCCATAAGGGCAGTGGACCATAAAGACATGGGACCATAAAGACAGGGGCCCACAAGGGCAGGGTCCCTTATAGCAATGTCCATAGGTGTAGAGGACCGCGTCATGTCTGGGCTGCAACCCCGACACAGCGGTACCCCTGTCAGAAGGGCTAGGTTTTGTTCAATACATTTAGAGCGTTAAAAAATGAAACAATAGCGCAAATATAAACATTTTATTTCATTGCAGTAAATGATGTTAAAGTAAATCTACCAAATAAGTATACGTACACATTCTAATATATCATCAACATGTAACAAAGACGGTATGTACTCATCAGTTTAGTATTATAATTGGTTTATAGTTAACCATTATTTTCTGTTTTTAAGTTGAAACAAAAACCATCTCTAGGTTAGTAATAAGATTGCTAATCCGTGAGAGGTACTATAACATTAATAAATATTTATACAACATTAATCTTGTGGACATGACAGTTTCTTATTTATACACTTTTTATGTGTGTGTGTGTGTGTGTGTGTGTGTGTGTGAAGTCCCTGTAAGGATGAGATGGAATCTCTTAGATCAGTGGTCCCCAACCCCCGGTCCGCGGACCGCTACCAGTCCGTGGAACGAATGTTACTGGGCCGCCAAAGAAATGTTAAATTTTCCCCTTTTTATTTATCTCGTGATTGGGCGACTTTCCATGGACGAGAAATAATCAATGCCCCCCCCCAACACACACATTTCCAGTGGGCCGCAGTGAAATTATTAAAGGCTGACCGGTCCGTGGCGAGAAAAAGGTTGGGATCACTGTCTTAGATCATATAAACCACTAATGGGACTGTTTTTTATGGAGCCCTTTCTGGTTTTTTCGAAAATTGAGCACTGGTCCCTACTTATATACACTGTAGCCAATTGAGCACTGTCCCTACTTATATACACTGTAGCCAATTGAGCACTGTCCCTACTTATATACACTGTAGCCAATTGAACACTGGTCCCTACTTATATACACTGTAGCCAATTGAGCACTGGTCCCTACTTATATACACTGTAGCCAATTGAGCACTGGTCCCTACTTATATACACTGTAGCCTATTGAGCACTGGTCCCTACTTATATACACTGTAGCCTATTCATATCAAATGTGAAAATAGTCAATTAGGTTATCATAGGGGTTTGTTTTTACTGCTGCGGGTTAATAGTTTTCTGGACAATCATTTAATGTATGAAAACAAAAACAAATTATTCTTATACTTTAATTAACAGTTGGTTCAACCAGCTAAAAACATACATTTAACACAATTTGTTTGTAGAAGATACTCTATAAGTAAATGATATGTTTTAAGAAGGCATGTATTAATTGGCCATCCCGTCATCGGTATACTCTGTAACATTTTGATACTTACT
This sequence comes from Bulinus truncatus, assembly GCA_021962125.1. Lineage (NCBI taxonomy): Eukaryota > Metazoa > Mollusca > Gastropoda > Planorbidae > Bulinus > Bulinus truncatus. The sequence goes on along the minus strand of JAGDYQ010000010.1, from coordinate 7,115,173 downwards.
ACAAAAGACAAAACCCATCCATGTTACTTACCAGCCAAATAAATGTAACACATCCACCTACCAGTCAAATAAAGAAAACACATCCACCTACCAGCTACATAAATGTAACACATCCACCTACCAGCTACATAAATGTAACACATCCACCTACCAGCTACATAAATGTAACACATCCACCTACCAGCTACATAAATGTAACACATCCACCTACCAGCTACATAAATGTAACACATCCACCTAACAGCCCCATAGGTGTAACACATCCACCTACCAGCTACATAAATGTAACACATCCACCTACCAGCTACATAACTGTAACGCATCCACCTATCACACACTAGCTAAATATCTGCAACACACCTAGACACATAATAAACCACTACTAATTATCATATACCATCTACACACCTGTACCCACAGTGAGAAAGGTAAAACGGACTGGACACTTGTTTAGCGCTGATATTTGTTTGTTCCTCCACCAGCTTCCGGGTGTATTCTGTGACTGTCCACTTGAAGATAGCCTCCAAATGTTTAATGTCCGGCAGTGCCACTCTTGTGGGCAGTGGTGGCGTTGGCTTGCCTATAGATATATAACATAGGCATTCAGACTGACCAACGTATATTTAAGGCATTCAGATTGACCAACGTATATTTAAGGCATTTAGATTGACCAACGTATATTTAAGGCATTCAGATTGACCAACGTATACTTAAGGCATTCAGATTGACCAACGTATATTTAAGGCATTCAGATTGACCAACGTATATTTAAGGCATTCAGACTGACCAACGTATATTTAAGGCATTCAGATTGACCAACGTATATTTAAGGCATTAAGATTGACCAACGTATATTTAAGGCATTAAGATTGACCAACGTATATTTAAGGCATTAAGATTGACCAACGTATATTTAAGGCATTCAAATTGACCAACGTATATTTAAGGCATTCAAATTGACCAACGTATATTTAAGGCATTCAAATTGACCAACGTATATTTAAGGCATTAAGATTGACCAACGTATATTTAAGTCATTCAGATTGACCAACGTATATTTAAGGCATTCAGATTGACCAACGTATATTTAAGGCATTCAGATTGACCAACGTATATTTAAGGCATTCAGATTGACCAACGTATATTTAAGGCATTCAGATTGACCAACGTATATTTAAGGCATTCAGATTGACCAACGTATATTTAAGGCATTCAAATTGACCAACGTATATTTAAGGCATTCAAATTGACCAACGTATATTTAAGGCATTAAGATTGACCAACGTATATTTAAGGCATTAAGATTGACCAACGTATATTTAAGGCATTCACATTGACCAACGTATATTTAAGGCATTCAGATTGACCAACGTATATTTAAGGCATTCAGATTGACCAACGTATATTTAAGGCATTCAGATTGACCAACGTATATTTAAGGCGATCAGATTGACCAACGTATATTTAAGGCATTCAGATTGACCAACGTATATTTAAGGCATTCAGATTGACCAACGTATATTTAAGGCATTCAGATTGACCAACGTATATTTAAGGCATTCAGATTGACCAACGTATATTTAAGGCATTCAGATTGACCAACGTATATTTAAGGCATTCAAATTGACCAACGTATAGTTAAGGCATTCAAATTGACCAACGTATATTTAAGGCATTCAAATTGACCAACGTATATTTAAGGCATTAAGATTGACCAACGTATATTTAAGGAACAAATACATTCTTTATAAAAAAAGGGAGGAATTCTTCTGCGAGCGGTGAAAGGTAAACATAGTAGCACTAGCCAAAAAAAAAACAACGTATATTTAAGGCATTCAGATTGACCAACGTATATTTAAGGCATTCAGATTGACCAACGTATATTTAAGGCATTAAGATTGACCAACGTATATTTAAGGAACAAATACATTCTTTATAAAAAAAGGGAGGAATTCTTCTGCGAGCGGTGAAAGGTAAACATAGTAGCACTAGCCAAAAAAAAAAACAACGTATATTTAAGGCATTCAGATTGACCAACGTATATTTAAGGCATTCAGATTGACCAACGTATATTTAAGGCATTCAGATTGACCAACGTATATTTAAGGCATTCAGATTGACCAACGTATATTTAAGGCATTCAGATTGACTAACGTATATTTAAGGCATTCAGATTGACCAACGTATATTTAAGGCATTAAGATTGACCAACGTATATTTAAGGCATTCAATTGACCAACGTATATTTAAGGCATTAAGATTGACCAACGTATATTTAAGGCATTAAGATTGACCAACGTATATTTAAGGCATTAAGATTGACCAACGTATATTTAAGGCATTCAAATTGACCAACGTATATTTAAGGCATTCAAATTGACCAACATATATTTAAGGCATTAAGATTGACCAACGTATATTTAAGGAACATATACATTGTTTATAAAAAAAGGGAGGGATTCTTCAGCGAGCGGTGAAAGGTAAACATAGTATCACTAGCCTAAAAAAATGACACTACTAGATTCAGGATCTATTTGAACATTATAAAAACTTTCGGGAAAGAAAACAACAAAAAAGAAATAATAGTGAGTCGCTAAGCGTAAGATATTGAGTACCAGTGGTCTATAGGACACATAATAAGAATATCTTATATGATAGGGACTTTAAGTAAAATATTTGTATACATCAGTAACTTTTATGTGTATATGTGTGTCTGTGAAAAGTTGGAATTTTTGCCGGTGGTGATCCTAACTCAGTTTGCAAATGAAACTATTAAAGAGATAAATATTTATCTGATGTCTGTCAGTTCATATGAATGAGTAGGTCATGTTGGACCTACATTTGTCGTAAAGGAGAATCTAAGCCACATTTAGACCTACATATGGTGCTATAAGATATTATAAAGTCTTCCTGGGGTATCTACTCAGACTCTCACCAACAACAAAAGCAAACCCGGTGTCGTTTCCCAGGTAGACCCGGCCAGCTTCGTTCAGCCTGCCTTCAGATTTGGAGCTCTTGACGCCACTGCAGCCACCCCAATAGTGGACCGGGGGTGACAAGTGACATTTACCCTGTGTGGAGTTTTCTTTCAGCTCACCCTCCAGCATTTGCACCTGTAGAGCAGGTAAATAAATAAACCAAATAAACCTGCGAATTGATATGGTTTAATAGGCTGATAATGGTGCATGATTGTCGCGCGAAAAATGAATATTATATCACACGCTGCTCAACCTCATTGATTGCTGGTGGATTGTTTTCCTACAACGCTGCACTCTTTCTTTTATTGACAATGTAAACAATATACAGGCCTATATATTTAGGGATAACAGAAGTATCATCTCTTTGACTTAAATATAGATCTTGTTGTTGCCGTTTTATGTATATAAATTTATAAAAATGTGATCTTCTGTATGTCTGTCTGCTGACTAAAACGTTTGCTCATATAGGAACAGTTGCGTTGCAATTCTATAGATACTATAGCTCTATTTAACTAAACATATTATGTTTCTATATTTCAATTTACTTTGACTAAATCTAGGCAATTTGAGGTTGTGTTCCTTTTAGTTAAAAATGTAATTGATGCTAATACAGTTAGGTCGACCAGTATCACTGAAATATGTGTGTGTGTGTATGTTTGTGTGTATGTGTGTGTATGTGTGTGTATGTTTGTGTGTGTATGTGTGTGTATGTGTATGTGTGTGTATGTGTGTGTATGTGTGTGTATGTGTGTGTGTGTATATGTGTGCATGTGTGTGTATGTGTGTGTATTTGTGTGTATGTGTGTGTATGTGTGTGTATGTGTGTGTATGTATGTGTGTGTATGTGTGTGTATGTGTGTGTATGTGTGTGTATGTTTGTGTGTTTGTGTGTGTATGTGTGTGTATGTATGTGTGTGTATGTTTGTGTGTTTGTGTGTGTATGTGTGTGTTTGTGTGTGTATGTGTGTATATTTGTGTGTTTGTGTGTGTATGTGTGTGTATTGATGTTTATGTGTGTGTATGTGTGTGTATTTGTGTGTATGTGTGTGTATGTTTGTGTGTTTGTGTGTGTATGTATGTGTATATATATGTGTGTATGTATGTGTGTGTATGTTTGTGTGTTTGTGTGTGTATGTGTGTGTATGTGTGTGTATGTGTGTGTATGTGTGTGTATGTGTGTGTATGTTTGTGTGTTTGTGTGTGTATGTTTGTGTATGTGTGTGTGTGTATATATGTGTGTGTATGTTTGTATGTATGTATATGTGTGTATGTGTGTGTATGTGTGTATATATGTGTGTATGTTTGTGTGTGTATATGTGTGTGTATGTGTGTGTATGTATGTGTGTGTGTTTGTGTGTATGTATGTGTGTGTATGTGTGTGTATGTGTGTGTTTGTGTGTGTATGTGTTTATGTATGTGTGTGTATGTGTGTGTATGAGTGTGTATTTGTGTATGTGTGTGTATGTGTGTGTATGTGTGTGTATGTTTGTGTGTATATGTGTGTGTATGTATTTATGTGTATGTGTGTGTATGTGTGTATCTGTGTGTATTTGTGTGTGTATTTGTGTGTGTATGTGTGTGTGTATGTGTGTGTATTGTTTATGTGTGTGTATGTGTGTGTATTTGTGTGTGTGTTTGTGTGTGTGTATGTGTGTTTATGTGTGTGTATGTGTGTGTGTATTTGTGTGTGTGTTTGTGTGTATGTGTGTGTATGTGTGTGTGTATGTGTGTTTATGTGTGTGTGTATGTGTGTGTGTGTATGTGTGTGTATGTGTGTGTGTATGTGTGTGTGTATGTGTGTGTGTGTATGTGTGTGTGTATGTGTGTGTGTGTATGTGTGTGTGTGTATGTGTGTGTGTGTATGTGTGTGTGTATGTGTGTGTATGTGTGTGTGTGTGTTTGTGTGTATGTGTGTGTATGTGTATGTGTATGTGTGTGTATGTGTGTATGTGTGTGTATTTGTGTGTGTGTGTATGTGTGTGTATGTTTGTGTGTGTGTTTGTTGGAATATCAAAAACGGGAGGCGATATCGGATATCTTTTCATTTAAAACAACAACAAATGTTATAATGAGCATGAAAAGATTAAGAAAATAAAAAAAAATAAAGAGATGAATACATATTGGCGGGAAATATACACCTCCTTTGATTTCACAACGTATTCTGCTTTTATCTAATTCAACCACTTTATTTGTTAAAGAATCGCAATGAAATAGCTCGATTTATAAAAGTCAAAGATAATTATTATGTAATTTTTTTTCTCTATATTATAACTTGAGCATTTTAAAAAAAAGATGAAAGCTATTTGTCGGCTCAGAGTTTTACTTACATAATTAACAAAAAAACAACCTAGTAAATTAAGTAAATATTACAAGCAAAGCACATCATTACATATAAACAACATATCATAACAACACACCATAACATCACACCATAACAACACATCATAACAACACCTTAACATCACATCATAACAACACACCATAACATCACACCATAACAACACACCATAATAACACATCATAACAACACATCATAATATCACATCATAATAACATACCATAACAACACATCATAACAGCACATGATAACATCACTTCAGAATAACACAACATAACATCACATCATAACAACACCTTAACATCACATCATAACACCATACCATAACATCACACCATAACAACACACCATAACATCACAACATAACAACACACCATAACATCACATCATAACAACACACCATAACATCATATCATAACAACACACCATAACAACACATCATAACAACACACCGTAACAACACATCATAACAACACACCATAACATCACATCATAACAACACACCATAAGATCACATCATAACAACACACCATAACATCACACCATAACAACACACCATAATAACACATCATAACAACACATCATAATATCACATCATAACAACATACCATAACAACACATCATAACAGCACATGATAACATCACTTCAGAATAACACAACATAACATCACATCATAACAACACCTTAACATCACATCATAACAACATACCATAACATCACATCATAACAACACACCATAACATCACAACATAACAACCCACCATAACATCACATCATAACAACACACCATAACATCATATCATAACAACACACCATAACAACACATCATAACAACACACCATAACAACACACCATAACAACGCACCATAACATCACATCATAACAACACACCATAAGATCACATCATAACAACACACCATAACATCACACCATAACAACACACCATAATAACACATCATAACAACACATCATAATATCACATCATAACAACATACCATAACAACACATCATAACAGCACATGATAACATCACTTCAGAATAACACAACATAACATCACATCATAACAACACCTTAACATCACTTCATAACAACATACCATAACATCACATCATAACAACACACCATAACATCACAACATAACAACACACCATAACATCACATCATAACAACACACCATAACATCATATCATAACAACACACCATAACAACACATCATAACAACAAACCATAACAACACATCATAACAACACACCATAACAACACACCATAACATCACATCATAACAACACACCATAACATCACATCATAACAACACACCATAACATCACATCATAACAACACACCATAATAACACATCATAACAACACATCATAACATCACATCATAACAACACACCATAACATCACATCATAACAACACACCATAACATCACATCATAACAACACACCATAATAACACATCATAACAACACATCATAACAACACACCATAACAACACACCATAACATCACATCATAAAACACACCATAACATCACACCATAACATCACATCATAACAACACACCATAACATCACATCATAACAACACACCATAACATCACATCATAACAACACACCATAACATCAGATCATAACAACACACCATGACATCACATCATAACAACACACCATGATAACACATCATAACACACCATAACATTACATCATATCAACACACCATAACAACACATCATAACATTTGTTGCATCAAATTAAACTGTTTTCAAATTTTCTATAAAAATAGTTTTCTAAATTTTTTAATATTATTTTTTATTTTATAATAAAGTTTATTTGTATCATGTATAAACAGTAGTTCTGGGCCAATGAAATTCAACCGGTCCAGTTCCCAATTTCCAGCAACTGATGTGAGAATATCAAAGCTGGAAATGTATAGTTTTTGTATTATCAACGCAAGGGCAGCATCCTATTTAATAGTGCCGTTTGTCATAGTTTAACACGGCTATATCCCTTGATTAATATAATGAGATTTTTTTTTCTTTTGACTCATATTTATTAAAAAAAAAAAAAAAAAAAAAAAGATCACGTCTGCAAAATTTCAATAAAATCTATCACTAAAAATGCCTCATAAATCGATTTCAAAATATTTCCCATATAGACATTTAAATAAATAAATAAACTGAAGTTTTGAGTGGAGAAAACGGTTATAATTATAATTAAAAAAAAAGACATTGAAGATAAGTGTTAGTAAATTTAGCTTACCTTATCTTTTAAGACTCGGTTCTCTTCCCTGAGCAGGAGAATTTCTTTTTTCATAGCCTCATGACAGAAATCTTTACTCTCCGAGTCTAGAAAAGCCTTTTTAAAAGCGAAGGTTCGAGAGTTCACGTAGATTTGTTCTAATTGGATGTAAATGTCCTCGCTTAATCCACCCACAATTTCCTATACATAGATAAGACATGCGCAGAAATAGAGAACGGATTTGTACCTATTAGCACTTTTTGGCTATAATATTGTTATTCTTTATTCTATTTGTTACTTCCGAGTATCTAGACTATTTCATAATAATTGTATAATCATACTCAGAAATAACGATATCTACCTATCTATCTATCTATCTATCTATCTATCTATCTATCTATCTATCTATCTATCTATCTATCTATCTATCTATCTATCTATCTATCTATCTATCTATCTATCTATCTATCTATCTATCTATCTATCTATCTATCTATCTATCTATCTATCTATCTATCTATCTATCTTTCTATCTACCTATCTATCTATCTATCATATATCTATCTATCTAAACCTATCTATCTAAATGTATCTATTTATCTATTCCTCACCACATTTCCTATGGCGCAGGTGAATTATATATATATATATATATATTAATTTGTTTCCTGTTGCTCAACTTACGTTTGATTGGTTGCTCAGCTTACATTTGATTGGTTGCTCAACTTACGTTTGATTGGTTGCTCAACTTACGTTTGATTGGTTGCTCATTTGCCGTGTTTGATGACTCAGCTGGGTAACTCTGGAGATTTCTTTAGTACAGGTGTCCTGCTGACTCACACACTCCAGTCGCCTATACAGACTTGGCTGTCATGGAAACCAAAACATCGTGAACTATTGATCGAACATCAATCAGTCTCGGAACGTATGCTATTATAAGGCGATACTAAATAGCTCGAATTCATTATTATAAGAATTAATAAACTTTCAGCATTATTGAAGAAAGAAATTTCCTAAGTGATGTTATCGCCATTCATTATTATAAGAATTAATAAACTTTCAGCATTATTGAAGAAAGAAATTTCCTAAGGGGCGTATTATAAAAAATGTTTTAGTAAAGCTATTTAAAAAAGTTAATTGATAAATAATAAGATTTCATTTTTAAGCGAATTATTGCAAAGTAAATGGTTTAATATTATCTTCATTAAATATATTAGTACAGAACTGACTTATCAATACTTATGGACCTTGGGCTATTCATATGCTGTTAGGGTAAGACTTTTTTCTATTAGATCCTATAAACTACTTAGGGACTTTTTTTGTAGTGCTCTTCTTTCATTACTACCATAGCCGATAGTGCTATGGTCTTGAAGGCACCACGGGAGACATGGAATGAACCTTTGCCTTGACCAGATAAATTAAACTTGTTTCTCACTGGAGATTGAAACCGGGACCCTCAGGTCCTTTCCCTCATTCCCTATCCAAGGGGTCGGCAATCTGCGGCTCGCGAGCCGCATGCTGTTCTTTCAATGTCAAGTTGCGGCTCTTTCGATGTCAAATTTTCGGCCTAATCAATTACCATAATATTGAAATAACAATTTTAGTGGCTCTTTAAAAATTGAGAAAATTGTAAATTATAACTTTTGGCTCTTCTGTCTCAAAAGGTTGCTGACCCCTGCCCTATCCTATGGCCTCTCCCATAATCGCACATTACTAGACACACACCCAGCCCTTTATAACCTCAGGGGTAGGGAATGGGGAGGCAACCAGGCAAGCTGCTCTTGAGTGGGTCTCGTTACGATGGCCGCAAGTGAATGTCAACGATGTCGATGTCACGTGACACTCACCTCCCTCTCCAGGAGCGCCTTCAAGTGCTGCTCGTGGGCCATCTGCTTCTGCTTCATGTCCTCCTGTTCCTTCCTGAGCAGCTTGATCTCGGTCAGCAGGGAGGGGATGTCCGCCACTGTGACGTACTCGTCCTCCCCGTCGCTGCTCAGCGAGCTCAGGCTGGACACGCTGCCCAGTCTCTCCGCTGTGTCCACGTTGACCGTCTCCATGGCAACCCATCTCTTGAGCACTAGCGGATAGAGGCGAGGTCAATTCTTTATAAGTATTTATAAAAAAAAAACAAAACCACTTCAACGAGACCTTTCCATGCTTCGGTTTTTGTCCACAGTCCAAACGGGAAGATATAGACGAAAACCGAGACAATTATTTCCTAATAAGTCAAGTATTTAATATTAAAATGAATATGAATGAAGATATTCATCTAAAATCACCATAAATGACTAATAAAAATAATAATTGACACTTTGTATTGGGGTTTTATTTTCTTGACATTTTTTAAATCAGTAGCAAAGTAACATTGATAACAGACCAAAACCGAAATAATAGAGTTAAATAGATGGACAACAGAAACAAGAGAGTTGAATAGCTGAAAAACAGAAACAAGAGAGTTGAATAGATGGAAAACAGAAACAAGAGAGTTGAATAGATTGAAAACAGAAACAAGAGAGTTGAATAGATGGACAACAGAAACAAGGGAGTTGAAAAAGGTGGAAAACAGAAACAAGAGAGTTGAATAGATGGAAAACAGAAACAAGAGTTGAATAGATGGAAAACAGAAACAAGAGAGTTGAATAGATGGAAAACAGAAACAATAGAGTTGAATAGATGGAAAACAGAAACAATAGAGTTGAATAGATTGAAAACAGAAACAAGAGAGTTGAATAGATGGAAAACAGAAACAATAGAGTTGAATAGATGGAAAACAGAAACAATAGAGTTAAATAGATGAACAACAGAAAAAAGAGAGTTGAATAGATGAACAACAGAAACAAGAGAGTTGAATAGATGGACAACAGAAACAATAGAGTTGAATAGATGGAAAACAGAAACAAGAGAGTTGAATAGATGGAAAACCGAAAACGTTTTTTACTAAAGAATTCGATGTTTACCTAATTTGACAATAACCATAGATAACGGAAGCCAAGATCCTAAATGACAATTTCAATGAAATGATCTTTGACAACACTGTCATTTGAATGTTGAAGTACGTCACTTTCACTTAAATGATCTTTTACGACACTGCCACTTAAATGGTTTTTAACGTGCACTTCATCATATGATTTACCCCCCCCCCCCACCTCCCAGGTACTCACCTGTTTCACTCATGGCAGAGTCGTAGGTGGGTGGCTCCTCCGCGCATATGTCATAGTGATCTTCGTACTCCAGACTTTTGATTGGCGCTGTGAGTATGTCCAATTGTGACACGAGTGACTGCCGTGAGTAAAAATAACAAAACAATTAAAAAAAAAACAACTTCCCTGTCATGCTGGCAGTGGGCAACCAATAACAACAACAATAATAAACACATTTAGACACGAACCAGGGGTACAAGATCAAAGTTGAAAAACAAACGTCTTAACTGTCCTTGGTAAACAAAAATGCTATAGTTCCTTACGACTGCCACGCCCGACAAAAATAAAACATAAATAGATCAGTGGGTCTCGGTGTGTTGATGGGGTCTGGAGCTTGTCAAGAATGAATTAATCGATAATACATACAATTCTTTTCTTTTATTTTTTTTTCAATCCTCTGATTTATTTATTATTCTTTACAGGTGGGTGGCAATAAATTGACTGGTTAACTAGTGAGTCGCCATAAATTGACTGGTTAACTAATGGGCGGCAATAAATTGACCGGTTAACTAGTGAGTCGCCATAAATTGACTGGTTAACTAATGGGTGGCGATAAATTGACTGGTTAACTAGTGAGTCGCCATAAATTGACTGGTTAACTAGTGGGTCGCCATAAATTGACTGGTTAACTAATGGGTGGCAATAAATTGACTGGTTAACTAGTGGGTCGCCATAAATTGACTGGTTAACTAATGGGTCGCCATAAATTGACTGGTTAACTAGTGGGTCGCCATAAATTGACTGGTTAACTAGTGGGTGGCAATAAATTGACTGGTTAACTAGTGAGTCGCCATAAATTGACTGGTTAACTAGTGGGTCGCCATAAATTGACTGGTTAACTAGTGAGTCGCCATAAATTGACTGGTTAACTAGTGGGTGGCAATAAATTGACTGGTTAACTAGTGGGTGGCAATAAATTGACTGGTTAACTAGTGGGTGGCAATAAATTGACTGGTTAACTAGTGGGTCGCCATAAATTGACTGGTTAACTAGTGGGTGGCTGATAGGCAAATTTTGAGACCCTCTCTAGCAGTCTTATAGTCGTAAGGTTCTAAAAATAGGCAAATTATTTATTCTACACATTTTGTTAAAAAGACGGTAATTTAATTTAGGTCAAAAGCCTTCTAACATAAGTCAGCTGAAACAATCATGAACATAAGTCAGCTGAAACAATCTAGAACAAAAGCCGTCTTACCCTATCTAGAACATAAGTCAGCTGACTCTACCTAGAACATACGCCAGCTGAGCCTATCTAGTACATAGACAGCTGAATTTATCTAGAACATACGTCAGCTGAACATATAAAGATCATAAATCATCTGACCCTATCTAGAACATAAGGCAGATGACCCATCTAGTACATAGACCAGCTGATCTTATCTAAAACTGACCCTATCTAAAGCTTACCCTAACTACGTAAACAATATAATTCAAAATAATCCTACCCTTCTTCTAATGTGAATATCTCTAAAACGTAAGTTCGTGCAAGTTGAGTTCATATTTTTCTTCCACGAATGATGCGGGGCTTCGGCGAAGAGATTTTTATGTGAGTGAAAATATTGCTAGGTGAGTAGTGACGTAGTGAACACTGACGTCATGAAACTGCTCACCACACATATGTCGTAAAGACGGTCTCGACAGGTCTGAGGAGGTCCATACTTAGTCAAGGAAGAAACGTCTTGTGGCATCTCAACTTGCAATCTTCGCCTACCATTTCTACACAGTGTTGAAGTAGGCCGGCCATTTCTACACAGTGTTGAAGTAGGCTGGCTGAACTTGTTGTTATAATGGGCGAAGTCTATTTGAAAAGAACTTGGAAACTTTTCTCAGTATAATTAATTATACTTTTAGTACTGGGACTAAGGCTCCGAGCTGTAGTATAGTATATGTTGAGTATGAATAATGACAATTTAATTATTAGGTTTTTGTCTGTCTGTCTTGCAGGTCTATAAATTTGTCAGTGTCGTAAAATACATATGGCTGTTAACATGTCGGTCTGCCTGATTTCTGTACCAACTTCTTGTTGTTATCAGTCGGATTTACTGTTCGGCTGTCGGTCTTTCAGTACCAACTTCTTGTTATTATCAGTCAGATTTACTGTCCGGCTGTCGGTCTTTCAGTACCAACTTCTTGTTATTATCAGTCGGATTTACTGTCCGGCTGTCGGTCTTTCAGTGCCAACTTCTTGTTATTATCAGTCGGATTTACTGTCCGGCTGTCGGTCTTTCAGTACCAACTTCTTGTTATTATCAGTCGGATTTACTGTCCGGTTGTCGGTCTTTCAGTACCAACTTCTTGTTATTATCAGTCGGATTTACTGTCCGGCTGTCGGTCTTTCAGTACCAACTTCTTGTTATTATCAGTCGGATTTACTGTCCGGCTGTCGGTCTTTCAGTACCAATTTCTTGTTATTATCAGTCGGATTTACTGTCCGGCTGTCGGTCTTTCAGTACCAACTTCTTGTTATTATCAGTCGGATTTACTGTCCGGCTGTCGGTCTTTCTGTATGACCACTATTTTGTTTACTATCTAGATAAACCCTGCTAACTAATTCAGTTGAAACACATCTAGTTTATCAAAATGAATATGCTAAAAAATATAAGAATTGATTGATTTGTACATAAAAATGATCATAACTAGTTTCAAAGAATATTCATTATTAAAAATATAATAAGTGATTTAAAAATTAATTTAACTTGATAAACTTTCAAGCAAAAATATTGCGTCATACTCTTTTAAAATAAACTAACATTATTTCTAAGTAGCAAAAAAAAAATACTATATTAAGTTTTAAAAAAAACTTAATTACCCTTTTTTAATCAAGTCAGGGGAGGGTAAACAAGTGAAGTACTCTTAGCCTGATAGGTCATAGCAGCTATTAGTACATTGTATTGCAACATTTTGAGGTACAGCCACATGTAGCTCATTATTGCATCTTGGCATACAAATACATGTTCAGATTATTGAAAACATTGAATTAGCCAATATCAGTACACGTTAACTGATACATCTGAACAACATCTACCATTCTAGTACTTTGCAACATATGAACAAACTTCTACCATAGTAGTACTTTGCAACATATGACCAAACTTCTACCATAGTAGTACTTTGCAACATATGACCATACTTCTACCATAGTAGTACTTTGCAACATATGAACAAACTTCTACCATAGTAGTACTTTGCAACATATGACCATACTTCTACCATAGTAGTACTTTGCAACATATGACCAAACTTCTACCATAGTAGTACTTTGCAACATATGACCATACTTCTATCATTGTAGTACTTTGCAACATATGACCATACTTCTACCATAGTAGTACTTTGCAACATATGACCATACTTTTACCATACAAGTACTTTGCAACATATGACCATACTTCTACCATACAAGTACTTTGCAACATATGACCATACTTCTACCATACAAGTACTTTGCAACATATGACCATACTTCTACCATACAAGTACTTTGCAACATATGACCATACTTCTACCATACAAGTACTTTGCAACATATGACCATACTTCTACCATACAAGTACTTTGCAACATATTACCATACTTCTACCATACAAGTACTATCATTATAGTTTATTAAAACCCATGTAAATAGATCCCTCTGAGCTATTCATAAAGAGAAATAATTTTGAAATCTGTTTCATGAAAGTCTAAGATGACTCATCGTCGGATGAAAACAAATGAAATCATTCATCAGAGGTCATCCTGATCTCAAGTGTTATCTCAGATGTAGCCATTTTCTCTTGTCTCTTCATTTCGAAACATCCGCAACATAGTTGCAAGTAGCTGGCAATACTATAATGTGCTATTATCACATACGACTTCATAGTATTTTTGACTTACAGACTGATTATTATTAAAGTGCGAATGTTTATTTGATTTAAGAATTGTTGAAAATATAGATACGTTGAAACTATAAATCTAATTCCTACGTTGAAACTATAAATCTAATTCCTACGTTGAAACTATAAATCTAATTCCTACGTTGAAACTATAAATCTAATTCCTACGTTGAAACTATAAATCTAATTCCTACGTTGAAACTATAAATCTAATTCCTACGTTGAAACTATAAATCTAATTCCTACGTTGAAACTATAACCACGTCACGTCAAATAAGGTGCCACTGTTTAAACCGTCTTTAAAGAAATAATTCTACCTTGTATGCCATCAGGACAGATGAAATATAGATTTCACCTTTTTCTGTGAGATTGTGGGGCTAGTACAACGTCCGTCCGACTTTCTTTCCCTCCGACCAATGGCCAGGTAGCCATTTAAAACTGAACATTGGGAAAGATGAAGTGCAGAATTCAACTGTTTCTGTGGCCATGGCATGTGTGAAGTCCCCGTAAGGATGAGATGAAATCTCTTAGATCCTATAAACCACTGATTGGACGGTTTTATGGTGCCCTTCTTTCATCCCACCATAGCTGATAATGTGAACAATTTCCTAGGTCCTCACCGGAGATCAAACCAGGTACAATAAGGTCGACAGTCGAGTGCTTTACAACACGACCATCCGTCCCCTGACCATGGCATATTAAGAGATGTGTATAGATAGTACAAAATACAGGATTTAAAAGAAAAGGGCAACAACATAAACAAGCAATTAAGCCTGTTCCATTCTGGACACAGGACGTGTTAGCGCATTTTCATGTTATGTATCAGTACATATGCTATCTTTCAGTAAATATTTGTAAATTTTGGAAATGTTTATAAATTCAATTGTGTAATGCATATATCTGTAAAAAATAAATTATAAAGACGTTTCTTTATATTTGAAAAAAATTATTGTCTCTTAAATCTAACTACAAGTGGTTTGTGGTTACTGAAATAGGACTCATAATTGAAAACATTCGAAATTATAGTCATTCAATCGTCCGAAAACTCCGTCAATTGTTGCATAGCTCTGATACTTTCAATTAAACTCAGAACACAAGCTTACTATTTCATTTGATGAGTTTCTTAATAAATCTTGGTGAAACTACGTGCTGCAGTATTTCGCACCAAATGAACGGGCTATTGAACGTACAAGGTGTATACATAATATATAAGCCCCTTAGGAGCCCTGAAGTCCGGCCCTCAGAGGTCGCGAAATAAACTTTTGATGTACACATGGCAGGCACAGACCTACAAAATGATATATACATCATGGGTCTAGGACTTATAGTTGCTGAGATATAGCGCTCCTTTATTAATATAGCTTATATAGTAAAAAACGGTACTAAGGCCCCTTTTACGGCCCTGAGAGGTCATATCGCGAAATGGAAAAAAGTCATTTCTTGGCAGGCCAAGACCTACAAAATGATATATACATCATGGGTCTAGGACTTATGGTTGTTGAGATCTAGGGTGTACACGGACGGACAGACAAAACGGGGACAATAGAGCATTTTTTTTTCGAAAATGCTCTAAAAAGATGTATACATATCGATGTAAATTATATTTACAATTAGATGTATACATATCGATGTAAATTATATTTGCAATTAGATGTATAAATATCGATGTAAATTATATTTACAATTAGATGTATACATATCGATGTAAATTATATTTACAATTAGATGTATAAATATCGATGCAAATTAAATTTACAATTAGATGTATACATATCGATGCAAATTATATTTACAATTAGATGTATAAATATCGATGCAAATTAAATTTACAATTAGATGTATACATATCGATGCAAATTATATTTACAATTAGATGTATACATATCGATGCAAATTATATTTACAATAAGATGTATAAATATCGATGCAAATTAAATTTACAATTAGATGTATACATATCGATGCAAATTATATTTACAATTAGATGTATACATATCGATGCAAATTAAATTTACAATTAGATGTATAAATATCGATGCAAATTATATTTACAATTAGATGTATAAATATCGATGTAAATTATATTTACAATTAGATGTATAAATATCGATGTAAATTATATTTACAATTAGATGTATAAATATCGATGTAAATTATATTTACAATTAGATGTATAAATATCGATGTAAATTATATTTACAATTAGATGTATAAATATCGATGTAAATTATATTTACAATTAGATGTATAAATATCGATGTAAATTATATTTACAATTAGATGTATACATATCGATGTAAATTATATTTACAAGTTAGGACGAGTGTGTGAGGGGGAACATTTGCTTTTAATATTTAAATTGTGCTGAATAAGCAGGAAGTAGTTTAGCTCAAAACTTTTCTACAGCTACATAATGTCATTATATTTAAATTGAAGAAAGTTTTGTTTTTGTTGCTCTCTAGATCAGCGGTCCCCAACCTTTTTCTCGCCACGGACCGGTCTGCGTTTAATAATTTCACTGTGGCCCACTGGAAAAAGGTGGGGGGGGGGTGGTTAAGGGGACGTTGATTATCTCTTGTCCATTGAAAGTCGCACAATCCCGAGAGAAATACACCACAGTAAAAAAAAAAGGGGGAAATAATTTGATGCTTATTGGGCGGCCCAGTAACATTCGAACTACGGACTGGTACCGGTCTGCGGCCCGGGGGTGGGGATTACTGTTCTAGATGATCCCCTATCCCCCTTCCAATATAAAACAAACCAAAACCCATCAATGAGTTCATTTCAAACTGTGAAACATTTAATGTAGGGCTTACTTGTGGTATGGAATATTTGTTTGTTTGTTCAAAAACGATGGTTCAAATACTTATAAAATTTTAGTACATTTGTTCATGAGAAATATATTGATACATTTTTCTCTATAAAGTTTAGTTCATCAGTTTACTTTGTTAGAAATTAAGATTCATGTCTAAAATTGTTGAGTCTACAACTAACGGTCATGTCAGTAAGATCTGACCTTCACCCAGAAATGACAAAAAGATATATTGTAACGAGAAAAAATGTAATCAGGAAATGTTTCGGACAGGTGTAAAATAAGTAATTAAGAGGACAACTAACTTGTACATTGACTTTGATTGACTGTGTGGGCTAGAGGCAAATGGGCAGACATGGGTCCCGAGGGCTAATTTCGGCCTGCTAGGCTGTTTGATTCGTAACCCTACTCCTCTGACGTTAACAATGACGTCTACGTTTGGTTTATAAATTGACTGGAATAGACTTTGTTTAAAATGTTTCTCTAGCCCCAGTCTAGTCTGTTGAATCTAAATCAACGATCAGAGCCGAATTTAGACTTGATAAGGCCCTAAGCAATTTGATGTATGCGCCATTTATATTTAACATTCTCTCACTCTGATATTTTAACGCCCTCCCCCCCCCCACCCAGGAATATGGGGGCCTTAAGCTAAATCTTGCTCTGTCCACGATAATAATAAGTAACTATTGGAACAAAATTGTAACAAAATTGATTAACAATCTTTTATTTTCCAAGACGTAAAGAAATCAAAATAAAATCATTAATAAGCATATGACGAAATAATTCAGTAAACTCTTTTCAATTATCAAGTAAACTTGTAACGATACTATTGAGTTAAAAAATACATTTTAAAAGTTGGAGGAAAAGTTCATAAAAGCTACGAAAATAAAATCACAAAATTACAGACACGAGCATACAAAAAATCACTGCTAGAAACTGGGAAATAAATTGTTGTGAAATTGGTAGCTTGGATAGCGGACAAATAGAGATACAAGTTAGGTTAATTTATCTTGAAGTTGAAAGGTAAAGCACTTTTTAAAGGTTTATTGGAGGCGCTAAACAAAACAACCTTTGGAGCCCTAGAGGGAAGAATATTAGGGGGGCCCTAGGCAATGGTACATTAAGGGACACTGGGCAAAGATAAATATAAGGACCATAGACCAATCTGGAGTCAAAGACGTAACCTGCAAATCTTTTGTCCCTACTAACTTATGACACCAAAGTACAATATATATATATATATATATATATATATATATATATATATATATATATATTGATAGTTTAAATGCATTGACTGATATGAAAGATATATGGAAGACAATGTACATTATAAATTCAGCGAGATCATTCATACATAGAATCGATCAGCGTCTTAATGACACCAGTGAACTCTATATAGAGGGAGAGACAGCCCAGGGATCCAAGTTTTAATGTATGTCATATCGCAGTCGCTGATTGGTAGATTGAAACATTGTATCATGTTTGGATAATTGTTTTAACGTTTTCCCTATGTACAATTGGTCACTACGCCAGTGTGGTCACGTGGTCAGTGTGGTCACGAGACCAGTGTGGTCACGAGGCCAGTATGGTCACGCTACACTTGAGGAGGATCTTGTCATCCCGTATGTACTGTTTGGTCTTGATGACGTCATGACGGACAAACTCGACCAGTCCCCAGCTGTCGCTCTCGGCCTCGGACGTGCCGAACGGCTGCTGGTACTGGAACATGTTTCCACTGGCCTTCAGAGAGTCGGCTCGGTTTTCTACAAGAACACAAGAAAACATGACGTCATGTGAACAGATTTTCGTAAAAAAAAAATTTTTTTTTTTTGTACCCTCACTAACGGAAACTAATGTTTACAGTGTTTATTTCCCCCCCCCCCTTTTTTTTTAAAGACTGGCTAAAATTGGTAATGTTTGGGAAGAAATGCCCAGGGTGCTAGAGGATGATTTGAGAACTCGTGCAAACCAATGACCTATTTCACAAGTGGTGCATCTATGCGCACTTTTCAACCAAGGCAATAGCTGAGATAAAGGAGAGTGCACTAAGCTCCATGCTCACCTGTGTCTTTACCAGAGGTGTGCAAACTTTTTTTAAAACCGTGGTCCGCATTGGATTCTCAAAATTTGACATACGGGCCGCACCAAGAGCAGAAGGGTGGGTTTGTTAGTGTGAAATAATAAATAAAACAATTATAATATTCAACGATGGGATTGAACAGAGAAGTATGTACATTCTGGGGGGGGGGGGGCGGGGGCGTGTACTTTTTCTTAAGGTCATAGTTTGCTCCTTTCTGGTCAACAAACGGTGACTAGTGATTCGAACAAATGAGATCGACACCATCAACGGCTGTCAAACATCTCACAATTAAAATAAACACTAAACAAAGGGACACAACTCTAAATAAGACATGTACATGTATTTATAAATACATAAAAATAATAAATGCGTAAAATTACCGGATTGATTGACCAATATGACCACAACATGGAGGTTGACCGGCCATTTCAAATATCTGTCGTATTCCCCTTTGATGATGCGTAGAAACACAGAGATGCATCTATTTTTAGCTGTACCATTACCGTTTAAGTAAGCTTCCATTTGCACTCTAGTGAAAAAATAAAAAAAAAAACAACAACATGTAGATAAACATTTTTATTTTTACCGAACGTACACATCTAATAACATAAAAGCGATTTTGGGTTCTGCGTTAAATCGAATTAATACAACAGTATCCCAGTTTAAAATACAATCATGAGATCTGCCAGAAACTAAAAATAACCTAGCCTACCGATCTAAGGATTTTGCGGGATACAGCTAGTACGTAATATTAATAGAGCACATGACTGTCGACCGGAGAGTCCTGGGTTCGTACCTCAGTGAGGACCTTGGGATTTTTCAGGACCTGGAGTAATTCCCCAAGTCCACTCAGCTTTAAATGGGTACCTGACTTCAATTTTGGGGAGTAAAGGCGACTGGACGGACGTTGTGCTAACCACACAATCCCTTTACTTGCCGAGGTTATTTATTTCCACAAATAGACGATCTACTTATATCTAGAGTGTGACAATCTATGCACAATGTGACGATCTACTTATATCCAGAGTGTGACAATCTACTTATATCCACAGTGTGACCACTTACTTATATCCACAGTGTGACCACTTACTTATAACCACAGTGTGACAATCTATTTATATCCACAATGTGACCACTTACTTATATCCACAGTGTGACCACTTACTTAAATCCACAGTGTGACCACTTATTTATATCCACAGTGTGACAATCTATTTATATCCACAATGTGACCACTTACTTATATCCACAGTGTGACAGATAGAACGGGCATGAAGTCTCCTTGCTGCCAGTCCTCCGCTCTTCTCTCCACTTCTTACAGTAGTCACCAATGGTCCACTTGAAGGTCATCTCTGTGGGTCGTATGTCCTGTATCAGGAGCGGTGGGGGGACAGGTGACGTGGGTCGGCCTGTTTTTTTTATTAAATTAAAAGTTTGACCATCACATGATATATAACACCCTCCAATTTTCTTAACTGACCATTAGGTAAATTATTTATATAGATAAATTGACAAGTATAAATTATTGTGTATAGATACATTGACAATAATGACTTTCGAATAAATTCTCTGCTGTATGTCTTTAGTTAACATGCACATTTTCAATAGTAAATAATCAATTTTCATTTGACTGCTCTAAAGATTAGAGTTGGATATAGAATGTCTTATTCAAATATAAATATATATATACCCCCAAAGACTTCCTCGAGAAAGTGCACACCTATAATGCCGGTATAGATAAGCATGATAAGTAAAGACCTTTAAATGAATGCCCCCACTGAAAAATTTTAAAAGGTTTTTAAAATTTAAATAAAAAACTAAATACAGTAAAATATTTTGGTACAGAGAAATAATATAATTTTATTAAAAAAAATGTGTTGTCGTATTTTTGATTGAGTTCCAAAACTAATTTTTACCTGTACTGGTTGTAATATTTAGGCTACAACCATTTGTTCTTTTCAGTGGCGTTTAGATGATTAGTTAAATATTACAGTTTCCGCCCCTTTACTAAGCGAGCTTTCCAGGAAGGTAAGCCTATACCTATTGCCGTTTAGTACACTGCCACAGTTTTCGCCCTTGTATGGCACCTTACAGATTGCTGTTCAAGTAGGTCGCTTACCCGCCCCCCCCCCTACACACCTTCAACAGCCCTAACCTAGTTACGTGTTGGGCTATACCTTATGACCTGGTGAAGGAAACATGGCACACTTCTGCCAGATATCATTGTTGGTGTTCTATGACATTGTCATAAAGTGACTGGAATTAGTCCCGGTGTTAAGTTGACATGCATGTCATACAACTTTGTTGTACCTGCCAGAGCATTTTAACAACATTCTTGTCATTCTTCCCAATTCAATAGCAGGGAAGTTAAATGACATTTATGTCATACGGTTACCTGCAATGGCCGTCGTGTTCACGCTGTAATTGGTGTTGCGGCCGATCCCTGAGTCATCCAGTTTAGTCAACGACTTGCTGGCCTTCATACCGGTACCGAAATGAAATGAAAATTCAGGAACATGGAGACCGATCCTACTATGAATATCCTGAGTGTTTTTTTTCTCCAGTTCTGTGACCTGTGATAGGAAATAAGACTTGGATGCCCAAAAGCGTTCAAAATTATATCTATCTATATATATATATATATATATATATATATATATAACCTTTCTTCGAATAGTGCATCCAACGGGTCACATCTGTTGGTCTGTTTAGATCAAGGAATACACAGATTGGTTTAGAGCTGAGGTTCGGGTAGAGAGGAAAGCAGACATTTGTGCAGAATAGACAAACACAACAATACGCGATGTAAAGAAAGACCAATACGTCATGTTTAATATATATATATATATATATATATATATATATATATATATATATATATATATAATAGCGGTGTGGGTTCTGCGTCAAATCGAAAGTAAAGAATTAATACAACAGTATTCCAGTTTAAAATCGTCAAACGTAAACAATAGTAATAAAAACCATAAAAAAATCGGATCTGTCCGAAACCAAAATAAAAAAACCTAGCCCACTGATCAGACCTAAGGCAACATAAGTCTATGCAAAGGTTTTGCAAGGTGCAACTAGTATATATATAAATATTTATATAAAAAGCCATTAAATTTTCGTATTTGAAATAATTATTCGACCACGCCCATGTTGGTGTTACAGCCCTAAGTGGTGCCGGGCTGCACCTGGATATGTCACGTGACTACATTGCCAATAATGACTTAAAATACAATATATGCCAACCATTACAGGTGGTAATGTAATCTCTGATATTTCAATACAGTGGTTACAAAATATGTATATACACACGCCACTTTTTAATTCAATATTTGTATGTTTTAATTAGGTTTGTTCCATTTCTGAATTATTGCATACAATTTTACATCATATTCAAATGCGCCCTCCCCACTCCCTCATTTTTTGGTCAAAGTTTATGTCACCAGGTTGACCAACGGTCAGCACAAAAACCTATTTAAAGTACTTAACATTGACGATATCGAAAACAAGATATTTTCAGGCCTCATTCTAGAGAATCTTTCTGTTGGGACATTTAATGGAAATAAATTCTAGATGAATTCCCTATGGAATTGGTTCATATGCTAAAGGAGCTTTTCGGAAGCTGGGAATCGTGACGGCTCTATATGAATGGTTTCCATTGTATGTTCTTGGTTGGTTCGATTTGTTTTTCTCTTGGATTTACCTTTTCTTTCAACTTCTTATTCGCTTCTTTCAACGAGGAAATCTCGCTTCTGAGAGCGTCGTCATAGAAACCGTTGGAATTCTGTCCGATGGGAGTGGTCTTGAAGATCTTGGCATTGACGTACAGCTGCTCGAACTGCACATAGAACCTTTCTTCGAATAGTGCATCCAACGGGTCACATCTGTTGGTCTGTTTAGATCAAGGAATACACAGATTGGTTTAGGGCTGAGGTTCGGGTAGAGAGGAAAGCAGACATTTGTGCAAAAATAGAGGGACTCAACAATACGCGAATTAAAGTGAGAATAATTCGTCCGGTTTAATATATATATATAAACAAGGCCGTAGCCGGAGGGGGGGGGGCTGAGAAGCTGCAGCCCCCCCCCCCAAAAAAAAATATAAAACTTTTATTGCTGATGTAACTCATTAAAAATTGACAAAAATTTGCCTTTAAAAACTTGGAACAGCCTCCCCCCCCCCCCAAACAAAATCCTGGCTACGGTACTGTAGGCTATATATATATATATATATATATATATATATATATATAAACCAGTTAACGTTTCGTATTTGAAATAATTCTTCTGCCACGCCCCTAAGTGTTGCCGGGCTGCCCCTGAATATAATAATAACTTAAAATACTATAGATGCCACCCATTACAGATGTAAAGTAATATCTGATATTTCAATACAGTGGTTCTCAAACTTATACGCTTCGCGACACACTTTTACAACAGTTTTGGCTTTGTGACCCACTTTTACAACAGTTTTGGTTTCGTGACCCACTTTTACAACAGTTTTGATTTCGCGACGCATCTTAAAAAAAAACTGTTTTTCGCAATCCACCTGCAAAGAAGAACTAAGATTTAAAAAATAGAATTGTGTTTAATGAATTGTTTGTAGACATTCCACAACCATTCAGTTTTTTTTAACAAAGAGATATTCAGGTTGTAATATTCCTTTTTAGATTTTTTCGATTTTTTAATTATAAATTTTAAGTTTGTCGTGCCTCACACTTTGAGAACTATTCCTTCATTTATAAATATTTTTTTACAAAAGTTTGCCAGCCAGAGGTAATTTAAATTTTCATAACATTATTACAATACTATATCAAGTGAACTCGACTTCATGATGACTAACAGTAATAAAATGTATAACCAAAATTGTACTTGCGTATATACTTGGATGATGTACCACACATTAGTGTATTATAAATAAAAAAAGGATAAACTAAACACTGTATTGTGTTACCTTCATGACTATTTTCTGAGGAACTGGTGGCACATAAGGCTGGACTGTGGTCACCTGGTCATTGTTTGGAGTTTTATGTACACATTCTAGATGTTTTTGTAGTAAAGGCTGTGAAAGTGAATTCAGTAATTATAATTTTCTACCGGTAATGTAAGTAAGTAATAATAATAAACTCAGGGCCGATGTAATAACCATGGAAACAAGCAGCAACGGTTTCGGGCGGACGTGGGAGGAGGGGGTGTGTCTCTCATCAGTTCTCGTGAGATTTGATATGGTCGATCTAATGAGGAGGGGTGTGTCTCCCATCAGTTCTCGTGAGATTTCATATGGTCGATATAATGAGGGGGTGTGTGTCTACCACCAGTTCTCGTGAAATTTCGTATGGTCGATCTAATGAGGAGGGGTGTATCTCTCATCAGTTCTCGTGAAATTTCGTATGGTCGATCTAATGAGGAGGGGTGTGTTTCATCAGTTCTCGTGAAATTTCGTATGGTCGATCTAATGAGGAGGGGTGTGTCTCTCATCAGTTCTCGTGAAATTTCGTATGGTCGATCTAATGAGGAGGGGTGTGTCTCTCATCAGTTCTCGTTAAATTTCGTATGGTCGATCTAATGAGGGGGATGTGTGTCTCTCATCAGTTCTCGTGAAATTTCGTATGGAAGATCTAATGAGGGGGGTGTGTGTCTCTCATCAGTTCTCGTGAAATTTCGTATGGTCGATCTAATGAGGGGGGGGGGGAGTGTGTCTCTCATCAGTTCTCGTGAAATTTCGTATGGTCGATCTAATGAGGAGGGGTGTGTCTCTCATCAGTTCTCGTTAAATTTCGTATGGTCGATCTAATGAGGAGGGTTGTGTCTCTCATCAGGTCTCGTTAAATTTCGTATGGTCGATCTAATGAGGAGGGGTGTGTCTCTCATCAGTTCTCGTGAAATTTCGTATGGTCGATCTAATGAGGAGGGGTGTGTCTCTCATCAGTTCTCGTGAAATTTTGTATGGTCGATGTAATGAGGAGTGGTGTGTCTCTCATCTGTTCTCGTGAAATTTCGTATGGTCGATCTAATGAGGAGGGGTGTGTCTCTCATCAGTTCTCGTGAAATTTCGTATGGTCGATCTAATGAGGGGGATGTGTGTCTCTCATCAGTTCTCGTGAAATTTCGTATGGTCGATCTAATGAGGGGGATGTGTGTCTCTCATCAGTTCTCGTGAAATTTCGTATGGTCGATCTAATGAGGGGGGTGTGTGTCTCTCATCAGTTCTCGTTAAATTTCGTATGGTCGATCTAATGAGGAGGGGTGTGTCTCTCATCAGTTCTCGTGAAATTTCGTATGGTCGATCTAATGAGGAGGGGTGTGTCTCTCATCAGTTCTCGTGAAATTTCGTATGGTCGATCTAATGAGGAGGGGTGTGTCTCTCATCAGTTCTCGTTAAATTTCGTATGGTCGATCTAATGAGGAGGGGGTGTGTCTCTCATCAGTTCTCGTGAAATTTCGTATGGTCGATCTAATGATGGGGGTGTGTGTCTCTCATCAGTTCTCGTGAAATTTCGTATGGTCGATCTAATGAGGGGGAGTGTGTCTCTCATCAGTTCTCGTGAAATTTCGTATGGTCGATCTAATGAGGAGGGGTGTGTCTCTCATCAGTTCTCGTTAAATTTCGTATGGTCGATCTAATGAGGAGGGGTGTGTCTCTCATCAGTTCTCGTTAAATTTCGTATGGTCGATCTAATGAGGAGGGGGTGTGTCTCTCATCAGTTCTCGTGAAATTTCGTATGGTCGATCTAATGAGGAGGGGTGTGTCTCTCATCAGTTCTCGTGAAATTTCGTATGGTCGATCTAATGAGGTGGGGTGTGTCTCTCATCAGTTCTCGTGAAATTTTGTATGGTCGATGTAATGAGGAGTGGTGTGTCTCTCATCTGTTCTCGTGAAATTTCGTATGGTCGATCTAATGAGGAGGGGTGTGTCTCTCATCAGTTCTCGTGAAATTTCGTATGGTCGATCTAATGAGGGGGATGTGTGTCTCTCATCAGTTCTCGTGAAATTTCGTATGGTCGATCTAATGAGGGGGGTGTGTGTCTCTCATCAGTTCTCGTGAAATTTCGTATGGTCGATCTAATGAGGAGGGGTGTGTCTCTCATCAGTTCTCGTTAAATTTCGTATGGTCGATCTAATGAGGGGGGAGTGTGTCTCTCATCAGTTCTCGTGAAATTTCGTATGGTCGATCTAATGAGGAGGGGGTGTGTCTCTCATCAGTTCTCGTTAAATTTCGTATGGTCGATCTAATGAGGAGGGGTGTGTCTCTCATCAGTTCTCGTTAAATTTCGTATGGTCGATCTAATGAGGAGGGGGTGTGTCTCTCATCAGTTCTCGTGAAATTTCGTATGGTCGATCTAATGAGGAGGGGTGTGTCTCTCATCAGTTCTCGTGAAATTTCGTATGGTCGATCTAATGAGGAGGGGTGTGTCTCTCATCAGTTCTCGTGAAATTTTGTATGGTCGATGTAATGAGGAGTGGTGTGTCTCTCATCTGTTCTCGTGAAATTTCGTATGGTCGATCTAATGAGGAGGGGTGTGTCTCTCATCAGTTCTCGTGAAATTTCGTATGGTCGATCTAATGAGGGGGGTGTGTGTCTCTCATCAGTTCTCGTGAAATTTCGTATGGTCGATCTAATGAGGGGGGTGTGTGTCTCTCATCAGTTCTCGTGAAATTTCGTATGGTCGATCTAATGAGGAGGGGTGTGTCTCTCATCAGTTCTCGTTAAATTTCGTATGGTCGATCTAATGAGGAGGGGTGTGTCTCTCATCAGTTCTCGTGAAATTTCGTATGGTCGATCTAATGATGGGGGTGTGTGTCTCTCATCAGTTCTCGTGAAATTTCGTATGGTCGATCTAATGAGGGGGGGGGAGTGTGTCTCTCATCAGTTCTCGTGAAATTTCGTATGGTCGATCTAATGAGGAGGGGTGTGTCTCTCATCAGTTCTCGTTAAATTTCGTATGGTCGATCTAATGAGGAGGGGTGTGTCTCTTATCAGTTCTCGTTAAATTTCGTATGGTCGATCTAATGAGGAGGGGGTGTGTCTCTCATCAGTTCTCGTTAAATTTCGTATGGTCGATCTAATGAGGAGGGGTGTGTCTCTTATCAGTTCTCGTTAAATTTCGTATGGTCGATCTAATGAGGAGGGGGTGTGTCTCTCATCAGTTCTCGTGAAATTTCGTATGGTCGATCTAATGAGGAGGGGTGTGTCTCTCATCAGTTCTCGTGAAATTTCGTATGGTCGATCTAATGAGGAGGGGTGTGTCTCTCATCAGTTCTCGTGAAATTTTGTATGGTCGATGTAATGAGGAGTGGTGTGTCTCTCATCTGTTCTCGTGAAATTTCGTATGGTCGATCTAATGAGGAGGGGTGTGTCTCTCATCAGTTCTCGTGAAATTTCGTATGGTCGATCTAATGAGGGGGATGTGTGTCTCTCATCAGTTCTCGTGAAATTTCGTATGGTCGATCTAATGAGGGGGGTGTGTGTCTCTCATCAGTTCTCGTGAAATTTCGTATGGTCGATCTAATGAGGAGGGGTGTGTCTCTCATCAGTTCTCGTTAAATTTCGTATGGTCGATCTAATGAGGAGGGGTGTGTCTCTCATCAGTTCTCGTGAAATTTCGTATGGTCGACCTAATGAGGGGGGTGTGTGTCTCTCATCAGTTCTCGTGAAATTTCGTATGGTCGATCTAATGAGGGGGGTGTGTGTCTCTCATCAGTTCTCGTGAAATTTCGTATGGTCGATCTAATGAGGGGGGGGGTGTGTCTCTCATCAGTTCTCGTGAAATTTCGTTTGGTCGATCTAATGAAGGGGGAGGGGGGCACTTTGCATGACGTGCCTTGCAAACCTTATTTCGCAGGCCCCTGATGGACATGTTACATATATATGTATGCATTTAAACTGATCAAAGTTATTTCATTGCTATTTGTCCAGATATTACACTCAGAATATAATTCAATGCATACGTAGTGACATCATCTGTTTGTGTAATTTAATTTCAATGCAGTATTCATCGGTCAACGTATTAATTTGTCCTTATAAATGCCATCAGTTGATATATTCAAATGTTCTGTCCAGGGACTAGTTCAAAAGCCGATGTAAGTAAATATTTCTGTCTACGTACGTCCACCACCACGGCCACCTACCTGTCTGTCCCCACCACCACGGCCACCTACCTGTCTGTCCCCACCACCACGGTCAACTACCTGTCTGTTCCCACCACCACGGTCATCTACCTGTCTGTCCACACCGCCACGGCCACCTACCTGTCTGTCCCCACCACCACGGTCAACTACCTGTCTGTCCCTACCACCACGGTCAACTACCTGCCTGTCCCCACCACCACGGCCAACTACCTGTCTGTCCCCACCACCACGGTCAACTACCTGTCTGTCCCCACCACCACGGTCAACTACCTGTCTGTTCCCACCACCACGGTCATCTACCTGTCTGTCCACACCGCCACGGCCACCTACCTGTCTGTCCCCACCACCACGGTCAACTACCTGTCTGTCCCTACCACCACGGTCAACTACCTGTCTGTCCCCACCACCACGGTCAACTACCTGTCTGTCCCCACCACCACGGTCAACTACCTGTCTGTCCCCACCACCACGGTCAACTACCTGTCTGTTCCCACCACCACGGTCAACTACCTGTCTGTTCCCACCACCACCGTCATCTACCTGTCTGTCCACACCGCCACGGCCACCTACCTGTCTGTCCCCACCACCACGGTCAACTACCTGTCTGTCCCCACCACCACGGCCACATACCTGTCTGTCCCCACCACCACGGCCACATACCTGTCTGTCCCCACCACCACGGTCAACTACCTGTCTGTCCCCACCACCACGGCCACATACCTGTCTGTCCCCACCACCACGGCCACATACCTGTCTGTCCCCACCACCACGGTCAACTACCTGTCTGTCCCCACCACCACGGTCAACTATCTGTCTGTCCCCACCACCACGGCCACCTACCTGTCTGTCCCCACCACCACGGCCACATACCTATCTGTCCCCACCACCACGGCCACATACCTGTCTGTCCCCACCACCACGGTCAACTACCTGTCTGTCCCCACCACCACGGTCAACTACCTGTCTGTCCCCACCACCACGGTCAACTACCTGTCTGTCCCCACCACCACGGTCAACTACCTGTCTGTCCCCACCACCACGGTCAACTACCTGTCTGTCCCTACCACCACGGTCAACTACCTGTCTGTCCCCACCACCACGGCCACATACCTGTCTGTCCCTACCACCACGGTCAACTACCTGTCTGTCCCCACCACCACGGTCAACTACCTGTCTGTCCCCACCACCACGGTCAACTACCTGTCTGTCCCCACCACCACGGCCACATACCTGTCTGTCCCCACCACCACGGTCAACTACCTGTCTGTCCCCACCACCACGGCCACATACCTGTCTGTCCCTACCACCATGGTCAACTACCTGTCTGTCCCCACCACCACGGTCAACTACCTGTCTGTCCCCACCACCACGGCCACATACCTGTCTGTCCCTACCACCACGGTCAACTACCTGTCTGTCCCCACCACCACGGCCACATACCTGTCTGTCCCTACCACCACGGTCAACTACCTGTCTGTCCCCACCACCACGGTCAACTACCTGTCTGTCCCCACCACCACGGTCAACTACCTGTCTGTCCCCACCACCACGGCCACATACCTGTCTGTCCCCACCACCACGGTCAACTACCTGTCTGTCCCCACCACCACGGCCACATACCTGTCTGTCCCCACCACCACGGTCAACTACCTGTCTGTCCCCACCACCACGGTCAACTACCTGTCTGTCCCCACCACCACGGTCAACTACCTGTCTGTCCCTACCACCACGGTCAACTACCTGTCTGTCCCCACCACCACGGCCACATACCTGTCTGTCCCTACCACCACGGTCAACTACCTGTCTGTCCCCACCACCACGGTCAACTACCTGTCTGTCCCCACCACCACGGTCAACTACCTGTCTGTCCCCACCACCACGGCCACATACCTGTCTGTCCCCACCACCACGGTCAACTACCTGTCTGTCCCCACCACCACGGCCACATACCTGTCTGTCCCTACCACCATGGTCAACTACCTGTCTGTCCCCACCACCACGGTCAACTACCTGTCTGTCCCCACCACCACGGCCACATACCTGTCTGTCCCTACCACCACGGTCAACTACCTGTCTGTCCCCACCACCACGGCCACATACCTGTCTGTCCCTACCACCACGGTCAACTACCTGTCTGTCCCCACCACCACGGTCAACTACCTGTCTGTCCCCACCACCACGGCCACATACCTGTCTGTCCCTACCACCATGGTCAACTACCTGTCTGTCCCCACCACCACGGTCAACTACCTGTCTGTCCCCACCACCACGGCCACATACCTGTCTGTCCCTACCACCACGGTCAACTACCTGTCTGTCCCCACCACCACGGCCACATACCTGTCTGTCCCTACCACCACGGTCAACTACCTGTCTGTCCCCACCACCACGGTCAACTACCTGTCTGTCCCCACCACCACGGTCAACTACCTGTCTGTCCCCACCACCACGGCCACATACCTGTCTGTCCCCACCACCACGGTCAACTACCTGTCTGTCCCCACCACCACGGCCACATACCTGTCTGTCCCTACCACCACGGTCAACTACCTGTCTGTCCCCACCACCACGGTCAACTACCTGTCTGTCCCCACCACCACGGTCAACTACCTGTCTGTCCCCACCACCACGGCCACATACCTGTCTGTCCCCACCACCACGGTCAACTACCTGTCTGTCCCCACCACCACGGTCAACTACCTGTCTGTCCCCACCACCACGGTCAACTACCTGTCTGTCCCCACCACCACGGCCACATACCTGTCTGTCCCCACCACCACGGTCAACTACCTGTCTGTCCCCACCACCACGGCCACATACCTGTCTGTCCCTACCACCACGGTCAACTACCTGTCTGTCCCCACCACCACGGTCAACTACCTGTCTGTCCC
Source organism: Bulinus truncatus (assembly GCA_021962125.1). Classification (NCBI taxonomy): domain Eukaryota; kingdom Metazoa; phylum Mollusca; class Gastropoda; family Planorbidae; genus Bulinus; species Bulinus truncatus. Next base: position 7,083,627 of record JAGDYQ010000010.1, on the reverse strand, counting down.
CACCACCACGGCCACATACCTGTCTGTCCCTACCACCATGGTCAACTACCTGTCTGTCCCCACCACCACGGCCACATACATGTCTGTCCCCACCACCATGGTCAACTACCTATCTGTCCTCACCACCACGGTCAACTACCTGTCTGTCCCCACCACCACGGTCAACTACCTGTCTGTCCCCACCACCACGGTCAACTACCTGTCTGTCCCTACCACCACGGCCACATACCTGTCTGTCCCCACCACCACGGTCAACTACCTGTCTGTCCCCACCACCACGGTCAACTACCTGTCTGTCCCCACCACCACGGTCAACTACCTGTCTGTCCCCACCACCACGGTCAACTACCTGTCTGTCCCCACCACCACGGTCAACTACCTGTCTGTCCCTACCACCATGGTCAACTACCTGTCTGTCCCCACCACCACGGTCAACTACCTGTCTGTCCCCACCACCTCGGCCACCTACCTGGCTGTCCAGCAGTTGCTTCAAGTGCTGCTCGTGTTTCAACTGTAACTTCTTGATCTCCTCCTGCTCCTGTTTCAACAGTTCCACGGCCACATTTAATGATGCCCTATCCGGTGAGGTCAGTATGTTGCTGAACGAATCGCCGATGTCAATGCCCGCTTCCGCTGCCCCTGTTTCACGGTTATGGCTGATAAATCTCTTCACATCTATAGTGGACAGATTCGGACCACATACACAAAAATGAAAGTTGAAAATACAGATAACACGTTTTGATAACAGACAAAATGTATGTATACAGATATCACGTTTTGATAACAAAGTGTATGTATACAGATAACACGTTTTGATAACAGACAAAGTGTATGTATGCAGAAAACACGTTTTGATAACAGACAAAATATACGTATACAGATTCTTCACTTAACCTTTGGCAGTTGTTATAGGCAATTATATTTTAGCTACATACAATTCAAATAATTGTTCCGTAAAATTCATAAAATGTTATTCTTTTAAAGTCTAATGTCTTTTTTTTTCTTTTATTTAGCTAACTCTGTTAAGAAATATGCTCGCAATGGTGATTATACAATGTTATGACAATGTCCAGATAGCTCTATTAATGTTTAAACAAAAACTGCATTCACAATGTCGTAGGCATATTTTTTATGCTAAAAGCTCGAAAAGATTCCATTTATAAATAAAGAATCATTCTTCGCGGAAATCCACTCATCATGGTAGAAGACTCTAGGTCAGATTGCTTCAACCAATAATACGAGGACAGAGTGTACTTTTAACTAATTAAGACCTGAAACAAACAGGGGATAATTCTTATCAAAGCTTTATAAAGAAGACGAGTTTTCGACAACAAAAAAAATATTATGAGAAAAGATTTCAAGTTTTCATTATAGACAATTTTTTTGAGAACATAAAAGAAAATCTGACTTAAGACAGAATTCCCAAAATAATACAAGACGTTTTGACAACACATTATATAATTAGGTAACAAAAAAAAACATAATAATGATAACAAAAGAGTAAATGTCTATAAATTGTTTCTCCTAACGACATATAAGACATAGAAGTAAGCAGTGAGTAATTTTTTTTTTTTACCGGTTTGACTGTAAGATGAGCTATAGGATGGTGGCCTGTAGTCATCACTAACGGACATTGACTCATCATAGCTGGCGAACCGTTTGACTGCAGTCTGGAGGGGGGTGAGACATTTAGAGGAATCAGAAACAGACAATCAAAATGTGTATGATGAATGCGCAGTGCGAATTTTTTATGTCTCTACGTTTAAACGTGTAGGTCCGTGAAGATAATTCAGAGGGTGATGGTTGATAATACAGAGGGTGATGGTTGATAATACAGAGGGTGATGGATGATAATACAGATTGTGATGGTTGATAATACAGAGGGTGATGGTTGATGATACAGATTGTGATGGTTGATAATACAGAGGGTGATGGATGATAATACAGATTGTGATGGTTGATAATACAGAGGATGATGGTTGATGATACAGATTGCGATGGTTGATAATACAGATTGCGATGGTTGATAATACAGAGGGTGATGGTTGATAATACAGATGGTGACGGTTGATAATACAGAGGGGGATGGTTGATAATACAGGTGTGCTAAAGATCATATGGATGTTACATTCGTAATCTTTCAATCGTTCATCTTAGCTATCTATCGATATTTCAATTCACTATCTGCTTATACCAGCAATAACTCTCAATTTCTTGTGAGTAAATAAATATTTCAACAGGAGTATCACATTTGTTTACAATCAAAAAGACTCAGTTTAGAACTTGAAAAAAACAAAACAACATCATCTAAGCTAAAATTAAAAGTACACAACAAAACAAACCAAAACAAACAAAAAATTGAAGTGTTTCTTACGTCATTTCCGTCTTTCATCTTGACTTCTGTAAGACTGTCTGTAAAAGCGTGTGAACTTTTATTTGTATTTGTTTGTTTTTTTTATTTGGAAGGGCATTTAAAAAACAAAATAAATAAAATTTATGATTTATGTCTTTGAAGCCATCAATAACAATAAAACTTGCCCAAAAAAAAAAAGAAAATCATTTCACAAGATTTAGGCCGGATATGAGCAAACGGTGGCCCATGGGCCAAGTACGGCACGTTTGGGTGAGTGATCCGGCCACATTTGCGCACCCCTCCGCTCATTGACACCAGTCACATCTATATTTAATTTAAATAAGGTCACGTTAACAATCCAACTGCTGTTAGTCCGGCAATTCTGACCAGTTGAAGAATCCATTGTGTCCCATTTCGTTAAAAAAAATATTGGGATCACAGTATTTAAGGATTACATGAAAACATACAACAAAGAAAAACAACCGTCTTTGACATAAATGCTCAGGGAAGTAGTTTATATATCAGTATAACAATGATTCGGGCAGATGGGGTTCGTCAGCCTGGGGGGAGTCTGAGTCCCTAAGGCGGATGAACGTCACCCATGATGTCCTTCCGGCAACTCCTGCAGCCAAGTCTCGACAAAGCCGAGAGGGAGGCCCTGTTGTCTGGGCAGCGCAAGGCCTCCGCAATCTTCGCCCAGGCCTGGCGCTCTAGAGACCTACAGCGCTACCATCATCTTCCGAGATGGACAGATGCCTACTATATATATATATATATATATATATATATATATATATATATAATGAAACAAAAAATGCTGCTAATGAAATTTTTACAATATAAGCTAATTACTTCAATTCTTAAATAAAATTACTAATTCCCACAATAAAATTATCAGCATGATAATTAAAGCTGTATAGCAACTGTAAATGTCTCGTCTTACCCACAATTCTTGAGATTTTCACAGCTGGTAGTAGATTCTGACTAGGCCATACAGATGAATAGTCAAACTAAGAAAAATAAATAAAACAGAAGATTTATAAATAATATAAAAAAAAATGATTAACATAACACACAAACAAACATTAATATACCTTTATATCACGGGAAAAAAATCTAGATCAAAATGTGTTCTAAAAATTATAACTACATTGAATAAAACATAAAGGGACAAATAAATAGTATTCTATTAGTGTATTTTTTTTTAAGATACTGGAGTAAATGTTATCTCTCCTAATCCTGAATGGTTCAAACAGCAAACAGAACGGTTTTCCCCGATAACTTCTCGTTTCGATATGGATCACGTGATTAAAAATATCTGTCCAGAATTTCCGGTGATCCGAAGTTCCGCGGACACGACTGGAACTTGAGTAAACAAAAAACGGCAGACGGTTTCGACTTCCGGTTTAGCAGACGTAAAACCTCCTTCGTTTCGAAAATGAATGAGCAAGATTTTATTTTAAATCATTTTAAATTTCCAGACAGGTTTTTAAATCCTAAACGTGCCACAAATTTGACTACATGACGAACTTAGTCATGAACATCTCTCTGTTATACATACACACATAAACTAAACAATAAAGTCGGAGAAAGTGGGTCATAAAATACTAGTTTGTAATTCGACAGTGGTATGCTGACACACTTCTAAGTTTCAAGTATGCGGAGAAGTTACGCATGGCTCAGTGGTTCTCAGAGGTTTTATTGGAGCGACAGAAATGACATTTGTATAAGTAGAGCACTAAACATTTACTATTTTCCGCAATCGTTGGTTTTTCAGACCACTAGACTTTAATATGTTTTCATCAAATCACTAGACTTAAATATGTTTTCATCAAATCACTAGACTTTAATATAGTTTCATCAAATCACTAGACTTTAATATAGTTTCATCAAATCACTAGACTTTAATATTGTTTCATCAAAGGACTAGGCATTAATATTGTTTCATCAAATCACTAGACTTTAATATTGTTTCATCAAATGACTAGACTTTAATATTGTTTCATCAAATCACTAGACTTTAATATTGTTTCATCAAATCACTAGACTTTAATATTGAAAATCAAATCAACAGACTTTAATATGTTTTCATCAAATCACTAGACTTTAATATTGTCTCATCAAATGACTAGACTTTAATATTGTTTCATCAAATGACTAGACTTTAATATTGTTTCATCAAATGACTAGACTTTAATATTGTCTCATCAAATGACTAGACTTTAATAGTGTTTCATCAAATCACTAGACTTTAATATTGTTTCATCAAATCAATATACTTTAATATTGTTTCATCAAATCTCAAAACCTTGATCTTGTTTTATCAGTCCACCACACTTAAATATTGTTTCCATAGATCACTATGTCACATTATCTTTACAGAACTTCTTCAGTGTATCAAACTCCATGATACGCTAACCCCGTGTTTCCCAACGTGGGGCCCACGCCCCACAAGGGGGCAATTTGATTATTAAGGGGGGCAATTCGAAAATGGACTCGATACTAGTTTTACCGTTTCGCTCCGGGCCATTTAACCCTTTGGGTACTAGTATAGTCGCCGCGCGTCGCCGATTTCGGGTTGTTCCGTTGCCGATAGTGCTACATGTTTTCATTTGCTTATTTTAAGCTTTTGAATCTCTGAACATAGAGAACGATAGTTATTCTATTTTATTCCATAGTAAAATGAGTGGTGCAAGCAAGAAAAAACTCGTCACTATTCAGAGAACTATTTAAAATTTGGATTCATACCCGCTGTCCGCGATGCGCGGATGCCTTTTTGTCTTTTATGTCAGCAATGCTTGACCAACGAATCAATGAAACGAGGTCGTCTTGAGGCACATTTGAAGGCAAAACATAGTGCTCATATTAATTCAGATTTGAATTACTTTAAAACTTTAAAGACAAATTTTGAAAAGAGAACAAAATTAAAGTCCCTATTTACTGCTAATACTTCAACTACTAATCGTGTTCTTGGGGCTAGTTTACCAAATTTCTTTATTCATCGCAAAAACTTGAAAAAATCATACTATAGGAGAGAATTTAATAAAACCGTCAATATCAGCATTTCTTAAAACGGTTCTTCAAAAAGATGACAAAGTTGTAAAAGCTATGCCACTCAGTAACAACACTGTTAGCAGAAGAATAGATAAAATGAGTGAAGATGTTGAAAAACATCTTGTTGAAAAGTTGAAAACAACAAATTTCTCAGTGCAAATGGATAAATCAACTTTGAGAGACAATGAGGCAGTATTAATAACTTACGTAAGATATATTGATAAAGGGAATTTTTCTGAAGAAATGTTGTTCTGTAAAAGATTAGAAAGCACCACTACCGCCAAAGATGTATATAATCAGCTGAAAAACTAGTTAGATATTAATGATATACCGATAAAAAATATAACATCTTGTGCTGCAGATGGTGCTCCTAATATGATGGGCAAAAAAATGGTTGCTTAAAATTGATGAAAGATGAGAATCCAGAAATGATTCTTGTGCATTGTGTTATTCATACTGAAAACTTGGTAGCTAAAAACATCTCGCCTGGTCTTAATGAAGTACTACATTCAGTAATAAAGTGTGTTAATGCTATTAAAGCTAATGCCAAAAGTGAGCGTCTCTTCAAATTATTTTGTGAAGAAAAAAATGAAGACCATGTGAGACTTTTATTTCATACTGAAGTAAGATGGCTATCAAAAGGGAACTGTTTGAAAAGATTTATGCAACTGTTTGATACTCTTAGTGATTTTTTAAGCGACAAACCTGAAATGAAGTATCTGTTAACAATCGATGGTAAAGCATTTGTGAGTTATTTAGCCGATATCTTTGAAAAATTAAATATATTAAATAAACAACTTCAAGGAACAAATAAAACACTTGTCGATGCAAAAGCGAAGATTTTTGGTTTCATTACTCTTATTGAGTTATGTCAGAAACAAATTAACAACAAAAACTTTGAACAGTTTCATTGGCTCCAAAAATGTCAAGTAACTCATACCGCTTTACTTGTTATTGTCAATCATCTGAATATTTTATCGGCTGATTTTAAAGAAAGATTTTCTGATTTAAAACAAATTGATTTTCCAACATGGATGATGCAGCCAATGTTAGTGTATTTGTCTGATATATCAAATATGCAGTATCAAGAAGAACTCGCAGAGTTGCAAAATGATAAGTCAGTTAAAACTTTATTTAATATAAAAGGTGCGATGGCATGGCTTTGTGAGGAAACAGACAGAAATCAAATACCCCAATTTAACCAAATGTGCTACCATTTCCATCTTCATATCTAGCTGAATGTGGATTTAGTGCTGTAAATGATTTACTGTTAAAAAAAAAGAAGTCGGCTGGATATAACACGAAGCAGAGACTTGAGACTGAAGCAAACCAAATTGGAACCTAATATAAAAGCTTTGTGCAGCATGCATCAAACGCAAGGATATAACTTAACTGGAATAATAAATTAATATAGAAATATGTTTAATTTTTTTCGTATTTGAATTTCAGTTTAACATTATATTTTTTGAAAATTTACTTATTGTTTTTCGTTAACAAGTTCCTAGTGATTTCTTCCTAAAACCTATTATTTAAGTTTCTCAAGTGAACAATCAATCAATCAATTTTTTGATATTGAGAATTATGCATTTTACATGGGGGGGGGGCATAAGAATTTGAGAAAGGCTAAGGTGGTGCACGACGTGAAAAAGGTTGGGAAACACTGCACTAACCAGTTTGAAGTCAACAAAGCGATGAAAACCAAAACATTGCTTTTTAAAAAAATCCTCATAATAAACCCAGTGTATAAACTTTACAAAGTTACTTACGGTTATTTTCGTTAGGTAGTTTTTTTTTTCAAATTGAAATTCTACTACAAAATATCTAGGCTATGTCCATGGGCACATTCATAGGGGGGGGGGCAAGGGGAGCATTTGCCCCCCCCTACATTTTGAAAAAATGTTATATAAGAGGGGGGCATTTGCTCCCCCCCCCTTACATTTAAAAAAAATGTCATAAAGTTGTTATTTGCCCCCCCCCCTGGAAAATTTTTGCCTCCCCCCCCTGGAAAAATTCCTAGCGACGCCCTATGGCTATGTCTTGACAGAACTTTGGCCCAGAAACATTTCTTTAGTCTAACTTCTTAATATTTTCACGTTATTTTTCTGAGTGTTTAGAAAAATTATTTTATTTATTCATATATACACATTCTGATAAGTGTCTTTTTCTATATTTCGTCAATAAACTATGGGATGAAAGTAACTTTTGGAGGTTAGAAACTGTGAGTAACATATCATAGATTGATTAGTTGACGTCAAAGGTTGCCATGGTTACCCTGTCACGCCTCAAGCAAAACTCATCTTCGTCCGATGATGACGAACTCATTCCTTGGTTTTGGTGCTGACCTCAAGCCCAATACTAGTGAAGGGATTTGACTTGTGAAGGGATTCGACTTCTGAAGGGATTTGACTTGTGAAGGGATTCGACTTCTGATGGGATTTGACTTGTGAAGTGATTTGACTTGTGAAGGGATTCGACTTTTGAAGGGCTTTGACTTGTGAAGTGATTTGACTTGTGAAGGGATTCGACTTCTGAAGGGATTTGACTTCTGAAGAGCTTTGGTTATTTGGACATTTAACACCTGTGAGAGACGATATGCAGTTATTTGTATTATGATGCATTTTTCAAAAATGCCGACATCTACAGTTTTAGTAAAATATATTTTTATTCATATTTGAATACACAGAAAAATAAATATTCCTAAAGAGATCGGTTAACATACAAGATTTGCTAGGGAATTATATTTTTTAGTCATGTATTGTAATCTATAAATTATAACAATGTTGGCCAAATGTCGCTCTTGGAGGTCTTTGCTGATTGGTGTTGAAATAAACTTTTTTTTTATTGGTACGGCTCTTTAAAGTGGGACAAGTGTGCAAAGTTCCTGTAAGGCTGACATGAAACCTCTTAGGTTATATAAATCACTAATGGGACGTTTTAATGGTGACCTCCTTTCATACCCACTATGGCCTTTGCCATGGAGACACTATGGGAAGATACAGCGGTAAGTTTAACAATGACCTGAAATATCCATTGGTCCTCACCGGGGAACGAACCTGGGACCCTTAAGTCGATCGCGTTACCGCGCGACCATCATTCCCCGTTGGGGAGCGGTGTGGAGCGATCGACTGCCAACCTGGGGGTCACGTGATCTATCCTCGGTTAGAACCAATGGACATTGTCCAGGTCCTGGTGAAAGTTGGTTGAAAGTTCCTTAACTCCACCCAGCTTTAAATGGGTGCCTGACTTAAGTTAGGAAGTAAAGGCGACTGGGCGTTGTGCTGACCACACTATCCAATGTATATGCCTCGGTTACAGATGCATTCTACACTTCATCTGCCACGATGAGAACATTTTACGGCTCTTAAAAGTAATGTTATTTTGTACAAATAAACCAACGACAATCCAGATTGTGACGTCAACTTTGGCGTAAAAATCAAGAGTAAAAACCCCATTAATCCATACATCCATACATCCATACATCCATACTAGTGGATGTAAGGATAATGGGAATCGGGAATCCGAGTCATTTATTTCATTTCAGATTCTTTTTTTAGAATCAAATCAACCAGTCCTCGAAATTACCACAAGGACACCATTAACTCTGAGAATTGAGATCTTTCATTAAAGTGAAAGTGTCTTTTGGGGGATTTCAATATTTGTATTAAACATAAACTATTGGTGCGGCCCGCTGGTTAAATTCGTGGTGCGATCCATCCGTTAAATTCGTGGTGATATCCACTGGCTTAACTCAAAAAAAGATAAGTGTAAATGAATTGTCAGCTTTTAGTAATATTGAATATCACTGGGCAAAACAAAACACACTTAAACATAAATGTGTATATATAAGAGGATTTTCTTTCATAACTCTGGTATTAGCAGCAAGAACCTAGTTGGAAATTTCGTTTCCTATTATCTACCAAATTAATTATTTCTTTTCCCCTGTCTCTACCAAATAGTAAAAAAAAAATTCCCATAGCCCAAATGGGCTATCGGGGCAGATGAAGTGTAGAGTTCATCTGTTTCTATAACCTCGGCATATGAAGGGATTGTGTGGTTAGCACAACACTCAGCCACCTTTACTTCCCCAACTTAAGTCAGGTACCCATTTAAAGCTTGGGTGGACTTGTGGGGCGACTTGGAAACAAATTTCACCTGGAAAAATTCGCATGGTTCTCATCAGGTACCGAACTCAGGACTCTCAGGTCGACAGTCGAGTAACTACACCACTCGGCCATCCGTTCCACCTACCAGTAATTCTCTTCATATTTTTCACACTTAATGCCAAGGTAAATGCCAGCTACTTAATGCCAAGGTCTAATCACGTCAATGTCAGCGCGAGCTGTGTGTCTGCCCTGAGTGGCTGTGTCCAACATGTTTGGCTGTGCCCAAACTGTGTGGCTGTGTCCAACATGTTTGGCTGTGCCCATACTTTGTGGCTGTGTCAAACTTGTGTGACCGTGTCCAAACTGCGTGGCTGTGTCAAAACTGTGTGGATGTGTCCAAACTGTGGGGCTGTGTGTGTCATCACTGTGTGGCTGTATTCAACATGTATGTCTGTTTTTTACACCGCGTTGCTGTATGCACACTAGGTGGCTGTGTGTGGCTTTGTGAACAATGTGTGGCTATGATTACACTGTGTGGATGAATGTCCGGGTGATGTTGTTTTCATAAAACACATGTATGTAGGTCAACTGCAATCATAATTGTTTGAATTGCCCAGGGATAACCCAGATACGAAGTGGTTGGTTTGTTTACATGCTTACGCTCATTAACAGTTAAAGTCTATGGTTCTACACAATTACATGTACTATAAAGCATGGAGGCCTACACTGTTAGAGTGATGACACAAGCATTGTTGACCTTTGGAAAATGCAGGATGCAGCATTGTCTAGTGTCCTAGGCCTGTGAAATCGGGTGGGGTGGCGATCTATGAAAGGGGTTTCCGTTTTACGGACTGGAGCATACATTTCGGTTGAACACAATCACTCATCTGCTTAGTATATGTACAGCTTCCTATTACATGCACAACTGCCTATTACATGTACAACTGCCTAGTATATGTACAACTTTAGACATAGATTATGACGTTGCGAGAATTGGTGAAAAGTTGAAAAAAGTATTTATTTAGCTGTGCATCAATGACGTAATATTTTGAATGAAGTAATAAAACCAATACTGACATATATATATATATATAGAGAGAGAGAGAGAGAGAGAGGGAGAGAGAGAGAGAGGTGGGAGAGTGAGAGAGAGAGAGGGGGAAGAGTGAGAGAGAGAGAAAGAGAGAGAGAGAAGAGAGATAGAGGGAGAGAAGGGGGGGAGAGTGAGAGAGAGAGAGAGAGAGAGTGTGTGTGTGTGTGTGTGTGTTAACGTAATCTAGGAATTATTAATGGACTAAGAAAATATCAGGAATAAATGATACAAGTGAAAGGTCATGTGAGCAGACACGTTAGTAGTCAGAGTTTACTTCTGGGCTGTAGGCAGAGATTGGGGGGGGGGTCCTAGGAAAAAGTGCCCTGAAAGGAAAAAAAAATATTGGAACAAGTAAAGGATGCTCCAGGCGTAATTAGCCTTTCTATTTAACGGTTCTGCTCCTATAGCCCCACAAGCAGCTTCAAATTGTGCCCTGTTTTAATTTTAATTAGGTATTTTTCATTAATATGAGTATTTTGTATAAATATTTAAAAAAAAAATTGCTCTCCATCAAGCAACTTTTTCTTGAACCTCCTCCTCAACAGATTTAGAACCACTCTGTAACACAAGTTTTAGACAAGACATGTTCTTTCCCCCCCCCCCCCCTGTTGAATAATTGTGTCGTGCTATTTACAGTTACATTTCTAATAGAACAAAACCCACACGTTTAAATAACGTGAAGTTTGATTTGCAAGTTTTAGTTTGTATGAAAAAAAAAAAATAAGTTAGAATAAAATAGATAACTGTTTCAACACCAAGTCCCTTAACAAAAATATTTCCAATGAAACAAATCTTAGAGCTACAATAGTCATACCAGTTTATCTTGAATGTTCTGTTGCAGTGGTTCTTAATCTTACGCGATTCTTGTGACACACAGAAAGCTTGTTTAGATTTTCGCGATCAACCTGTTTAGAGAAAAATAAATTGAAAGAATTAAGAAAAGCGAAAATGATATCAATTATTAATTCAGCAATTATTATTTACATTACATTATTTACATTTCGACGACACTCTATATCTCAACTCTGCTGTGTCACGACCAAAACTTTGAGAAGCACTGTTCTAGTGTAAACAAGGTTTTAATTTAACTAGCTAGATTCATACTTAAACTTGCACACTCATTACCGGTACTTTTTACTAAAATACTAAAACAAAAAAAAAATATAATTACCTTATTACAATGTTACATTAAATTATTCTGTACTACCCTAGCAGTGCGTGCACCGTTTATCAAAAAGATAATTTTATAAAATTTTAAACAATCACTGGTTAGTGTGTTAACAATACAAACTAAACAATCACTGGTTAGTGTGTTAACAATACAAACTAAACAATCACTGGTTAGTGTGTTAACAATACAAACTAAACAATCACTGGTTAGTGTGTTAACAATACAAACTAAACAATCACTGGTTAGTGTGTTAACAATACAAACTAGACAATCACTGGTTAGTGTGTTAACAATACAAACTAACAGAGGGGAGGGATATTAAATTTTCTTAAACTAGCAGTCTAACAGTGTAATCAGTAAATAAACTTTGACCTAGTTATAAGAATTCAATTTCCCTAACTGATACGTTTTCTGGACGAGTAGAGTTAATCTTTATAAAATCTAAGTTTTCAATTGAAACCATTTTTTTTTTGGATGTTAGTTATCTCATCTGGAACATCTGAGTTAAAAGTTCACCTCGTTTAAAATAAGCCCACCGAATTGCCATGAATTAGAACCGTTCTTAAAAATAGAAAAAAATATTGCCTTCTTGATATAATACAAAATAAATTGTCCATATTAAATAGTGAATAGTCAGCAGCAAGTAATGAGGCCTGGACTTAAGTTGGGCAACTTTTGCTCAGTTGGGCCCCCCGCTTGACACGCATCCATGATTAGCCAGATAATAAAATACTCAAGAATCTATCCATCCATCCATCCATCCATCTATTTATCTATCTATCTATCTATCTATCTATCTATCTATCTATCTATCTATCTATCTATCTATCTATCTATCTATCTATCTATCTATCTATCTATCTATCTATCTATCTATCCATCCATCCATCCATCCATCCATCCATCCATCCATCCATCCATCCATCCATCCATCCATCTATCTATCTATCTATCTATCTATCCATCCATCTATCTATCATTCTGTCAGTCAGATAGATAGAGGAAGACGGAGAAAACAGGTTTTTTTCTTAATCTACTGCCTTGGGTCTTCTTAGACTTAGGAACCGCTCAGTTTAAAAATACGTAAAATAATTCATAATCCATTTTAAAAATTATAATTCATAATACAGACCTTGTCAGTGAATCTTGAATACAAATCTCCACATTCAGTCAAGTATACAAACTCAGTAGTACACATACACGTTTAATGAAAACACCTAATCTCAATTCAATGCTCTGCTCATGTCATTTTATTCCATGACATAACGTACATATTGGTTGAATGCTATCCAGGCCGTAGAACAGCAAGTGCGCCATGTGTCATTTACGGTCTCGCATTCGTATTCGCTAACCAGAAATAAAAAAAAAAAGAGAAATACTGCAGTTTATGGGAAGTGGAGAAGTACGCGTACCATTCAAACCGTTTCCTGTACCAAGGGACATTGTACAGCTGAGACTGGGTACACCCTCAACAGCAGTTCCGTGAACTTCTTTCGGTTTGACTAGAATTTTTTTTTTATGTTTTAAATTGCATTACATTCAATGAGGTGTTTACTTTCAATTAAATACTAGGAAGTCATTTTTATTTGGTCTTAAAAAAAAATTATATGAGACAATGGTTTGTAATAAAAATATAATATAAAGAATATTTTATTCTTTAGCGCTTAGTATATTTTGTCTTTGTGAATGGGTGATAATTATACTGCAAAGTAAAGTTAGTCGCTAGAAATCTCGACATTCAGACACAGGGTGACAATCAAACTCATTTCGAAATTTCCTTGATAAGGTATCAGCAGATGTGATTTTATACCGCTTCGGAAAGATATGGGAAATAAAAAGTACTCTGATGAATTTAATCAGTTTAACGTTTGTCTGGCTCTAAATGCTGAGTCATGTATTGGTGACAGGGCAGTTTTAAGGCCATCGTAGGCCCTAGGCACTTTCAAAGTCGTAGGCCCTACCCGACTTCTTTTTTTAATACTTTTCAAGAATGCACTTGTTTTCACTTTATGTTCTGGCTTTCGTAGGCCCTTGAAAGTCCGTAGGCCCTATAAAAGTCCGTAGGCCCTTGAAAAGTTCGTAGGCCCTTGAAAAGTCCGTAGGCCCTTGAAAAGTCCGTAGGCCCTTGAAAAGTCCGTAGGCCCTAGGATAAATCGGCCCTGATTGATGATCGCGCCAAAATAATACTTGTAGTTTGTTTGACAATTTGTATTTCACCAGTTTCTACAACTATTGCACCGAATTTTTCCTCTTCTTTTTTTTAAAAAAATGATATTTCTATCTTATTTCTATTTTATTTTATATTTGATTTATGAGCTAGACCTGTCTTCGGCTGTTTTAATTATGATCGACCGGTTATATTGTTCAAGTATCTCTGGATAGTAATGTTCAATTTTTTAATTGATTTTTAAACGTTTATGTTAAAATAAAATTACGTTTTTTCATATGAAAAGTATGTGTAATGCCCCTGTAAGGATGAGATGAAATCCCTTGGATCCTCTAAACCACTAATGGGACGGTTTGTATGGTGCCTTTATTTCATTTCCCACCTAAGCCGATAGTGCAATGGCCATGGAAGCACCACGTGAATATCTCCTTAAGTAATGACCTGAAATATCCATTGGTCCTCTCCGAAGATCGAACCAGGGAGCCTCAGGCGGAAAGTCGAGCGCTTTACCACGCGACCACCCGTCCCCTCCGTATGAAGTGTAGAATTACCCTGTTTCTGGTGTTTATTCCACGGTATGTTAATGGAATGTGTGGCTAGTACAACACCCAGTCGCCTTTACTTCCCCATGTTAGATACCCATTTGATTCTGACAGGACTGGGTCACTTACCAGTTAGATCTTGAGGCGAGACCTTAGAGGACCATTCTACACTCTCCGTCCAATTAAATCAGGGCTGGGAAGCCGGTGTCGGTGTCGGTGGTGTCGGTAGTTTTTGCCGGCGTCGGTGTCGGCATTCGTACTTTGCCCGGTGTCGGTGTCGGCATTTGTATTTTGTCCGGAGTCGGTGTCGGTGTCGGCATTTGTACTTGTCCGGAGTCGGCGCAAAAACTTCCCCCCAAAAAATACTGGAACTTTAATTAAATAATCCAGAACAACGTCAGATAGATCTTAGCCAATCTTTAATTTGAAGTTTTCTTAAGTTCTTCTTTTCTTTTTAAATAAATACTTGGTAAATCTGTTTATCAACAAATGTATTATTTTCCAAAGCAAGATTCTCTACATTACAACAACTTGTCAACATTAACAGAATTGTGACTGAAAGCAGATAGGAAGGCTACTGGCTATGCTCACTCTGTTATTCGCTCAATCATTGTAAATCATGAGAAATTTTTAGTTTGCATCTGTCAATATCCATGTTGGAGAAAGATTACACACAAACCTACTCAAGTCTTTTAGAACTTCAAAGAATGATCACACTCTCCACAGCTTAATTTCTCTCAGCCAGAATGAAACATTACCAGTCTACGTCACAATGGCACTACATAAAGCCCAGTCCGTAGCTGGAGCTGTTGAGGCACCCCCCCCCCACCACCTATTACAATACAAACATTTTCAGTAAATATTTCAGGTTTAATTCGGGTGTAAAATAACGATTCCTTCCTCTATTAACTGTTAAGTATGTAGTGTCTTCATACGTCTCTCTCTTTTCTAAAAAAATTGGTTTGGAACAACCATCTTTTATCATTGTCTGTAGCCCTTGCCGTGATTTTATTTCAGCATTCTGCGTTCTCTGAGTGGCCACTTATAAACTTCCAAGCATCATTGCTATAGTGTTGTTGGATATATCTGTACTTTGCAGTGACTTGCTGACTTAGGCAATCGTTAATAATAATCTTGACCAATATTTGAACATAAGCCTACACATAAATGAGAACTTATTAAAAGTAGCGAATTGGCCGCTTCAGGTTTACTATAAAAATAACATTTCGCATACTGTGGCATATATTGAAGTAAACCATTCACTTTTGTTACTTCAATGTATTCACTGCAGCTACTCTTGATGTCCATATCTAGTATTTTTCGTGACCTTTCAATGTTACATGTACAACTGGGTTGTAGAGCCAAGAAGATTAAATATACAAGTAGACGTGCATCATTATATATATATATATATATATATATATATATATAGTATGAGATATATATACAGGGGAAAAATACACAGTTATCTCCCTTTGACCCCCCCCCCCCGGTGTCGGCGGATTTTAGAAAACCGACACCGGTGTCGGTGTCGTCTGTTGATGGAATGCCGACACCTGTGTCGGTGTCGGTGTCGTCAAATATTTTGGCCGACACCCCACCCCTGATTTATATACTAAAGATATTGTTAAATATAAATAAGGTCTAATATGGTCTTATGTGGCCGAATAAGGTCTAATATGTTTAAAAATGGTTTAACATGATTAAATTTGATCAAATAAGGGTCTCTAGATGTATGATCTAGACCAGGGGTCGGCAATTTTTTGAGATGGAAGAGCCAAAACTTATAATTTACAATTTTCTCAGTGTTTAAAGAGCCACTATAATTGTTCTTTTAGCAATATGTTATTTGATTAGGAATAGGTATATAAAAAAACATCATTATAATTGAACTGGAAGGCCGCAACTTGACATCGAAAGAGTCATTGCAGATCTTTCAATTCATTATTCTTTCACTTCTTTCTTCAACCTGGTCATTTGTCGATCCGCCAGTGGAAGACAAAAAGAAATAGAAAGGCAAATGAGTTAAAACAAGTTGTATTTTAAAAAAAGAAATGTCATATAAATTTACTGACATTGCCAACTCTATTTTTAGACACGGATAAGTCAGACCACAGTCAGACAAATATTTCTCTGATTAATATGCCTAAAAATTGTAGAAATGTTCTCTCTTACTATGTCTCTCTGTCTTAGTGGGATTCTCTGTCTTAGTGTGTCTCTCTGTTCTAGTGTGTCTGTCCTAGTGTGTCTGTCTTAGTGTGTCTGTCTGAGTGTGTCTGTCTTAGTGTGTCTCTGACCTAGTGTGTCTGTCTTAGTATCTCTATCTCTTAGTGTCTCTCTCTGTCTTTAGTATGTTTCTATCTTAGTGTGTCTATCTGTTTCTGTATTTCTCAAATAGTTCTCTCTCAGTATATGTTTTCCTTTTCTCATCGAACTATAAATAAATCAGGACGTTCGTGAGACCAGAACCAACTTCTTAGTTTCGAAGCAGTTCATTTACATTTAATTATACAGTACATTTACATTTAATTATACAGTACATTGACATCTAATTATACAGTACACTGACGTTTAATTATACAGTACATTGTGTACAGATGGTGGAGGGCAAGAAAATGTGCACACCTTAAAATAGTTTTTTTTTTTTTAAATAAAACCAATACCATGAAATGTGCCGTTACTTAAATTAACCAACAGCAGAGGAGGACTTGTAAGAAAGCAATCACTGGCATATTCTGTGTTATAAATTATAAAATTTAAGATATTCTTAAATCCTTTTTTAAATAAAAAAAGAACTTGCTATGCAATTTATATGTTAGTTGAAGAAAATGTCAATGATATATCCGCAAGCTAATTGATACATTACGCCAAAATCATTCCTGGAATGTATTATTTACCATGGAGTCTTTAGTCTAGATGAACTATGATTTAAGACTCAATGTTCATTCTGTCCATCTGGGGAGGAATCTAGGATGCATACGATTTGGATAAAGTAAGCCTGGTTGAAAACCGTCAATTGCATAACCTTTACATTGTATGAAATTTGGCCATTTCGTTTAGGTAGGCCAACTAGCTCACCGAATACCAGCCCCATCCCATCCAATCCATTACTGATTTTCACTATGTGGGCCTTTGAAAGCACCCCAAACAAAAAGGGCCCCCGTACCAATTATTCAATAAGTCACGCTTAAATGTCACACCAATGTGTCTGGTTCGAAGTTCGAATCTCAAAATTGACAGATGACTCAAAACACCGTCACCTCAACGTAAACACTCAAGACTGGCTCAGATTTTTAAATTGTTTTGATACATCAATTTGTTGAACGTTGACAGTTTGTGTTGACAAGTCAAATACAACATCCAATAATTTTATTGATATCTGACAGTACGTATAATAAACAGCCAATAAAACGTCTAATACAACATTCAATACAAATCTCCAATATACAAAATATAATACAAAAAATACAAATTTCGAAGTATAAATATATCACCCAATAAAACATTCAATATATTATTTGATTAAACATTTAACACAATATTTCGTACATCATCAAATATAACAAAAATAAAACAAACAAACAACACAACAGTAAAATATTTAATTCAAAATATAATATAACATTCAACAATATTTAAAAAAAAAGCATTCCAAAATGAAATAAAATATAAAATATAACACAACGTAAAATAAAAATCCATTTCAATCTCATTTCCAAAGACATTTTCAAACCTATGTTTTGGCAACTAATCACATTTCAATGGTGAATTTCAATTCGAGTCTAAGAACTTTAATTATTTTTTCTAATGAATCCGACAAATGACCAATTCTTAATGAACACTCATTATTTGATTACATGAAGATACACTTTCTATAATGCCAATGGATCCCAAAGTGTGGGTCACGACTAAGTCTAATAATTTCTTCTTCCCAAATAATCCAGGTTTTGTTTTCTAGGATTCCCAATAAGGCCAGAATGAATTTTGAGGCTAGAATGAATATTGGGGCCAGAATGTAGTTGATCTAGTCAAAATACTCCATTACAATTCAAGGTTGAAAATAATTTAATGTTCTTTATTTTATACTTTTTATTTTAACTTGTGGCGCGTCGCGAAATCTAAACAAGCTCCATAGATGGTCGAGAATACCGAACATGCTCCAAAGATGGTCGAGAATACCGAACATGCTCCAAAGATGGTCGAGAATACCGAACATGCTCCATAGATGGTTGAGAATACCGAACATGCTCCTTAGATGGTCGTGAAAACCGAACATGCTCCAAAGATGGTCGTGAAAACCGAATACGTTCCAAAGATGGTTGCGAAAACCGAACATGCTCCTTAGATGGTCGTGAAAACCGAACATGCTCCAAAGATGGTCGTGAAAACCGAACACGTTCCAAAGATGGTCGCGAAAACCGAACATGCTCCTTAGATGGTCGTGAAAACCGAACATGCTCCTTAGATGGTCGTGAAAACCGAATACGTTCCAAAGATGGTTGCGAAAACCGAACATGCTCCTTAGATGGTCGTGAAAACCGAGCATGCTCCAAAGATGGTCGTGAAAACCGAACACGTTCCAAAGATGGTCGCGAAAACCGAACATGCTCCTTAGATGGTCGTGAAAACCGAACATGCTCCAAAGATGGTCGCGAAAACCGAACATGCTCCTTAGATTGTCGTGAAAACCGAACACGTTCCAAAGATGGTTGCGAAAACCGAACATGCTCCTAAGATGGTCGCGAAAACCGAACATGCTCCTTAGATTGTCGTGAAAACCGAACATGCTCCTTAGATGGTCGTGAAAACCGAACATGCTCCTTAGATGGTCATGAAAACCGAACATGCTCCTTAGATGGTCATGAAAACCGAACATGCTCCAAAGATGGTCGTGAAAACCGAACATGCTCCTTAGATGGTCGTGAAAAGCAAATGTTTGAGAATCCACCCAATATGTTCTGTTTTTCTACATGCATTGTTTTATAGCCATGTGTTCTATTAAGAGCACTTGGTCAAAACTCCTTCAAGACAGATCTTAGGGTTTAGGTCGTAACTAAGCTATTACCAGGAGCTTCTTCATGTCTCAAGTATTTCCAGAATAACTCTGTTGCTAGAACATTTTGGACCAAAGTATTACTAAAGTAGCACAAAGTAGCACACACATTTTTTTAATTCGCTCTCTAAAACCCTGTAAATGAATGATTTTTTGTGTGCTATTCAAATTTTGTTTTCTGGCCAAGAAAATAAATCTTTTAAAAGTTGTCCTAATAGGGCAACACGTTTTTGTAGATAGGTAGGGCAGATGAAAAGATGTTTTGAAAATTTCACTTTAGCATTAACTGGTGTTGGGTCCCTTCATTCCAAGAGGTGTGAGCAGCCATGATCTTTATGTACTTTGCTACGGACTTTCTTCATGAACCTATGTAGAATTAAGTGCAAGAAGGGCGTGCTAATTTTATTCATGTTTCCAGATTTTAGTAAAAAAAAAAGAGATTTAATATATATATATATATATATATATATATATATATATATATATATATATATATATATATATATATTAGGGCTGCTGATCAATGCAATTAACGCAGAATTAAGCGAACCCTACTTTCTGGCTATACTATTATTTTATGATGGAAAAGGCACATATGAGATATAAATATCGTGTGCATTTTTTTATGGGAAGTGGTGGGAGGGGGTGATTTATTTAAGGGTGGGTAAGCAAAGAAAACCAATTAAAAGTTCTATGTTAACCAAATTTGTTCAAGTTTAGTAAAAGATGTCGGCCACGCTAAACATTGGCAGGTTTAGCTGGTCAATAGCTGCTAGTGGCCGCCTATCAGGCATTGGCCGTAACACACATACATTATTTTTCGACTAGCTGTACCCTGCAAAACCTTTGCATAGAGTTATGTTCCCTTAGGCTTGATCGGTAGGCTAGGTTATTTTTTTGGTTTCGGGCAGATCCGATTTTTTTCATGATTGTTTTTAAACTGGAATACTGTTGTATTAATTTTCTTTACTTTCGATTTAACGCAGATCCCACACCGCTATTATATATATTAGCCTTTGCCACAAATTGAAATGTGGGTGCGACCCAACCGAATTGGTCTGGTGGGTCGCGTGCGTTACTTTGAGAACCATTGCAATAACACATCCATCTTATCCTCTAGTAACCTATATAACACATTTCTTCAGTAAACAACAGCTGTACGCTATCAATCAATGTTAAACAGCAGGCCTACGTTTACAATTACACACCAGATTTAGCAAACTAATTTTTTTTAATGTTTACATTTTCTGAGAAAAAAGTAAGGATGTTAGCAGACGTTAGCATACGTTAGCTTAGTTCTGGGTATGCAGCTACAGCTTGACATATTTAAATTCAATCTTAAGATGTGTGACATGTGACAATGGACTCTATTGCGACGTCATTCTATCTCAACATTATGTCCTTGTATTTTTAACTACTTACATTTTCTCAAGTTAACTTTTTTAAATTACGAAGCGTAATTAAAATAATTTTTACACAAATAAAAAATGTACAAAAAAAAATTATTAGAAATTATTGATTTATTAAGCTGCGGCTTAGGAACACTCTCAGCAGCTTTACGGCCAATGTCATATTCTGGGGTGGGTGGGGGGAAGGGGCGATGGACGTTTGAATCAAAGGCGTAGTTTTGTCATAGGTCATCTGCAAGCGGAACCCTCTTCATTAGCGGGGAGGCCTAGAGAGATCGCCATTTTCGCTACCCTTTGATGCCGCTACTGATTGACAGTACTGATCGAAAGATACACCTGAAAGATATACTTACAGTTTACTTTTTTTTTTTTTACAAAAGAATAGTTGTAACAGTTTCTGAAATGTATGAGACACCCGCGCAGCCCCGTAGCGTGAACATTCTACAGGACGGGGTGGAGGCAGGCATTCTACAGCAGGGGCCAGGCAATAGCGTGGGGGGTGGGGGCAGGTAATACATTTTACTAAGTAGAACAAATAAGCCGGGGGGGGGGCCAGATAAAACGCAGGGGGCCCGGCCCTCCTGCCACCCCCCGCTCCCGCACGCTACGGGCCTGCACCCGAGACTAATTCCCCTGACAACGTTTAGTTTTATTTATGTTTTTTTTTCTTTAGCTAATTTATTACACACACACACACAAACACACACACACACACACAGAAACACACACATACACAATCGCAATAAATCTTGTTTTTTTTTAACCTCAAACCCCCCCCCCCCCCACCTACACTATTCCTTTTGAATTTAAAATTTATACTACTTCCTTGTTCTATTAATAGATTGAACTTTTCTGAATGGGATAGGTGGTCGAAACCTGATGCCATTTCCTGTGTCGTCCTCGTGGGTTCTCAAAACGTTTTTGGATTCAAATACACAACAGTGCTACTGGTATTAACAAGTTAAGACAGTCGCAAGAAGGATGGCGAGCAACTAATGCCAGGAGACATCTTGACATTAGACACCTTTTACAGGCGACATCTTGGCATTAGACACCTGTTATATGAGACATCTTGGCATGAGACACCTGTCACAGGCGACATCTTGGCAGTAGACACCTGTTACAGGAGACATCTTGACATTAGACACCTGTTACAGGAGACATCTTGGCAGTAGACACCTGTTACAGGAGACATCTTGGCAGTAGACACCTGTTACAGGAGACATCTTGGCATGAGACACCTCTTACGTTACGTTTTTGAAGACTTACTAGATATGTTACGGTGATTTTATAACTTCACCTAATTTGTAACGTAACTTTTATAAGACTAACATTAAAAGGACAGAGTCAGTGCAGTACACTATATACAAAATACTTAAATAGAACTTTAATAACACTTTACTTCTCTTCTAGCTACTACTATCTAAAACAAACTTTTAACTATTAGGACTGTCGACGCCAAACTAACTACGTCTAACTACTAAGCCTGTCAGCACTATACTCTACTGCATCTTTCTCTCTGATCTACTAGCTACTAACTTATTTCTAAATTAACTTAATAAAGGTCGGGGGTAGGGGGTATTCACGCTTGCTATGCATGCGTCACTTCAGGCATCAAATCCAAGTTTGGAGCTTGGTTTGACCATGACCTTGGGTTACGTAACATGGTCAACTAAGATGGGTCACTGGTTTGTGAGGGGAGAGTTTCACCAGCCGGTGTAGAGAAGGGGTGGTGAAGGTGAAGGTGGGGGGGGGGGTAAATTCTAAACGCTACAACACCCTTGTCATTTGATGTCATGTCTGAGAAGGGGGTGGGGACTCCCTGTAGGTTACAGGTATTTGCCATGGAATGACATTGTCATTTGGCGGGACTGTTGGACCAGAAGGGCGGGCAGACGTTAGTGGAGATTTCAGGGGCGTAGTATTAGCAGTGCTCTTTTTTTTCATAGGGCCACCTAGTGTGAAAGCCTTGTCAACTTCCAATAGGGCCTCAAAGTTATATTACATATGGGCCACCAAATAAAAAGGCAAAAAGAAAAAAAAAGCCACTGTGTACAGTTTATCTAAAGACAGCACTGTTGAATTACCCTTACAAACAAAGTCATTGTTTACTTGAGCATGTAATATTAATTTCATATTTACAGCGATATTTTATGTTTTCATGAAAAGTAAATAACTTACATTTAACGCCAATCAATAACACCATAACATCAGTCAATAACAACAACATAATATAAGTCAATAACAACAACATAAAATTAATCAATAACAACAACATGACATCAATCAATAACAACAACATAACATCAATCAATAAAACCAATATGGCATCAATCAAAACAACAATATAACATAATTCAATCAAAACAACATAACATCAATCAATAACAACAACAACACATAAGGAACATCATGTTTCTTTTATCTTAATCTCCTATTGTTGTTAGTCATACAAACAATTTTAAATTGATTTATGTCTATAGAATGTTATACAAAAATTTATGTTTTATTATAGTATGTGCAGAATGTATAACAAATGTTTGTTTTTATTTTGCTACGCACATTTTGTAAAAGATATAACATTTTTAAAAGCAATTATTCACAGCTGTAAGTGTTTCTATACCAAACAATGTTTAGTTTAACTGAATGTACACTTTAAAAATTAAATGAAAATCAATTTTTGAACAGAAAATTATTTTTATATTGTCATGTAGAATTTACACGCGTGTGCCAGTTTTGAACTTTCTCAGTAAATAAGAACAATTCAAATAATGAGTTTGCAGGATTTAAGCACACAAACACAAATCTACACAAAGCGAAACTAATTATAAAGCTTTAAAAATATTTAATTTTTTTTTAGATATATTTTTTTAATGATTTTTGCCATTTTTTTTTTCAAGAACGACAATTACATTATTTCAGATTGTAGATCGAGTAATCGTAAATTAGCCTCCCCTTTTTGATATTTTACTTATTCCGGATATCATCCTAACTAACAAGACTTATCAAGTGGCCTTCCCAGCCTCGTAGCGTGAAAATTCTACAGCAGGGGCCAGGCGATAGCAGAGGGGGGCCAGGTAATACATTTAAGTAAGTAGAGCAAATAAGCAGAGGGGGCCAGACAAAACGCAGGAGGGGGCCGGCCCCCCTGCCCCCCCCCCGCACGCTACGGGCCTGGGCCTTCCCTAACAGATTCCATGTGAGTATAATAATTTGATCATTTTGTAATGTAGTGGCAAACTAGATGACCGCGGTGGGTCTCACACTGTAACAGACAATGCCCAGCAGGAAAAGTTGCGTCCCCTAGTCGTAGAGAGAACTATTTGTGTGGTGTTGAGTTTCTTGAATATAGTAAACATAATCATATAGGCCTACAATCATTGGATACGATATACAAACATGAACTGTTAGGCTCATGCCAATAAAATACTGCTCTTGGTAGTGTCGTAGAGCCTCGACTGCAAACCTAAAGGTCTTGAGTTCGAGTCTTGGTGAGTGTCGAGTCCGATCGATGTCCCAACTCCACCTAGCTAACAAATTGTACTAGTAATACAGTAACACCATACAACATTTAAATAGACTTGGCCACAGAAAAAAATGAACTCTTCTTCATTTGAACCAGATGGTCTGTGTCGACTTAATAAAGGGAATTTTATTTTTATTTTAACTTACTCACCAAGGATCGAACCCAGGACTCTCAGGTAGACAGTGGAGTATCTACACCACTCGGCCATCCGTCCCACAAAGAATGTTAAGTTAGTCCTTAAATCACTTTGGTCACTGTGGGTACTTTAAGAACAGAAATTCCGATTATCACGTACTCAAAAGCTGCCCGACTTAGTCTAAGACACCTTATGAGATGATTTGTGTCTTGTTTGTTTATGTATTAACAAAAGAAAGATTCTGCCGTTTATTAATAAGTGAAGCTGTCAAATAGCTTCCAGGTATTTACATTTAGTAATATACAGGTTACCACCGCCTTGTTACTGATCTGTTTTGGAAAAGTAAATATTTTTACCACCATGCAGAGCACAGCTTACAAAATTTACATCGTTAACAAAACAGCATGGGAAAAACGAACATATACTCGAGTGATTGATCAATCACACAACACGATCACCAACCACAATTACTTATCACTCACACAACTCAATCACCAACCAACAATGTCAATAAATGACGCAACAGAATCACCAGCCACAATTATTCATCAATCACACAGCACAATCTTTAAAGCCGAATAGAACAGACGAGAATTGAATTCCACAAAAAAGATGGTCTTCTCTATCAATGGTATGATTTATTCCCCTGTACAGCCGCCCCTGCATGGGACGACAGACCTTCCAACAGTTTCTGTATGCTGGCTGATAGTTGTTTCTTTACATCCTCGTCCTCCGCCGTTGACCTCTCCAGCCAGAACAAAGCTCTTTGAAGTAAGTACTCACACCCACTGCCAAGTCTGTGGCACACGTCCATCTCTGTGTTATCAGAGCCTAAACAGTGAGGCAAATAGAATTTTACGAATGCGTATCATTGTACCCATAGATTATATGGTTTCATTGTATATGTTTTAATTTTATATGTTTAAATTGTATATGTTTTCATTGTATATGTTTTCATTGTAAATTTTTTGTTTTAAATATTCCCAGTTTTCATTATATCCGGCTATTGTCAGTTTCATTTTTCGTCGATATTTTTGCGAAATTTCCGTGTTTGTCATTTGTTTCGGTTTTCGTCGTAGCATCGATAATGATTGTGTAGAATTTCGGTTTTCATGGGAGTGGATGCCTATCCTTACAAAGTGTAGGCGTTATACAAGTCTACTACGCATGTTTCCCATTATGCCTCCATTGCACTTGCACTGGAAAAAAAAGAGGACACAAAAACCCGTCCCATTAGCGGTTTGTTGGATGTTCCATCCTTGTCATCTTGTCTAGAAGGTTAAAACCCCATGTTTGAATGATCAATTATTCTTTAACTTAGTAACTTTTAACTTTTCATATTCAGTTCAGATTATTTTTACTAATTATCTATTATGAGATGCATTTTGGAGTATGTAAAACGAAATACTTGAATTAATCATTAAAGAGGAAATACACTTAGTGCAAACCAATAAACAAACAAAACAACAACAACAGTAACAAAACAATTCAACCAAAGTACGAAACTAAAATGGCTAGTATTTAGTCTGCTAGATTTGTTTACAAAGATTACGTTTTATTGCGTTTGTAATTTACCTGTGGTTGCGTTTACCTGTGGCTGCAATTACATGTGGTTGTATTTACCTGTGGTTGTATTTATGAGTCTACCCATAAACTGATAATCCCTGTACAATTCTTCCAAATATTTTCTCAAGTTCAGGTCGTCTATGTTTCTCAGATGGAAAGCGATCTTGGAATCCAACTGACCACCATCGGCATACTGGTCAGAGATATTAATAGGGCCTTTAGCCATGTAGCTGTCCATCTCAAGACTGCCATTGTTCATCTCTGACGATGTTTGATAACTCTGAAAATACAAGAAGTAACACTGCCAGAAAATTGTTCTTTTGATTTACATAACAATTAAATTGTATTTGACGGTGACAGGATGTACAGGTTTGACCGGAAAAAGTCCAGTTTCACAACACCCGTCCACGCACCTCTGGAAGTTAATACGATGTCCCCCTGAGCCTTTGAGGTTAAATCTCAGACTAAGAAAGGGTTGATGTGTCTTACTCAAAATTATTATTAAAGTTCTGTTGTGCTTTAAACCCCAGAATCCTGATGAACACACCTTAAGGTTTGGGTACATCCTTAACAAAAAAAAAATGTTTTTATCATTAATAAGTCAATTTGTTCTTCGCTTTTTACCAAATCGTGTCATTTAATCAACTACCATATACCGTTACCATATACCACTACCATATACCACAACCATATACCACTACCATATACCACTACCATATACCACTACCATATACCACTACCATATACCACTACCATAGACCACTACCATAGACCACTACCATATACCACTACCATAGACCACTACCATAGACCACTACCATAGACCACTACCATAGACCACTACCATATACCACTACCATATACCACTACCATATACCACTACCATATACCACTACCATATACCACTACCATATACCGTTACCATATACCACTACCATATACCACTACCATATACCACTACCATATACCGTTACCATATACCACTACCATATACCACTACCATATACCACTACCATATACCGTTACCATATACCGTTACCATATACCGTTACCATATACCACTACCATATACCGTTACCATATACCACTACCATATACCACTACCATATACCACTACCATATACCACTACCATATACCGTTACCATATACCACTACCATATACCACTACCATATACCGTTACCATATACCACTACCATATACCGTTACCATATACCACTACCATATACCACTACCATATACCACTACCATATACCGTTACCATATACCACTACCATATACCGTTACCATATACCACTACCATATACCACTACCATATACCACTACCATATACCACTACCATATACCACTACCATATACCACTACCATATACCACTACCATATACCACTACCATATACCACTACCATATACCGTTGTTGGCTCCAAAAGTCGTTTCCCTTGTCTCGATTAGTCCACACCCCACCCCCCCACCCCATCTTCCTTTTGTCCAGAGTTATCTCAAAGAGAGTCAGCAGGGCAAGAAAGGTCGTGCGCTCGACTGTTAACCTGATGGTGTTGAGTTCAATCCTCATAGAGTTAGCTGGATTAAAGTTGGTTGAAATTCTCTCTCCCCCCCCCACACACACACAATCCACAGAGCTGTATTGGAGTACCCGACTTTATTTGGGGAAGTAAAAGGGGGCAGGGCGCTGTGCTATTCTATCCACCTATAAATATCCGATCCCCCATGATTGTCTGTGACTATATGTAAGTTTGTATGTTGATTTAATGAACTAATTGGAACTAAGTTTGTAAGTAAATGCCGTCGATTGATTTAAAAAAAGAACATATGTTGGTGTGTTAAAAGGATAATGTTTGGTGATTTATGTTATGTATGTTAGTGGATATATGTTTAATGACATAGGATATATGTGTAAGTGGATATATGTTTGATAGTATACGTTATGTATTATAAGTGTATGCAGGTCTGTTGATATACGTACGTATGTAAGTCGAATTTCTTTTGGTGATATACTTGGATTTATATAACGTTCTGTGTAAGTTACAATAGTGAGTGTATATTTACACTAGAAACATCGATATGCATTCATGTCACTTGAGACATATTGATGCATTTATAGCGAAGAGTGCAGTTCTATCGTTCTAACGGATAGACAAACAAGAGAACCACCTGGCCCCCCCCCCCACCGCCTGTGCACTGCCAAGCCCACTCCCTCCATCCATTGTCTAAGGACCCTCCCATCTAGTACAAAATGTATGACCTAATCTGGTGCGAATGCCCCCCCCCCCGAGTAAAAGTACTGTATGAGTTGATGTATATGTGACAGACTAAGTTTGCAAACTGTCCCATGTCTGAAATTGGCCGGCCATAGCTCGATATGACAGAAATAGCACACTTTAATTAAACTGCTTTTGTTATCGTAGTACATACTTTGTCGATCAATAAATGTCCACTCCAGAGTCTTTCGGTCAACAGACGTCTGACCGCTGTTGTTATGTGTCTTCGGTCCTTTAAATACAAATTATATTTTGATTTGTATGTAAGTAGTGTAAAACAGCATTTCAACAAATTACTAGAATATTGACTGAAATAAACAATAGATCATTGTCACTAACTAAAGTTCTAATGACAAATTAGATAAACACACATCTTAAATGTAACAGGAAAAAGGAATAATGAACATGTCAACACCAGTTTATGAGGAGATTTCTCTACACGATAAATACAATAGATTGAATGGCGCATTAGATGTAAGACGGCCTGTATACTGTAAGTCTCAGGATCGAACCTGGAGCTTGTACAGTTAGTTTACCTATGTCGTCGGTGGTTCATTTATTGCCAACGTCACATTTGGTTATGGTGGGGGTGACAGATGGGCACTGGAAAAGCCGCCCTAAATAATAGTGTTAGTGTCAAGAGGTAAACTTTTGGAGATATCAATGATAGAGTGATACGGTATTCAGGTGAATTTGAGTTTATGAAATTACCTGCTTTATATAAATTGACTCGTGCTAATGTCGGCCAGAAAAAAAAAACTGACTTAGTGAATTAGTAGCCCTTAGGCTTCATCTACATTTATCCACTTACACTTTTTAGTTTATCTTGAGGGTCAATGTCATCGGTTTCTTCATCGCACCCACAGCTGTCTTCTATTTCTTGCAGTTTGGCGTAAAACTTTGATAACAAGTCTCCACCAGGCTGGGCAGCTGTCTGAAAGTGAGAGGGAGTTAAACATTACACAGAGATTGGATGTGTTAAACATTAGACAGAGATTGGATGTGTTAAACATTAGACAGAGATTGGATGTGTTAAACATTAGACAGAGATTGGATGTGTTAAACATTAGACAGAGATTGGATGTGTTAAACATTAGACAGAGATTGGATGTGTTAAACATTAGACAGAGATTGGATGAGCTATACATTAGACAAAGATTGGATGTGTTAAACATTAGACAGAGATTGGATGTGTTAAACATTAGACAGAGATTGGATGTGTTAAACATTAGACAGAGATTGGATGTGTTAAACATTAGACAGAGATTGGATGTGTTAAACAGTAGACAGAGATTGGATGAGTTATACATTAGACAGAGATTGGATGTGTTAAATTACTGGTGGTCAAACAATTTTCAAACATACTGTTATAATTCTGCTTCAACCCCCCACCTGGTTGCACCCCTGCCCCGAGATGAATGATGCAACCACAACTTTTGGCCACCTGTACTCCCACGCAATGACATTCACCCTCCATTTTGGCGAGAAAACGATGGATTTAGCGTGGGTGAGACTACCTATGAAAGAAACTTGCTGTGATTCAGGGATCAATCAAGACATCTGACAGAGAACAACAAGTGTGGAGACGAACGATGTATAGCTGCGAGGAGCTGACCCAAGTATCAGTGCCAGACGACAACACAGAAGAACTGTACACACGTGACAGAGACGCATGGTCTGTTGGTGCAGCGGTATGCACAATAGACTGTTTTGGCTTAGACTATCATAACCTGTAGACTGTGAATAAATCTTATTGTTTAACTAACGAACCCACGTGTCCTTTAGGAAGTTCGCAACAATACTATCGCAACGATATAACAAAATCAGGAGACGCGCTTGTCGTGTGATAGAATGCATAGCTCTTTACTGAATGCTATTTTTTTTTTTAAAGAATTTATCTGGATGACTCGATAGGTGTGTGAAGTCCCTGTACGGACCAGATGAAATTTCATAGTTCCTAGAAACCACTAATGGAACGATTTTTACGGTGGCCTTCTTTCATCCCCACCATAGACGATAGTGCTATAGCCATGGAGGCACCACGGGAGATATGCGTGGGATGTAAACCATAACCTGAAATATCCATTGTCCCCCCAAGAGAGATCGAATTAGGTCATCAGTAGAACGCTTTACCACCACCTGACCATCCATCACCCTGGTTGACTCGTTTGCACTCTGAATGTGCACCCGATTTCTGTGATGTAGGCTTATGGCACTCTCATTATGCACCCGATTTCTGTGATGTAGGCATATGGCACTCTGATTGTGCACCCGATTTCTGTGATGTAGGCTTATGGCACTCTCATTGTGCACCCGATTTCTGTGATGTAGGCTTATGGCACTCTGAATGTGCACCCGATTTCTGTGATGTAGGCTTATGGCACTCTGAATGTGCACCCGATTTCTGTGATGTAGGCTTATGGCAATCTGAATGTGCACCCGATTTCTGTGATGTAGGCTTACGGCACTCTGAATGTGCACCCGATTTCTGTGATGTAGGCTTATGGCACTCTGAATGTGCACCCGATTTCTGTGATGTAGGCTTATGGCACTCTGAATGTGCACCCGATTTCTGTGATGTAGGCTTATGGCACTCTCATTGTGCACCCGATTTCTGTGATGTAGGCTTATGGCACTCTCATTGTGCACCCGATTTCTGTGATGTAGGCTTATGGCACTCTCATTGTGCACCCGATTTCTGTGATGTAGGCTTATGGCACTCTCATTGTGCACCCGATTTCTGTGATGTAGGCTTATGGCACTCTCATTGTGCACCCGATTTCTGTGATCTAGGCTTATGGCACTCTCATTGTGCACCCGATTTCTGTGATGTAGGCTTATGGCACTCTCATTGTGCACCCGATTTCTGTGATCTAGGCTTATGGCACTCTCATTGTGCACCCGATTTCTGTGATGTAGGCTTATGGCACTCTCATTGTGCACCCGATTTCTGTGATCTAGGCTTATGGCTCGAGCCTCAGCGACTCCAGTCAACCAACGTACCCCGTGGTGCCTCCATTACCGTAAAGAAGACTCGGCTATGAGTAAGCTATAAACGTCTAAACATTTAAGGGCCGGATACCGAGGAACTAGATTTCTTAAGTAATTTTATCGTTGTCCGTTATTTTTACAGTTTGTATCTCTCGTTTCACATGATAGAATTAGCAAATATGATTACATTAGTAAAATGTTAATTACATCTCTCCCTCCCCCCCCCCAGCCCCCAACGACAAACTTTGCTGAGGGATACAAGAGATGGTTATTACTGATAAAATAGATGGTATAATACAACGGATAATTAAGTAGTATAAAGCCTATATCACTTAAGTGACAACAGATTTAGATCAATTAAGTATTAATCATTGAAATGAAGAAATAATATAATAAATAAATTACAATCAATAACGGACTGTCACAAACTATCAGATAGATCAATTGTTTTTGTAGAAACAGGTTCATTATAGATAGGAATCGCAATATCTTTGAAAATGTGACATCGATTAGAACTAAAATTGACAATCTGGCTGCAAAATGGCGACACAATTTCTAACATTTGTCTCTTGACAAATAGTGTTATACCATAATTGAATTCTAAATGACACTTTGGCCTACTGTGTGGTGAATGTAATGATTACACTTCCTGTCATACGTTGAAACGACACAACTTTGTCATGACGTATTATACAGTCCAGATTCGCTAATCGGGTTGTGTTAAGTCCAATGTGCTCACTTACACTTGTGAATTCCGCAGCTACACTCGCCGACCTGACAACGGCTACGCCATCTTCTGTCGTTCTAACGTAACCAGATTGTTTCCCTTTTGCCACGCCCTTGCATGACTGCCTGACTGACCTTCTGGACACCTGTTTCATGACCTTCATCGGTTGATTACCCTTGTCGTCCAGGTCAGGTTTCTGTTGTTTGCCAAAGAACAATCTCTCATAATCGTCATAACTGACCAACTTCACACCCGTCTGGCCGGAGCTTTGTCCGCAGTGGTCAGGCGAAGTAGGAGAAACGTTCGGTTGCATTGTGATGGATGTTTATTAGATCAATAACATTCAGTTTGTATGAACCCAAGATAAGACAAATGTTCACATAGCTAGAAGTGTAGTCCTACTTAACTTGAAAACTCCTAAGTCATTTCAACGAATCTGTTATATCCAATTACATTCTAACATAATACACACTTTTGGAAATATTTAGAATGCACGAAAAGTGGAAATAAGAGACAATAAATGAAATGTGTTTGAAAATCATCCGATAAAATCTATTTGATCATTCAGCAATGTTCTCAAGAAAAACAAAATGTTTAGAGACGCAGAGTAGACTGTATTCCTTCAATAGTGCGCCAATAAAGATTGTCAACTTTTCTAAATAATCCTTGTAATCTCAGAAGTCTTTTCAAGATTTCAATCCTAAAGATTACTCTAAACTATCAATTTAGATATTCAGCAAACGTTATACATATGGAGATAAATGGATTGATCATGAGCTGGTATGTTAATCCGGTGGATCACGTGCTGGTATGTTAATCCGGTGGGTCATGTGCTGGTAAATTAATTCGGAGGATCAAATCTTTAAAATGAACGTTCTGTTGTCAGTTACTTCCGTGTTGACTTTAATTAAAATTGTCACAGACTAGTTTCTGTATTTACACTGATAGTAATAGTTGATGTTATGTATACTCGTACACTGGTAGTTTGGATAAGCCAACAGGCAGGGCTGCCACCAGTTGGGGAGGAGGGTTTGGGGCCTGCAACCCGAACACATGTAACGACCCCAAATTTAATTGTCAGGGGTCTTAGATGAAGTCAGGCCTGACTGGGCTCAGTGATAAACAGCTGTTGTTGGTATATCGTTACAGCAGAATGATACCATCAACGATACTAAGGAAATAAATGTTTGTTTTATTCTAAATTGATGATTATACATCAGAATATAATTTAAAAGATAAACTATTACATTATTTTTTTATTTGAGGTTGTTTTGTGTAGAAAATAAAGTGATTTTAAAATTGGTCAAAACTTCAAAATTTCCAAACTTTTGGGTTAACCGACGAAAAGTAAAGACGATTCTTACCCTTGAAGGAAAGCTACCAGCTTCAAAGGGTTTTTGACGGTATTTCCCGGAAATTTGTAATGATGCGTCATTTTCCCCATCTTCTGTTGGTAAGACATTTGTCAATGGCGGCAAGCAGCTCATTCTGACTCGGCGGTTAACTTCTGACTTGAGTTGAGAGAATTCAACCTGTTGGTTATTTGTTCATTGTGCTGAACGTAATTCGTAAATACATGTAGTATAATTAAAAAAAAATTGAATAACAAGCAACATTTAGTTCACAACATTCACTCAACATTATTTCAATACATAATAGTTTATTTTTTTAATGTTGAATGTAACAAAAATACTTGATTACGTTTTATTATTACTGGATCTGTATTTATATATACTATTGTCCCAGTGTTTTACTAGATAGTTGGCATGTGTTGTATTTACATAAGCTGTGCGTTTCGTTTATAATTCCCTGTTGTATTGTGTTTGTATTACATGTTTAAACTGTGCACCTTACGTTATGTATGTACCTGTTGCACCCATCACCTGCCTATTTCCCTGTTGCACCCATCACCTACCTATTTCCCTGCAGGGCCATTCAACTGCCTATTTCCCTGTTGCACCCATCACCTGCCTATTTCCCTGTTGCACCCATCAACTGCCTATTTCCCTGAAGTACCAGTCACCTGCCTATTACCCTGTTGCACCCATCATCTGCCTATTTCCCGGTTGCACCCATCACCTGCTTATTTCCCTGTTGCACCCATCACCTGCCTATTTCCCTGTTGCACCCATCACCTACCTATTTCCCTGCAGGGCCATTCAACTGCCTATTTCCCTGTTGCACCCATCACCTGCCTATTTCCCTGTTGCACCCATCAACTGCCTATTTCCCTGAAGTACCAGTCACCTGCCTATTACCCTGTTGCACCCATCATCTGCCTATTTCCCGGTTGCACCCATCACCTGCTTATTTCCCTGTTGCACCCATCACCTGCCTATTTCCCTGTTGCACCCATCAACTGCCTATTTCCCTGAAGTACCAGTCACCTGCCTATTTCCCGGTTGCACCCATCATCTGCCTATTTCCCGGTTGCACCCATCATCTGCCTATTTCCCGGTTGCACCCATCATCTGCCTATTTCCCGGTTGCACCCATCATCTGCCTATTTCCCGGTTGCACCCATCATCTGCCTATTTCCCGGTTGCACCCATCACCTGCCTATTTCCCTGCAGCACCAGTCAATTGCCTATGTCTTTCGTGATGCCTCTATAGAGGCTGAGCAAACCCCGCTTTGGTTGGTGATAAGCACATGGCACTACAGATCCATTCCCAATCAGCATTTTGTCCGTTATTTTTTGCAGCCGTTATAAAATATTTTCGCGATCACAACCCACACTATGAGAACCACCTGTCAACTGCATCAACTCAAAATGAAGTTCTGAAAACATTTTTTTTGAAAAAATCTTCAAAAAAACATTTTTAACTTGCTCAGTTTGATGATTGTCACGTACATCGCTAACAAAATGTAGGGGGTTTTTCATTTCAACTCTCTTTTCCCAGAAACCTTCCTTCATTAGCTTTGCCCTTGAGGCTGTGTACTGATGGTACTCTGTATAGAATGGGAGGTCTAGGGGGTCACATCCGTTTTCTATCATCACCGTTGTTTTGCTTCTGCCACGCTCCTGACACTTTGGGAAATTCTGCCCACTATCATGCAAAAATAAAATAGAAAAACCATTTTATAAATTTATTTTGCATAGAGAAATACTAAAGTTACAGAGAAATACAAACAAAGCTACATAATTTACCATGTTAGATTTTGAAAAGTCAAAGATTATTTCCATAAATTCTACAATGATGTCTTTTAGCCAATATGGCGAGGTAATTCCCAATGGAATGCCAAGCCGTCTTTCACTCCCATTGGTTGTGTCAAAAACCAATGTTAAATTGGGTGGACGTCATGACATAAGCCCTAACTATGCCTGGTCGAATCTCAAATGTCAGTTCAAAATCAAAAATTATTTTAAGCAGACTCGTGAACAACCAAGTGACAAAAGACTGACCTCAGTGACGTCACCACAGTTCTGTTGTTAGACTTCCTGGTGTCTCTGCGACTAAAAGCTTTTCCAAAAGCATTGTTAAACAAATGCAGTGGCTTGCGTGAAGCCAAGGTTCGAATCCTCAAGTCTTCTAAATCCGTGTCACCAGATTCTTGATTGCATAATTCGGCTCGACTGAGCTGCGGTAGATAAACAATAATAATCTATCTTTAGCAAGTCGTACATTTGGATTGTACGTGTCAAATTCAATAATTACAGCGAGAAATAATATCAACAAAACGATCAATACACAAATGTTTGTTCTATTTATCTATATTCAATTACAGTTTCGTTCTGGCTATTACACTTAAGCTAGTGATGGCATAGTATAACCTCGAATCTGATTCTTTTCTAATGGATAAAAGAGATTTGCCTAACGTTTATTTGATCCTAACGTAAATCTCAGAATGACAACAAAACATCGATTTTGAAACTGAGCTTAAAATCATTTAGGTTTAAGTAAACATCAAGATGTTCTACTTACATGAGACGAATCAAAACCTGAATGTTGAATGGGGGATCCATCAGTGACATTTATGTATGAAATTCTGTCATTTCCTCCACATTTTATTCTGTTTTCATCTTCTGCTGAGTTTCGGAGATTTCCGCTTTGCTTTGGTGAATCGCAGCCTACTGAAACATTGTATATACCTGTGACAGCATCAACGCCTGGGATGCTATTTTCGTTTATTACACCATCTTTGCATGTGGCATTACCCCCCTTCTGGACATTTTCCACGCCTGTGACATTTTTCTCATCTGCGACATTTTCCATACCTGTGACATTTTCCAGGCCTGTGAATGTTCCATCTTTTGTTTTCCTTTCCCTATCTACCTTATCATTATTTTCCTCGTGACGTTTCGTTTTGGGTACACCACCACCATCCTGCTCTATTCTACCAGATTGTCCATCTTTCTGCACAGAGAATAAATCTTCAAACGTCCACTTCTTGTGATGTTTGCCTCCAGCCACATCATCAGACGTCCATCCACTCATTTGTTTTTCATCTTTCTCCAGGTCATCAACGGCGCTGGACAGTCTGGTGCTTACTTTGGCCAGGTCATGCCAACAGTACCTTTTCCCGCCACACAGATACCAGAATATCAGGAACATACAGATGACACAAATGATGGCTACGATAACAGCGATAATGATTGTTATCCATTTTGAGCTTTCGACAGCCAGAGCTGATGATTCGATAAAAGAAAATGGGACAACAGCATTAAATTGTTTTTAAAGTTTATTTGAGCAGATCTTATTATAATGTTATATTTCTTTAATAAGTGTAAAATAAAGTTTATTGTAGGTAAAATAAAGTTTATTGTGAGTAAAATAAAGTTTATTGTAGGTAAAATAAAGAAATATAAACACTCACGGCAGGAGTCTGAAGAAGTTAAAGAACATAAAAAATCATCCATTTTTTTAATAAATAATTTTTATTTCTATAAAGAAGTAAAGTTCACATTGAAATACACAAAAAATGATTTATTATTTATTAAAATTTATTAGAAACTAGAGAAAGAATTAAGTCGAATTTATTTATTATCTTCTCCTGTCTGTCTTCTCTAAAAAAATTTTAGAGTAATATGGAATTCAGATATATTTAAAGATTAAAAGAAACTTGTCTTTGATACAAATTAAACTTACCTAAAATATAGATGGAACTATTTATTATACTATTTATAGTGCTATAGAATATTCCTTCCAACCGTACCATTCGTCCAAACCCTAGTGACATATTGTGGTCAATGTGGTCAAGTCATAGTTCCAGTTGCGCCAGTAGTGTTGGTAAATCTCTATTCCCGGACGGATCTCTCTCCCCCCCACCCCCACTCCTTTCCACACACAGACACAAGTTACGAGACATTTTGTTACTGACCTACTCGTGTGACATTGTAGTGTCTATTGGTTTCCTCTGTAATCTGGCCTGCATGACAGGCCATTGGCGACTCGACTATCCACCACGTGATATCGGACTCTGTATGATATGCCTGGGGAAAAGACAAACGGGTATATTATTAGCACTTTCTCAATGGTATGACACCTACCAGTAGGTAATACAACTAGAGCCTTTCCTACTGATAGGAAAAGTAGGCGGCAGCTTTAGGCCCACACTGGTAAAAGTTCCCTATCCATTACATAATAGTCTAATTATCTAACAATATCAAACCTTTACTAAATATTAGTTTTGCAGGTACAAATAATTATAAAACTTTCAGACGAATATTATGATTAACACATATTCATTCTATGACACCAGGAGCAGAAAGGGGATTAGTGCTCCCAAATACCTAAAAAGTTCTATGATTAGGACTTCTCAGTACCTAAAAACGTCTATGATTAGGACTTCTCAATACCTAAAACGTCTATGATTAGGCTTCTCAATACCTAAAAACGTCTATGATTAGGACTTCTCAATACCTAAAACGTCTATGATTAGGCTTCTCAATACCTAAAAACGTCTATGATTTGGGCTTTTCAATACCTAAAAACGTCTATATTTGGGCTTTTCAATACCTAAAAACATGTAAATCTAACGCCCACTATTACGGTGAGTATATACAGTAGGCAATACAAAAAACATACCCATCAGTAGTTTATACGTTCAATAGATAACCATTCTATCTTTACAGGAAATTAAGTTGTTAGCTCTACAATACTGTTACATAGTTAGCTCTACAATACTCTTACATAGTTAGCTCTACAATACTCTTACGTAGTTGGCTCCACAATACTCTTACATAGTTAACTCTACAATACTCTTACGTAGTTAGCTCTACAATACTCTTACGTACTTAGCTCTATAATACTCTTACATACTTAGCTCTATAATACTCTTACGTAGTTGGCTCCACAATACTCTTACGTAGTTAGCTCTGCAATACTCTTACATAGTTAGCTCTACAACACCGTGGGCTCAGGCTGTATTGCTGGTACTAAACCTTAATGACATTTCCTTATCTTTACTCATGTTTATTAAATGTCTAGTTATTATTTTCTTTCTAATGAAACAGATTATATGATGGTACAAGTACATGTATTGAAAATCTTACAAGTATAATCTGAAAACGGTTCAAGCGACGAGACGGGTCAATGTTACCATCTTCAAAGTAACCGTTGACTCGCTGGGTGGCTTGAACTAGGTGACAAACAAACACACTATTTATCATGCCTACATAGTATTTCAATATCAACACATTTTGTATTTAACACAAACATTGGTCTGCTTGGTGTCTTAACAATTTAAGGTGGGGGGGGGGGGGGGGGGGTTGTCGGTGCACAAATTGGTTATCGGCACAATGAAGTATTGAAGGAATAACAATATTAAATTGTCCCCCCCCCTACCTACGCCCAATAACTGTGGGTGCGGTAGAGTTTTTTGGCCTTATTCCCTCCTCCACACCATAAACTTCCATGTCTTTACTGCTTGCTGCATACGATTATCTCAAGTTATAGAAGATACAGTTTTAAGGTGACAATCAGGTTTACAGACCAAAGTCCCCGAACGTTGGATCAACGGTTCTTGAATGTTTTATACTTTGAAAGATATATTACATTTGTGTGGCTCGGCGGGGGAGGGGGGGGCGATCTACTTTGTATTAACAGATCTATAATTAGTATATATATATATATATATATATATAGGTCTATACAGTGTGACATAGTTAGATTACATTGTTTCCACTCACCAATAGTTATGTTTCATATATAACAAATCAGTGTGACCTATTTATTGACCTGTAATTCTATTTCAATATTTTTAAATTCACTGCATGTTCTTTATTTTTTTAATGAGACGGTACAACATTAATTTGTTACTAATTTGTTATTGCATTGAAATAT
Organism: Bulinus truncatus; assembly: GCA_021962125.1. Classification (NCBI taxonomy): domain Eukaryota; kingdom Metazoa; phylum Mollusca; class Gastropoda; family Planorbidae; genus Bulinus; species Bulinus truncatus. The sequence continues at coordinate 7,044,178 of JAGDYQ010000010.1, read as the reverse complement.
TTCATTTCATTGGATACTTTTGGTAAGATCGGATTAATCTTACAGGCACATATTGAAGACAGAGAAGCCCACCACTACAACAAATAAGCCCGCGAACACCGGAAGGAGCCCCTTCCATCAGCATAAGGAACCCACTCTATCACCATAAGGAGCCCACCCCATCACATAAGGAGCCCACCCAATAACCATAAGGAGCCCACCCCATCATCATATGGAGCCCACTCCATCATCATAAGGAGCCAACTCCATCACCATAAGGAGCCAACTCCATCACCATAAGGAGCCAACTCCATCACCATAATGAGCCCACTCCATCATCATAAGGAGCCAACTCCATCACCATAAGGAGCCAACTCCATCACCATAAGGAGCCAACTCCATCACCATAATGAGCCCACTCCATCACCATAAGGAGCCCACTCCAACAAAAGAAGTAGCCCACTCCATCAACAGAAAAACAGGGTAGACAGCAAAGCCGAGTAACCCCCATTTCAAAGACAGCTAGGAAAGGCATCCAGTTTCAAGGGCAATACAAAAATAAACCATTTCTGTTTTCTGGAGATTCGCTTCATTACTACAAAATATAACACAACTGTATCGTTGGAGTTGCCGTGTACAAGTTGTATTTACAAGAAACCTTAATTTTTATTTCTAAATACAACAGATTAGAAAAAAAATAATTTTATTTATTCTTTTTTTTTAAACAATGTTAATTACCATACAGTGTAGTGGGGGGGGGGGAAATCATCTGGTTAAAACGATTTTTGTCTGTCAGGTGTTCTTTTTTTCTTTTCGTTTCATCTTATGAGAACCCCTGACCTTTAAATACTGACTGTACTGCGTGATACCTTATCGTTTACAAATGCAGGTAGACATTTAAAAATACAATGCTAACATGTAAATAAAATGCTACGACATAAATACAATGCTACCACATACATACAATGCTACCATGTAAATTAATTACAATGCTACCACCTAAGTACAATGCTACCACGTAAATACAATGCTACCATGTTAAAAATGCTAACACGTAAATACAATTCTATCACATACATTAATTACAATGCTACCACATAAGTACAACGCTACCACGTCAATGCAATGCTAACACGTAAATAAAATGCTACCGTGTAACTACAATGCTACTAATAACTTACTATGCAGGTGAACAGAAACGTGGAATTGTTATCCACAGTGTCGTCCAAGTTCAGTAAGGTCAAGTAATGGTCATTGCCTGAGTGGACATGGTGGACACAGGTCAATTCACCCCCAACTGCAGTGCAATTTAAAATGTGCTTAATGAGTACTTAGATCTAGTAAATTTAAGATATAAAAATATCGACAAGTCATAAGACTGACTAGAATATAGAGATTTTGTTCCAGCTGAACAATATGAACTTTCAGAGGAAATTTCTTGCATTAATAAACATACATTTTTTTGATGTTTTTCCTCACCCCCCCCCGACCACCCTATCCATGATAAAAAGTTATTGCCAGCTGCATTATGTATAAAAAAAAACAATTAATATTATGATTTAATTTTAATTTCACTCATTTAAAAAAAAGCACATTACACTAGAATGAGATAAATAAAAACTTGTTTTACAAAAGTTCTCTGAGAACAGATTATTTTAAATTTATGTTGTATTTAAGAAAAAAAAATTATTAACAAAGTCCAAGGAAAATCGTTCAATAAAATATAGCAAATATAAAAAAAAGATAAAGTTATCTTACATGTATAAAATGGAAGACTTTGACATGTTTCTGTTGACAGTTTGATAGATGTCTTGTGGTCACACGTGGTCATCTGAGACTGACAGCTGTTCGTGACAACTTTGTTGATCGCATGGAAAACTTCCGGACATTCCTCTGATTTATCCTTTAAATGCTCTGAAATTGTGTTAGAAATTTCCGGAATATTTCTGAAATTGTGTTAGAGATTTCCGGAATAATTCTGAAATTGTGTTAGATTACCGGAATATTTCTGAAATTGTGTTAGAGATTTCCGGAATATTTCTGAAATTGTGTTCGAGATTTCCGGAATATTTCTTTCTGAAATCCTATTTTTTGAGTGTGCTTTAAGTCTTGCTTAATTAGCGGTCAGCGAGGAAAATGTCTCCAGTCCAGGGAAAAAAATATTCAAGCGACATCATGTGCTTTAGCGAAATCTATTATTGGCATTTAAGTCCCAACTGAGTGTCTTTTACTTCAAACATACCTGTGATCACAAAGACATCATAAAGTGGTCACACGCAGTGGCGTAGAGAGGTGTGGGCAACGGGGTATCATGCCCCGGGCACTACTCACAAATGGCCGCCAAATGGTATATTTTACATATAATGGAGGGGGGCGCTAACAAGGTATTTTGCCCCGGGCGCGAGTTAAGCTCACTACGCCACTGGTCACACGAGAGTTTAATGGTCCATAGAATGATACTTCAGAATGTATTGGTGATCGGAAATAAAATAAATCAATGCATGAAACGTTTGAGTTTAGTGGTCCGTTAAAATAAATCTCACAAATTTAGTGGTCCGTTAAAATAGATCTAACAAATTTAGTGGTCCGTTAAAATAGATCTAACAAATTTAGTGGTCCGTTAAAATATATCTTACAAATTTGGTGGTCCGTTAAAATAAATCTCACAAATTTAGTGGTCCGTTAAAATAGATCTCACAAATTTAGTGGTCCGTTAAAATAAATCTCACAAATTTAGTGGTCCGTTAAAATAAATCTCACAAATTTAGTGGTCCGTTAAAATAAATCTAACAAATTTAGTGGTCCGTTAAAATAGATCTTACAAATTTAGTGGTCCGTTAAAATAAATCTCACAAATTTAGTGATCCTTAACATAAATCTCACAAATTTAGTGGTCCGTTAGAATAAATCTCACAAATTTAGTGGCCCGTTAAAATAATTTAGGGGTCCGCTGATTTAACTAATATTAATAAAACTTCATTCATTTTATCGAGTGCATAATGATTATCACTTTACAAAATCGTTCATGGGTATTTTGATAAAATTACTGTTGACTAAACGAAATGACGACGCGATTCGGTGGAGTTCATTGAGCGTTGACTTGTTTTGGTAGGCACCGCCCACCAGGATCAGTTAGTTACCTGATGACACATTTTTGGTTCACGCCATGAAGTGAATGAAGTTGTTTGGAGTACACGTCATTTCTAGTTTAGGACGTGTATGTAACGCTATGAAGCTTTACCGAAAATAATAACCAATTAGAAAGATATTTCAGGCAGTTGAGTACGAGTTCCGTAAGAAGCGGACGCATAGATTGTGTTGGTGAGTTGAGATTACGGCTCCATAGAAAGCTGATGCTTACAGTGTATAACTGAGTTGAGATTACGGCTCCATAGAAAGCGGATGCTGACAGTGTATAACTGAGTTGAGATTACGGCTCCATAGAAAGCGGATGCTTACAGTGTATAACTGAGTTGAGATTACGGCTCCATAGAAAGCTGATGCTTACAGTGTATAACTGAGTTGAGATTACGGCTCCATAGAAAGCTGATGCTTACAGTGTATAACTGAGTTGAGATTTGGGCTCCCTAGAAAGCTGATGCTTACAGTGTATAACTGAGTTGAGATTTGGGCTCCGTAGATGCGGAAGCGTGTGATAGAGAGCAGATGTTAAAATGTACTCCTCCTGAGTCTAATGTTGTCTTGTCATGTTATCTACTAGATTGAGATTAGAAAGTAATATTTATTCAAATGCTATTTATGTTGGTCCTTCGTTGAGTTTGATTCATCATGTGTCAATCTCCAGTACCTTTGTATTTGTTGTCATGAACATTAAATAGAACCCATCAAACAGAACATCTACACGTCATCCACAGTAAACAATGACAACACATTTATCAATCCTAAAAATCGAAGCCAGGCTTCTGAGAATTCTCAATATTATTATAGAATAAAATTAATTTACATTTGATTAAAGATAAACTGTAGAAAATAACCAATAATGTATGCAAATAATAATGGCCATTTTAAGAATTAGTTTTATTTTTTTTTTATTCAGGAGCTATTATTTTCATAAACAACTACATTTAGACCTGACGCATTTTTAGAGGGAAAAAAAAAGACGGCCTTTTGAGAAAAAAAAATTCGTTTCTAATTAGAGATATAGTAAATATCCGGTTAAAATAAAAAAAACTCTGTGTTAGTGACAAGTTAGTGTGTTCTTTAAATTAGAAATTGAGCTGAATAAACATGACACACATATTGATCCCGAGATTGTAATGAAATAACAGGTAACAGCCACTGACCTGTTCGTATTAAAATACTGTGAAGGGCCGCATCATATGATGAATAATTAAAATCACAGATCTCATGCAGTGACTCGACTGACTGGCCGGCGTTCAGGTACGTGACGTAGTCGTCTAGAACTGGGTCTTTGGCTGGAATCAGAGACAAAATTATACCTCTTACAAGTGTCTTGTCTGTCTGGCTGTTTGACTGTCTGTCTGTTTGACTGTCTGGCTGTTTGACTGTCTGGCTGTTTGACTGTCTGGCTGTTTGACTGTCTGGCTGTTTGACTGTCTGGCTGTTTGTCTGCTCCATATATCTGTACAATGTTGAGACTATTTATTGATACTTACACACAGAGCCGTAGCTAGCTATTGTGCCGACATGTGCGAGTTACATTTTTTAGACGTCTTCCTCCAAATATTTAAGTGCCGTAAAGTGCCAGAGCTCTTTTGGTGCAACTTCCGATTCCAGCGCCCATGCAGCCGCATGACCCGCAGTAGCCTTGCGTATAGACATAGGCTACCATGACCTAAATACAAGTATTAACTGTACGGTCGGGCTAATAATGGCCCGCGGGCCCAGTACGGCCAGTTGTGCGATCTGACTGGCACTCCATTTCCGAACTTGTTCACGTAAAAGCCATTTACGTACCAGTTATATCACTGTAATAACATGCTTCATAATCTTATCTTAATACAAAATGGATGCCTTGACGACACCCATTCAATTACTAAAACAATGAAATTTTATAAAATATTTGTTTTATTGTGAAAAAAATTATTCAAATTTAAAGAGAAAAGTGAATTATATCATGCTGAAAAAAATAATGTAGTAAATCACAAAATAACTATTTGCGAAACAATTTAGATTTAGACAGTGTTTAAATAGAGAAATACTAAGACTAAGTGCCGAAGCCATGGGGATGGGGTATTAAAGTATTTTGTTTAATATTATTAATAACTGCTTCTCGCCCACTGATACAAACTAATAATATAAAAAAATGTAGTATACACAATTATTACATTTGTTTTAATCAATATCATTATCAAAAGTTTGTATTAAACTAGATCGGTATCACACGACTCGACTATGTTTCGAGACAGCAAGTCACACAATGGCCAAACCATCACAACATCTATCGATGTAATAATTCAAGTGATCAGTTTTAAGTCCAATTGTCAAATGTATCTTAACTGAATTCAAATTTATTTCATGTTTAGTTTTCTGCTGTACTAGTTTTTTTTTTTTTACTCCGGTTCAAGTAATTAGCCTACTAAGACTAATTATGTAAGTCTAACATTAGTAACATATTAGGTACTTCGATGACGATGAGAAAATTCAAAACAGTAATATAAAAGTTTAATATGTTTAATTCGATAGAGCTGGTTGCAAGCTTTCCAATGATACCACACTTAGTGTTCTGTCTTTTAGAACAGATGTTATAATTTTTTTCAGGTATAAAAAGGGGGGTCACTTTTCCATAACATAAGGAATAAAAAAAAAAAAAACTTTGACCAAAGTCTCAATGAGCTGCAGATAAAATTGCACAGTTTTTTATCTATAGAATGTATATACTCCAAATTTCCAACATAAATACTTTGATGTGTTTTGTTTATTGTCCAGTATTAATAAAGTTATTAAAAAATAAACAAAACAAAAATATTTTTATTTAGAATTTGAAGGCCGAGACTCGCCAAGAAAAACATTTTTATACTAAAAAAACTGTAACTACTAAAGCTGCAGGCCTCAAATTTTCAATTTTGATCCTTGAGTGAAAGTTAAATAATGTACATTATCATATCAAGCCTTCATTTAAAAACAAAAACTTATCTTTTTTTAATTTGATGGTCAAGATTAACATTTTAATGCTAAAATTTCTTTTAACTTTTGAACCATGAAAGATGGAAGCCTGAAACTTTCAATTTAAATACTTTAATGAATGATGATTAATGTGCCTTATTAATTTTTTTTTAATCTGACGTCAGCCGAGAATGAATTTTTATTATAGAAAATGTAAAACTTTTAAGCTATTTAAGTTATAGGCCTCAATCTTTTTTTTTATTATTCAAAACAGTACAATGAGGATAATTAACTCAAGGCATGGTATTGATTTTAAACATTTTATTTTATTAAACACTTTACAAAAATAAAGCTGATTGCTGGAAAATGGCCGACTGCTGGCGTTTTCATTGCCATTTATTATATTTGGTGCATAAGAAAAGAATACATGATTAGAATTTTCTGCACCTATTTTTTTAAACACTTTCAAGTTTCACTTAAAGTTCCCATTTGTCAACTAAGTCATTTCTGGACATCTGTATCTGCATGAATATTATTACTATTAGTCTAATACTAACACCCTCTCTTAAAAACTAAACTAGACTAGACTATATTGTATTATATCCAAGTAGACATTATTTAACAAAAAAAAATAATAATATTATTCTTAAGTCTTTCATTGTAGACCTAATTACAAATAAAATGGGTTACAAGAGTAAAAAAAAATTTTTTTCTTGATATATGTTGACTAATGTTGACTTTTTAAACTTATCATTCTTCTAATACTACTTCTCAAGTTTAATTGTCTCTTATTCTAGCAATTAGTTATTAGTAAACATTAGTTGACTAATTTACATACTGTTTGGTAGTATAATCATTTTAATCATCATTTATTAATAAGAAAACAATAATAATTCTGAATACCTAGAGTTAGAGAGATTCATTTCAATGCTTTTATATTTACTTTCTCAAATAATGTTAGGCCTATCAGTATTTGCTAATGATTTTATGGCTTATTAAAAATACTTAGTATTTTACTCTTATTTTTTTTTTTCTTGATATGTGTTGACTTTGGACTTTGTAAACAACCAAACATTAACATAACTATAACATTCTTAATTGACATATATTTCAGCTTAACACAACTATTTTTGTTAACTTTTCACTTTGTAAACAAAACATTCTTCTACTTATGACCTAAATTATAGCTAATTATAATGTAATAGAGAATTATAACAATATATATTACATTTGTATTCATACTAATCATAAAAAAACAATGAAATTTAGGGTTTTTTTTTCTACTAAAACAATTTTATTTTACTGTTTCCTTAGTCCATGGTTGTGGCAATGATCACAGTTAAATTGAATGTTTAGAATTAGCATGTTTTTTTGTTATGTATATACCTTACCTACTTTGCAATCTTTTTTATAGGCTTTTAATTTTATTACAGTAACTCTCAGGTGGTGTGGCAGACCAATTCTGTGTTTTGGGAAATTTTTAATCAATTATCACCTTCGCGAAGACCAATCGATTTGAAATTTCTAAAACTTGTGTATTCTTGATGACAATACACTATTATAGAATGTTTGTGTCTATTTATTAAATTCTTATGGAGCCCAAAGTGAATTAATTTTTTGATAGTGTTTATATAAAGAGGGACGGATGGCCGAGTGGTGTAGATACTCAACTGTCGAACTGAGAGTCCTGGGTTCGATCCACTGTAAGAACCATGTGAACATTTTCCAGGAGGGAGAGAGTGGGGGTTCCAAACTGACTCGAATGCCCCACCTGGCCCCCAAACATTTTTTTACATTAAATATTAAGTACATTATTTCATATCATGATGTAGAAAGTCAAAATACAGGGACCCCCCAAAGAGGTCAAGCCCCCTCCAGGTCCTCCCAGTTTCTAAGTTTAGAACTGTATATCTATATATAAGTATAGAACTAGAACAGGGCTTCTTAAACTATGGGTTGCGACCCCATTTAGGGTCGCGTAGCAAAATTCTGGGGTCGCGAGAGATAAAAATACAATTTAACAGAAAATGTTTTTTAACTTGTAAAATATTAATTTATTTTTCTTTTATATTTGTATGGGGTCGTCAAGAAACTTGCGATCATAAATGGGGTCATGAATTACAAAAGTTTAAGAAGCCCTTAACTAGAATAATGCTGTTCCTGGTTAAATGAATAAATAACTTGATTACTTAACCCTACAGTTCCCCATGATTCATATATGAATCAACCATATTTTCTCATTATTATAATCTTATTATTAACTTTGGCCTAAAAAGGCGAATGTATTTATTCATGTTAACTCAGAGGGATGTAAAAGTTGTTTAGGTGAGTGCAGTCAATTTAAGAGAATTTTTAGCTGAACTGTGTAGGTCAGTGAGCATACTTTAGAAAACGCACGTCGTGGCAGTGTATTTTGCCGAAAAACGACACGACAATGGCCTGTCGTGTCTAGTACGTCAAACGTGCGTTTGACGCACCGTCGTGTTGGTGTGGTTAGGCTCTTAGTCGTATTCAGCCTCTTTGTTTTTATCGTTAAAATGTATATACCTATGGTACCCATGGTCAAGGAGATGTTGACTGGACACTCGGACGTGTCCACCGTCATGTGTTTCCTGTTGGTGCAAACATCCAGCGTCATATTGCATCTGACGTCTTTGTATTGCCCTAGCAGGTCTGTAGGACACGTGGTCTTGGACGAATCGATGCTTCCTAGACAGAAAACAAAATGGCAGCTATCTAGTTTTGTAAATAGTTTAACTAAAAACTAACACATCGAACAATACATTTTTTTTTTTACTTGTAGAAACACAGTGCATGTAAACCCCATCAAATCAATATGAAAACATTATTTATTAAATACAAATACTGTTGAAGGGAGCAGTTCTTCAGAATGCAGTAAGGATGAGATGTAAACCATAAATTAGACGGTTACTATGGATCCCTTCCTTTATCCAGGCAAGTTTCAAGAATTCATTGGCCAGTACTACGACAGACCATGACCGAGCACTTGACCTCCCAGCCTCCCTACCAAAGTGATGTAGCGCAAGAATCGATAACACCAGTGTCCATTTGAAGTCGTCAAGGGTTCAAATCCAGATGACGTTTTAAAATTTTCCAAAATTAAAACTATTCAACACATGGTGAAACAGCCCATTCATCTGCCTATAGTCATGTCCATCTGGGAATTTAAGGACCAATTGTTGCCCACGATTCATACCGATTGCCCACCCATGGCGTAGCGGTACACTAGCAAATCAAATGAATTATGTATGATATATACATAGGGTGACATGAAAGAGGTTTTTACCGTTTTTGATGAGCAGGTTGTGTCTGGCTGGTGGGAAGGTCGATTCGTCAAGGTCACAGAGCTGTACATCGTTGAGTTGGGTGGGGGTCAAGGCCACCTGGACATAATCGAAATAAGGTAGCCCCTTTTCTTCTGAAATCGTATTTAAAGTACAGTGTGGTAAGCAGAGCTGTTTGCAGGGGGGCCAGAAACATTATGGTATTAGCCCTTGGTCCCACAGCCTCATGTTTTTACTGGACCAGGGCCGTTTGGTAGTGGGGACACTAGGTTGGGCTTAGTGTTGCCTTATACGAGTTACATTTTTGTCCCCCCCCCCTCCAATCTAAAAAGTGCCAAAATATTCAACGGCCGCCCAACATATAGAACCCTTTTCTATGCTAATGTCTTTCCATAAACACCTCCGGCTAAAAGTTATAGAACAACTAGCAGATACTTTAATCTGGTCCAGTCGTAATGCAATAAACCGTACAACAATTGTATATCTGTATTTCTATATTTACTCACTCACAGGCACGCCGAGAGGGAGGTCAGGGGGTCATTGCCAGGGGGCCCGCATCTGTAAGGGGGCCCGGCCGCCCCGACCATGTCAATTTTTTCACGACTCATTGTTTATTAAGGGCCCCGCAATGATGTCTTGCCCTGTTGGCTCTCGGCGCCCCTGCTCACTCACAATGACTCTAAATTAACATGCTTATTGAAAAAAAATGTTCCAACTTATTTTTCAGCTAACTTCATCTCTATTAACAAACGTATTAATACAACACCTTTAATTGTCTACACGATGTCTAGAAATGTGTACATCTCATTCAACTTACGTCTTGGCCCTTGGTACATGACGTATTTGACTGTACTCAATTTGTACAGGTAGAGACAGGAGAAGATACGGCCAGTCTGGGACTCAGAATATATCACGTCACTCCTGTTGATACAAAATTAATAAACTCTCCAAAATACAGCTAGGCATTCATTGGCTTTCTTTATAAACCTCGAAATTAAAAAAAAAAAACATCTTTTGTAATGCAATTTTGACAAGGCATTGCAAGGGGGGGGGGTCTAAATAATACTTTAAAATAGATAATAGTTAATACTGTCATCTTTCTTCTAAAGTTGTTTTGGTTTTTAATGATGCAATTATGTATCATAAACAGTTCAAGTTGAATCGTTTGGTTCAGAAAAAAATCTGTTTATTTTTAATGTTCATCATACTTTACGATTTGCATGATTCTATGATGACCGTTTACATTACACGTCATTACAGTTATCCCAAAAGCTGACAATATTTTTATTCCATGTTATATAATCAGTTTTTAATAATGAATAGTTCAGAGACAATATAACACTTTTGGTACACATTTTAAAAAAAAAAATGGATTGAATAAAACGTTAGTGTTTATAAAACTTTGGTCTATCCGGCTTTGTTTATCCGACCTGCCGATTGATACATTAGGCGGAATTCTCGAGTCGTTTGTATTGTATATGTTTACGTTAATGAATAATTGTTGACTTAACCGGACAGTTACTTTCAATAAATGAAATTAATGCATCGCTGAACTATTTGAAAAGCTTGTTTAAATTAATGCATCGCTGAACTATTTGAAAAGCTTGTTTAAATTAATACATCGCTGAACTATTTGAAAAGCTTGTTTAAATTAATACATCGCTGAACTATTTGAAAAGCTTGTTTAAATTAATACATCGCTGAACTATTTGAAAAGCTTGTTTAAATTAATACATCGCTGAACTATTTGAAAAGCTTGTTTAAATTAATACATCGCTGAACTATTTGAAAAGCTTGTTTAAATTAATACATCGCTGAACTATTTGAAAAGTTCAAATTTGCTGAGTGCCTTGAAGTATGATGCCTATGGTCAGTGGTGCCGAGATCCAGCACGGGCCCCCAGGGCAGGACATCATTGCGGGCCCCTTATTAAACAATAAGTCGTGAAAAATTTGACATGGTCGGGGCGACCGGATCCCCTTAAAGATGCGGGCACCCTGGCAATGACCCCCCCCCTGTCCCCCTGTCGGCGTGCCTGCCTATGGTGGGGGTGGGGGGGGAGACCATCAACACTCCTACTGATCTACTCCATCTAATATCTCTACTGTACTCACATGATAACATATTTGTGCCCAATATTTTGTGTACAGGTCCAGTTTGACGTGACGTCACCGCAGTCTTCATAGTTACGGCAAGGATAGTACCCTGACAACGTGGTCACGGTGAATAACACTGGGCCCTTCTTGGTGGAGATCCATGAGCCGCGCAGATCTTCCGGGAAACTGCATGGCGCCACCTCTGACAGAGAATATGTCCATTTTTTTTTATCAATAACAGGAAATAAGTGAAGTAGGGAATATACAAGTTGTGGTATGGGGTTGGGGGGCCCACTTTGGTGACCAGCCGGATATTCATCGTGCACCGCTACCTGCATACTGTGGGCTACAAGTATGATTCTCTACGTGCATCAGGTCACCTACCTATGTCCATCATGGTGCCACCAATGGCCGTTTCACTATCGGCTATATGAAGGAATGAAAATAGGACTCTGCGAAAAACGTTACGCTAGTGGTCTATATGATCTTTGTGCTAAACATCTCGTACATATTGGCACCTGAGTATAATATTAAACAATTTTTAAAAAAATAATAATATAATTCTGGATGAGACCAGATATATAAAGTCTCATTCAGAGGTGTGGACATATGATCTTGTGATGTAGAACGTTCGACTGTCAGCCTGAGAGTTTGAACCTTGGCTAGTGCTAGAAATGTGTAAATATCCTGGCAAAATTCATAAATCCACCCACCTTTAAAACAAATCGGTCCCTGAAAATGTTGGAGAAAGTAAAGGTTGTTCGATATTGTGCTAGATAAATAATGTATCGTAAAGCCATGCCAACAAACAAAAAAGTGTAAAACATTGTATACTTCCATCTTTCTCTGATATCGAAGCTATAGTCACAATTGTTCTTAGTTCTTTACTCTCTTTCTATATCTAGGTCATCTGGAACCCTTGTGAGCATGAATAAAGCTATCGAAAACAGTTAATGAATTTTGTAGCTACTGCTTGCTTCATGATAACTTACCTGAACATCTCAAAGAGCATAGCAAATAGATCCATACCAGTGAAAGAACTGCGAAAATGTTTCTGTAATATAGTTGTCTTCTTTCGCAGCTCAAATGTAGCATTCTTTATCACGTCTATCTGTCACAGCGAATAACTAACTCCCCATATAATAGTCACAACATAGAACTCTCACAACTTATAACTGTCACAACATATTACTGTCAAAACATGAAACTGTCACAACATAGTATTGTCACAAAATTTTACTGTCACAATATGAAACTGTTACAACATATTAATGTCGTGTTGTCACACTGCAAATGACTTACATATATAAACGCGTGCACTCTACCACTATACGTAAATGGGGCATCGTGATGCCACCTTTTACACATTTTATTTTCGTTTTTTTTTTCTTCTATCTTAACATGTCCCATTCACGATGTGTTTCTGCGCGCACTTTTATTCTATGGAGTGAAAACCAATTAAACCTGTAACACAAACCTATGTCACTGAATGTATGCAAATATATAACAAACTTATATAAAAAAAATGTTTTCTGATTAGTCAAAATGTCAAGCTTCACACGGTTTCATAATAATCTTCCAGTAGATTAACACAGTCACTCGTGTCTCGCTGGCGCATAAAGAAGTTCCATTCACTGAGTTGGCAGTAACAATGTCCTAACCCTGTTCAACATACAGTAGCTTTTGTTGTTGTTTGCACGCAGTGTGACGGAATGAGAATACCTCAATAAGTTCTTTATTAGCTCATTTCTACTTTCAGATCTTAGTCTTATACATTTATGGATAAAAAATTGAAATCAAGAAGAAAATAAATCTGATAATTGAAAATAATCAAAACTTGTTTTTTTTTGTTTTTGTTTTAATCAGTGAAATATTTTAACGAAAAACTATTTTCAGACTTTTTTTTTTGGACATTAGTAATGTGTATACCTTCAGTTTAAATTAAGAGTATTTTTAAACTGGAGAATGTCTTAATGTAATCAAAGTAATAAAATAAAATAAAGCCACACCCATCTTTTGGAACTTTTAGCTTTTGTTTTTGTGTGTGTGTAATCTGCGGTTAGTTCTATCGTCTGTATATATAAATACAAAATAACTCCAGAAAATATCAACCCGCAGCTATCAAAGCTGGATTGTAATGATTTCTCAACAGAAAAATATGTATTGTCTAGCAATTACAAATAAACATACGTGTTTTATTATTAGCTGCACATAATGTAAACATTGAATTATTGGAGACACTTGTGTTCATTGAATTATTGGAGACAATTGTGTTCATTGAATTATTGGAGACACCTGTGTTCATTGAATTATTGGAGACTCTTGTGTTCATTGAATTATTGGAGACACTTGTGTTCATTGAATTATTGGAGACAATTGTGTTCATTGAATTATTGGAGACAATTGTGTTCATTGAATTATTGGAGACACTTGTGTTCACTGAATTATTGGAGACACTTGTGTTCATTGAATTATTGGAGACACTTGTGTTCATTGAATTATTGGAGACACTTGTGTTAATCTCGGACAGGAAGTAGTACTACCTGATTGGCTGTCGGGGCAGATGAAGTGTACAATTCATTTGTTTCTCTAAGTCAGTGGTCGGAAAAGTGCGGCTCCGGAGCCGAATGTGGCTCTTTGGATCCTTAAGTGCGGCTCTGGCATTTAGTTTTATTTAGTATACAATATATTTAGTATACGACTTATTTAGTGTAATAAAAGTTTACTAAACAAGCAGATTTGGCTCCAAATTTTTTTTTTAATTGTTGTAATGTTCATCTCTGGCTCTTTGGCTGATAAGTTTGCCGACCACTGCTCTGAGTAGTCTAAGGTAGCCATTTAAATCTGGGTACACGTCGGGAACATTACGCTAAGTTTGGGCTAAAACAAAGTTTTTTTTTCCTTTGGTTCTCACCACGGATCAAATTCGGGACTCTCAGGTCGACAGTTAAGCTCTCTACTCCACGCGGCCATCTACCCCCCCCCCCCCGCCTCGGAAGTACGAGACTGTATTATCTCGCAACCAAGATTATCAAGAGCCGACTCGGTGCAGTATATTGGGTCGAGATGTCTTGTGGGTTTGAAGGAGCTTAAGCAAAAGCGTTGTCCAGCCATGGCTTGTTGGTCATGGAGTGTTAAAAAAAGAAATGTGCCAAGTACTGACCATGCAAGTTGAACCTTTTGTTTCCATATTTTTATTTTTAATTTTTATTTTTCTGTAAATAAAAAAAAATATTTGGTTTACATTTCCAATAGACGGTGTTACATCAGTTTACATCAATAGCAGCCTTAGTGAGTGATACATTTAGTATGTGTGTGTGTGAAGTCCCTGTAAGGATGAGATGAAATCTCTTCGATCCTATGAACCACTAATGGAACTGTTTTTATGGTGCCCTTCTTTATCCCCACCATAGCTGATAGTGCAATGGCCATGGAGGCACGACGGGAGACATGAAAGGAACTTCAACCAAGACCTGATAATTTTTCCTTGGTCCTCACAGGAGAACGAACCAGGTAACTTCAGGTCGACACTCGACCATCCGTCCCCTTAACTTTGGCAAACTGCCCCAGTCCCCACGCATGGAGCTTCTCCAGCTTGGATACTTTGTCATTCGTTACCTGACAATAGTAAATCGTATCAGTTGTTTCATGCCCACATTTGACACTCGTCAAAGACCCACCAATGATCTGACCCTAGTCCCCGAGTACTACTCAGACCGCCTCTGTATACACTCTTTAAGTACTAATGACAACCTATCAAAGTACACTACGTTTTGATGTCTTGGTTTGCTCTGTTGTTGCCCCTTGCAATCTGACGTGTTTGTCTTCGCAATGCTTGCCATAGAGATTCAAACTAAAATCTATTTGATTTCGATTGATATTTTTTTTTGGTACATGTTTAGTTTGGAGTCAAAGGTTTTACTGTATTTAATACGACAGATGCTGGCTGAGCCGGCGTGAAAAAAAAATAGTATATCTAATCTGTAGAGAACTTAAAATCATTTCATCTCTTAATTTCAATGCAAGTGTTAAAAATAATGATCAGAGTTTTAAAAATTAGAATTTGAAATATTTCCATCTGATATGCAAGCCCAGACAGTTAAATATTACCCCGGACATTTAGATGACGCCACAGACATTTAGATGACGCCACAGACATTTAGATGACGCCACAGACATTTAGATGACGCCACATACAGTTAAATACTACCCCGGACATTTAGATGACGCCACAAACATTTAGATGACGCCCCAGACATTTGGATGACGCCCCAGACATTTAGATGACGCCACAGACATTTAGATGACGACCCAGACATTTAGTTGACGCCCCAGACATTTGGATGACGCCCCAGACATTTAGATGACGCCCAAGACATTTGGATGTCGCCCCAGACATTTAGATGACGCCCAAGACATTTGGATGTCGCCCCAGTAATTTGGATGACGCCCCAGACATTTAGATGACGCCCCAGACATTTGGATGACGCCCCAGACATTTGGATGACGCCCCAGACATTTGGATGACGCCCCAGACATTTAGATGACGCCCCAGACATTTGGATGACGCCCCAGACATTTGGATGACGCCCCAGACATTTAGTTGACGCCCCAGACATTTAGATGACGCCCCAGACATTTGGATGACGCCCCAGACATTTGGATGACGCCCCAGACATTTGGACGACGCCCCAGACATTTGGATGACGCCCCAGACATTTGGATGACGCCCCAGACATTTGGATGACGCCCCAGACATTTGGATGACGCCCCAGACATTTGGATGACGCCCCAGACATTTGTATGACGCCCCAGACATTTGGATGACGCCCCAGACATTTGGATGACGCCCCAGACATTCGGTTGACGCCCCAGACATTCGGATGACGCCCCAGACATTTAGATGACGCCCCAGACATTTAGATGACGCCCCAGACATTTGGATGACGCCCCAGACATTTGGATGACGCCCCAGACATTTGGATGACGCCCCAGACATTTAGATGACGCCCCAGACATTTGGATGACGCCCCAGACATTTAGATGGCGCCACAGACATTTAGATGACGACCCAGACATTTAGTTGACGACCCAGACATTTGGATGACGCCCCAGACATTTAGATGACGCCCAAGACATTTGGATGTCGCCCAAGTCATTTG
The DNA here is from genome assembly GCA_021962125.1 of Bulinus truncatus. Taxonomy (NCBI): domain Eukaryota; kingdom Metazoa; phylum Mollusca; class Gastropoda; family Planorbidae; genus Bulinus; species Bulinus truncatus. The sequence goes on along the minus strand of JAGDYQ010000010.1, from coordinate 7,027,549 downwards.
GATGTCGCCCCAGTCATTTGGATGACGCCCCAGACATTTGGATGACGCCCCAGATATTTGGATGACGCCCCAGACATTTGGATGACGCCCCAGACATTTAGATGACGCCCCAGACATTTGGATGACGCCCCAGACATTTGGATGACGCCCCAGACATTTAGTTGACGCCCCAGACATTTAGATGACGCCCCAGACATTTGGATGACGCCCCAGACATTTGGACGACGCCCCAGACATTTGGATGACGCCCCAGACATTTGGATGACGCCCCAGACATTTAGATGACGCCCCAGACATTTGGATGACGCCCCAGACATTTGGATGACGCCCCAGACATTTGGTTGACGCCCCAGACATTTGGTTGACGCCCCAGACATTTGGATGACGCCCCAGACATTTAGTTGACGCCCCAGACATTCGGATGACGCCCCAGACATTTGGATGACGCCCCAGACATTTAGATGACGCCCCAGACATTTACATGACGCCCCAGACATTTGGATGACGCCCCAGACATTTGGATGACGCCCCAGACATTTAGATGACGCCCCAGACATTTGGATGACGCCCCAGACATTTGGTTGACGCCCCAGACATTTGGATGACGCCCCAGACATTTGGTTGACGCCCCAGACATTTAGATGACGCCCCAGACATTTGGATGACGCCCCAGACATTTAGATGACGCCCCAGACATTTGGATGACGCCCCAGACATTTGGTTGACGCCCCAGACATTTGGATGACGCCCGAGACATTTGGATGACGCACCAGACAATTGGATGACGCCCCAGACATTAGGATGACGCCCCAGACATTTAGTTGACGCCCCAGACATTTGGATGACGCCCCAGACATTTGGATGACGCCCCAGACATTTGGTTGACGCCCCAGACATTTGAATGACGCCCCAGACATTTGGATGACGCCCCAGACATTTAGTTGACGCCCCAGACATTCGGATGACGCCCCAGACATTTGGATGACGCCCCAGACATTTAGATGACGCCCCAGACATTTAGATGACGCCCCAGACATTTGGATGACGCCCCAGACATTTGGATGACGCCCCAGACATTTAGATGACGCCCCAGACATTTAGATGACGCCCCAGACATTTGGATGACGCCCCAGACATTTAGATGGCGCCACAGACATTTAGATGACGACCCAGACATTTAGTTGACGACCCAGACATTTGGATGACGCCCCAGACATTTAGATGACGCCCAAGACATTTGGATGTCGCCCAAGTCATTTGGATGTCGCCCCAGTCATTTGGATGACGCCCCAGACATTTGGATGACGCCCCAGATATTTGGATGACGCCCCAGACATTTGGATGACGCCCCAGACATTTAGATGACGCCCCAGACATTTGGATGACGCCCCAGACATTTGGATGACGCCCCAGACATTTAGTTGACGCCCCAGACATTTAGATGACGCCCCAGACATTTGGATGACGCCCCAGACATTTGGACGACGCCCCAGACATTTGGATGACGCCCCAGACATTTGGATGACGCCCCAGACATTTAGATGACGCTCCAGACATTTGGATGACGCCCCAGACATTTGGATGACGCCCCAGACATTTGGTTGACGCCCCAGACATTTGGTTGACGCCCCAGACATTTGGATGACGCCCCAGACATTTAGTTGACGCCCCAGACATTCGGATGACGCCCCAGACATTTGGATGACGCCCCAGACATTTAGATGACGCCCCAGACATTTACATGACGCCCCAGACATTTGGATGACGCCCCAGACATTTGGATGACGCCCCAGACATTTAGATGACGCCCCAGACATTTAGATGACGCCCCAGACATTTGGTTGACGCCCCAGACATTTGGATGACGCCCCAGACATTTGGTTGACGCCCCAGACATTTAGATGACGCCCCAGACATTTGGATGACGCCCCAGACATTTAGATGACGCCCCAGACATTTGGATGACGCCCCAGACATTTGGTTGACGCCCCAGACATTTGGATGACGCCCGAGACATTTGGATGACGCACCAGACAATTGGATGACGCCCCAGACATTAGGATGACGCCCCAGACATTTAGTTGACGCCCCAGACATTTGGATGACGCCCCAGACATTTGGATGACGCCCCAGACATTTGGTTGACGCCCCAGACATTTGAATGACGCCCCAGACATTTGGATGACGCCCCAGACATTTAGTTGACGCCCCAGACATTCGGATGACGCCCCAGACATTTGGATGACGCCCCAGACATTTAGATGACGCCCCAGACATTTAGATGACGCCCCAGACATTTGGATGACGCCCCAGACATTTGGATGACGCCCCAGACATTTAGATGACGCCCCAGACATTTAGATGACGCCCCAGACATTTGGTTGACGCCACAGACATTTAGATGACGACCCAGACATTTAGTTGACGCCCCAGACATTTGGATGACGCCCCAGACATTTAGATGACGCCCAAGACATTTGGATGTTGCCCCAGTCATTTGGATGACGCCCCAGACATTTAGATGACGCCCCAGACATTTGGATGACGCCCCAGATATTTGGATGACGCCCCAGACATTTGGATGACGCCCCAGACATTTAGATGACGCCCCAGACATTTGGATGACGCCCCAGACATTTGGATGACGCCCCAGACATTTAGTTGACGCCCCAGACATTTAGATGACGCCCCAGACATTTGGATGACGCCCCAGACATTTGGATGACGCCCCAGACATTTGGACGACGCCCCAGACATTTGGATGACGCCCCAGACATTTGGATGACGCCCCAGACATTTAGATGACGCTCCAGACATTTGGATGACGCCCCAGACATTTGGATGACGCCCCAGACATTTGGTTGACGCCCCAGACATTTGGTTGACGCCCCAGACATTTGGATGACGCCCCAGACATTTAGTTGACGCCCCAGACATTCGGATGACGCCCCAGACATTTGGATGACGCCCCAGACATTTAGATGACGCATCAGACATTTAGATGACGCCCCAGACATTTGGATGACGCCCCAGACATTTGGATGACGCCCCAGACATTTAGATGACGCCCCAGACATTTGGTTGACGCCCCAGACATTTGGATGACGCCCCAGACATTTGGTTGACGCCCCAGACATTTAGATGACGCCCCAGACATTTGGATGACGCCCCAGACATTTAGATGACGCCCCAGACATTTGGATGACGCCCCAGACATTTGGTTGACGCCCCAGACATTTGGATGACGCCCGAGACATTTGGATGACGCACCAGACAATTGGATGACGCCCCAGACATTAGGATGACGCCCCAGACATTTAGTTGACGCCCCAGACATTTGGATGACGCCCCAGACATTTGGATGACGCCCCAGACATTTGGATGACGCCCCAGACATTTAGATGACGCCCCAGACATTTAGATGACGCCTCAGACATTTAGATGACGCCCCAGGCATTTAGATGACGCCCCAGACATTTAGTTGACGCCCCAGACATTTAGATGACTCCGCAGACATTCAGATACCAACCCAGGCAATTTTAAAGGGCAATAAATTTTCGAAAACCGAACGATTTGGAATCCGAACAATTGTACACAGATTAAGTTCGTTTACTGAAGTATCTTATGTGTTTGTGATGATATAAAATAGAACAATTGACATGTAATAACAACTGGTAATAAATAAGCACAAGCCTCAGAAATTTATAAGTAACAAATATTTAATTTTATTCAGACGATTTTTTTAAACCTTAGTTCCTAATAAATTAACAATAAATTAAAGTGCTATTTATATCAAAAACGTGTGGAAATAGAGGATTCGTACATCAAATTTAATTTTTGAACAATAATAAAGATACAGAAATATTATGGGATTCTGAAACTAAGGCTAAAAAAAAAACAAATAGAATTGAATCAGATTAGATCGCTAGTGCCCTGATTCCATTGGCTAGACAGAAACTATAGTTAGAAAGTACATACAGTAAATGTTTACATGACAAATGGTCTAAATCATACTGCTGTCTATGTTGTAAAAAGAATGATTCTTACTGATTCTTTACTGGGGGGGGGTGGGGGGTCGTAATGTGTAAACAATATTAACGAAGCATAACAATTCGTTTTAAAAAGTTCGGCCACCAATTCTACTCCAACCTTTGTCAATTTAGCTATTTTGTATTAATGCACAATAAAATTCACGATTCGGTGGGGGGTGGGGGGGGGGAAGCTATTAGCAGCGTGTGCCCTATGCGTCTGCCCTGTTCACCTGTCCACATGAACCACTCTGGTGTCTACAATATAGCTGTGGTATAATTGATCTACAAAACAGCAAGCCATGTCCCGTAATGATAATGATGAAGATGTCAAGTTATTCTATTGGAAGTAACAACGTCTGATGTGTGTGACGTTCGTTGGCAAGACATACTTCACTGGAGAAGACACTGGTCAAAGTGGGAACGCCACTGAATCAATCAATACAAAGACTGGACATATTCTAGCCCTCAATGTGTGTGTGGTCACCTGAGGTGAAGAATGAATATTTAATATGAATCAAAATAGTTTGTGTGGTTCCATAACGATTGTCAAAAAGTCATTTATGTTGTCATTTGCTTTAAAAAAGTGCCCTATCGGTAGACTCCTTAAGGGATGGTGACTGGTGTGACGCCCCCCCCCAGGCCCCCATACCTGATGTTAAGCCCGAGTCTGCAGCAAATCTAAACAACTGTTTCAGGCCCCGAATTGGGAACTTTATGTAATGGTATTCGCCCTGGGCCCCCCTAGTACTAGCAAGGTCGCCGAGGATGTCATATTTTGTCGAGAGTGCAATGACATCACAGAAGTCATAGGTAGGGCTGGAACAATGTCTGACTGGCTGTGACAAACTGCAAACTTTTCATTGGGTAGTCAGAAGGGTCAGATTTATATGAAAAACACAAATAAATAAAAGATACAGTCTGAGAAGCGCTGATTGATTATTTCTACAATGTATCAATTTGCATAGTCACAAAGCGAAATTGTTGAAATTAACAAATCTCACATGCGTGTGTGTGTGTGTATGTGTGTGTGTGTGGAAATAAAGCTTTAGTAGATGAACTTATTTATGTTCCCGAAGATATCGGAACGGTCTTTAGATTGTCTTATGTTTACAGACCAACGGTTGGCAAACGTTTATTATCGCGGGCCATTATGTGTTCTTGAACTCGCCAAAAAAGGGTCTGACCAAAAAGCAGGTGAAAGAGTTTATTTCAACTAATGTAAAATAATGTGTCGGACGTTGGCCGGATAGGAAGTCTAATGGTCAGTATCAGGCTCGCTATCCGTAAGTTTGCTCGAGCCTGTTCTTGACCAGTAATATTTATTTCAACATTGACATTATTTCAACATTGACATTATTTTCAAATAAATTGGTTAGCGTATAAATCTATAACTTTGTTGTAAAAAATTTGTTCTGTTTTAACTTTGTTCTTGATTACTTTATCTTTATCGTGGAGAAGGATATCTGCTGTCACATATCTGGTTACATATAAACAGAACAACATTTTAGTTGTTTAAACACATCTGGTCATACAACACTGACCAAAAAAGCATCTGGTCACACGACACTGACAAAAAGAACATCTCGTCTTACAAAACTGACCAACAGAACATCTGGTCACATAACTCTGACCAACAGAAAGTTCTGGTCACACAACATTGACCAACAGAAATCTGGTCACACAACACTGACCAACAGAACATCTGGTCATACAACACTGACCAACAGTGCATCTACTTACACGCGTACTGTCCATCTCAACATCTGGTTACACGTACTGTGACCAATAAAGCAATTACTCACACTATGTTTACCAGTGTAATATCTACTCACTTTCTAATCCGAGTCTCCACCTTCTTCATTTGGGACAGTTTCTTCAACAGTATCTTCGGCATTTTCTTCAAACATTGTTGATCGGCGACTTAACCTGGTTGACCCTAAACATTTAAATATCTCACTTTAGAGTTTCGATAAAACAAAGAAACAAATACGCCAGAATGCTGGGATAACCTAGCCCTAACCCTAATCCTAACACTATGTTTAAAATTAAACTTCTCATCCGACAAAATAACTTGCTCTCTGTATCTAATCATTCCCCCTCCCCCACCCCCACCCCCACCCCCCCCCCCCGTCGTGCAACGAAACTTTTCCCCCGTGCAGTTCAACTTTACTCCATGCAACTAAAATGCTGTTCCTTGCAACTAAAATGCTGTTCCTTGCAACTAAAATGCTGTTCCTTGCAACTAATCCATTTTTTTTTTCATGCAGCTAAATTATCATGCAGGTAAATACTATTTCAGTGGTGGCTAACCCATGAAAGTGTCCCACAGGTGGCATGCAGCGCCTCATCAGTCAGCACGTCACTTCCTTCAATTTTAATTGGGGTGTTGGTACTTAGTTATGAATAAGTGGTTTTTGGTTGAATTTTTTTGCACGCGGCCCCAAAAAGGTTCGCCACCACTTAGCTATTTCCTGCAGCTACAGACAATTTCATGCAACTAGAGACAATGTCATGCAACTACAGACAAGTTCCTGCAACTACAGACAATTTCATGCAACTACAGACAAGTTCCTGCAACTACAGACAATTTCCTGCAATACAGGGTGTTAGTTGCAACTAATACATTATTTAATAAGTGTCTGAATCACTTTTTTTGCAATAAACAACACTGTTCCTAATCGTTTTAAAAATATTTATTTCTTATCAACTAAAACATTATTTTTATTTCTTAACCGCTAAACTTCAATTTCCACATATCTTGCCTAAACTACAAAAAACAAAAAAAAAAAAAACTAAAATAAAGGAGACAATAAAAATATTTTCTAGTTTTAACACGCTGATAGATTAATATAAAAAGACTGCCAACATAGCTGATCTGTAGAACTAAAAAAATAGATGTTGTGATTCTAAAAAGTAAAACAACAATGATTACTTAATGAGCCATTAAATTCAGATATATTAAAAGCAATCCATTTGTACAAAAAAATCCATAAAAATCTGTGTAAAAGAAAAACGAAAAAAAGCAACAAGGGACATGATGACCTAGTACCATCAGATGACCACTTGTTCTGGGCCCTTTTTGGTTGGGAAGAAATGACATTAATAAATATTTTATAAATGAATCAACTTTAATTAATAAAAAGGTTATTAGATGCTCATAAGAGTGCAATATAGAATAATGTTCAATATATTTAACACATATACACATATTGTTTGACCTTTTATTTAACTAATTATATAAAGCAAATAGAAAACGCATTCACTGGCGGGAAAACAGCCTGTCCAGCTTGGCTTTTGCGGAGGGGGGGTCTGTATTACCACTTCTCGTCATGGGCTTTTATGAGGCAGGACGTCTGTTATTATATGAATTGAAATTTAGAAATTAATAGTAAATGAAAACAGGCATTTTTCTCACTACGGTCCGCTTTTATGGAAATGAGAGGCGAGCTTTTTTACCTTTCCTTCCATATCCATCTTCATCGGATGAGCTGTCCTCACCATTGTCATCGTCATCATCATCATCATCGTCTAGAACCTGTTCTCTCAACACGGTGCACATGACGATAGAACCGACGCAGATGAAGGCTGAGGCAAACATACTTATGTAGATGGCGTCTTCTATGTCCCATACTCCGGCTAACATGGACATAATAGAAAGAAGGGGAACAGAAAAAAAACCAAACATTTATGGTTAACTATCATAAACTAAAACTGCATTGAATTTTTAGTCATTCACCTACGCTTTTATAAATTTTTTTTGTCTCTAGGTGTCAACTGTCTTGTATTTTTATGGCCGTTTTATTTGATTGGTGCAAGTCTAAGGGGTTTCAAAGTGTATAAATAGAATGCGCGTCAAAGTGTATCGCAACGTTGCGCATCATTGTTCACGATGAAGAGTACACACCAATATTTAGCACAAGAATACGCATAACTGCTCAAAAGCGCATCATTATTAAGCTTGAGTTGGCAGATCGCTGTCTGGAATTGAATTTGCACACCAATGTGATAGGGAGCGCATCATTTCTTGTAACTAAAACTGCACAGAACTTTAGCGCAAGCGTAAGAATTAATGCCCAGGACAAAAGTGGCCCAAGTCTTTGGGAAGTTCCTATGCATAGTAATAAGGACCTGAACGAATACAGATAGGTACAAAATACTCACGTTCGAGAAATGCTTCAACTTCTTCAGTTGCTGGGGAAATTTTACAAAAAAAAAGGAATATGATAATACAATTACATAAATAATTACAGAACTATATTCTAAATATGCTTTTACGATAGAATATTATTATTATTATATCGATGTTAATACATCCATGACCAAAAATATATAGGAATACCGCTCGGGTTAGGTCAAATTTCAACTTTGCATTCCACGTATTTTCTCCGAAGATATCATCCTGTTATTTTGTTTGATTGCTTATTTAAAAATAAAATTACAGTAATTATATTGATTGATAAGGCGGCGTATTTTACGCCGCGGGATGACTAGTGCTTCATATTTCAGGTTGAGCCGCGTGCTAGTAGGCCAAATCACCGTGTTACATTGTATGTCTCTCTCTCTATGTATATATATATATATATATATATATATATATATATATATATATATATATTCAATGTAGACAAAACTGTTTGTTTTAAGCATTATTAGGGTTAAATGGATGTTAAGTGCACCCTTACTTAGTTAAACATGATAAGATTAAAATTATTTGCAGAATTAATATCAATAAATCTATGTAAATAATAGCGATTTGGGTTCTGCGTTAAATCGAAAGTAAAGAATTAATACAACAGTATTCCAGTTTAAAATACAATCATGAAAATATCGGATCTGCCCGAAACCAAAAATAAATAAGCCTACCGATCAAGCCTAAGGGGATATAACTCTATGCAAAGGTTTTGCAGGGTATAGCTGGTATATATATATATATATATATATATATATATATATATATATATTGTAAAACGGTTAATTAAAAAAAAAAACTCTGTTTTTACCGTGTCTTGTGTTTTATTTTACTCTACAATTATTATTATTATATTTTTTTGTGAACCTCGATTCTGAACATTATTTTCCAAGTAATAAATTAATGATTATCGTATCGTATTTAAAAATACACGTCCTTATGTATATCACGAATGAACTTGATGCATACAAACAATAGCCCTCAAGAGGTAAATGAATATACTAATCTCCATCTTTATACACTTTCAGTGGTACCTCGTTTTACACAGAAAAACGTCCTTACTCATCCAACGTCAGACTCATAACTACCTCGTGAGATCATACTGTGAGATTTTAACTTTTGAAACCAAACAATGAGACCATACCGCGCGAACAGACAACGAGATCACCCCGCGAGACTGCCCCCCTGAGACCACACGATGAGACTGCTACCTAAGACTGGCCCCTCTGAGACCACACGATGAGACTGCTACCTAAGACTGCCCCCCTGAGACCACACGATGAGACTGCTACCTAAGACTGCCCCCCTGAGACCACACGATGAGACTGCTACCTAAGACTGCCCCCCTGAAACCACACGATGAGACTACTACCTAAGACTGCCCTCATGACCGTTAACACTAACTGTCAAATGTGACAACCATGCTCGGATTGACTGCCCACGTTATTCCCCCCTCCCCAAACAGTGAAATGTGATCCTTGACCAATCACTAAAGCGTTCTACCGGTAAGAACTGTCACCGTATCATGCTTGACCTGATTAAACAACAGATCATATTCAACCGCCCACTAACATACACAACCAAAGGGGAATAATACAAGTCACAAAATCAAAGGGGTGATAACTAGGAATAGAACAATGATCTATGTAGCAACCTAAGCTAACCTCTAACCCAAAAGGAATGAAAAACAAAATATATTACTTTTAAAGAAAAATAGCAATAATGAATGATACAGTGCCACGTGGCAATATTTCTGAGAAATAACTTTGGATCTAATGTCGTGATAACTAAGAGAAAGGTTTATGATATACTTTGACTTACATACTGGACTTCCAATGAATATTCTGGAATCATTGTGGTGACCGAAAAATTCATTTTCATCACAGACTTCAGGAATAGCCACAACTTTGACTAAATTCCGGTCCAATGTGTAAATCTGATATTACACGAAAAGTTGAGAATTATTTTCTCTTCCCGTCTGCTAAGTACAGTGACAGCTATCTGTCAGTACACACACGCGCACACACACACACACGCACAAACGCACGCACGCACATATATGTTTTTTTTATGATGTCTGTTGAAGCAGCTTTCTGCGACCTTTTTTAAATCGTGGCACACTAAACTCAATTAGAAAAATACTGTTAAATAGATGGTGGTTCAGAATTTCCTATTATAGAATTATGAGGGTGGTAGTGGTGAGGTGGGGGGGGGTGAGCTAACGTATAGCTCTCGTCTTTGTGAAGTTTACTCTTGAGTTTTTTGAATGTCGGTATCACCAGCAGTGCGTTTTGTCTTAATATATGTATTTCCTTAGCCGCTTCAGCCATTTTCTATGATGGCATCTCCTGGGAACATTAATGTAAAATTGTGGAAACTAAATTCTTTCAGGCTAATTTCGGCACATCAAAGTACCACAACACACCACTAGAACACTATCTGAGCACGGTGTTTAAAGTATTGAGATTTGTTTGACAACAAAACAGACCATAATCTCTAGGGCGATGCTCCAACGAAACTCACCCGGCATTACCCGGGAAAACGAGGTATCAAGTGGCACCCCCTACTAATCTTTTAGACCATTTTTTTCTACACACAGTTTCAATAAGGTTGTGTGAAACTTTACTTTTCAAATGGGGACATACAATAGTTATTATAAATGTACAATTGAAACAAAAAAAAAAAGAAAGATATATTGTATGGAATAAAGGACTAAACGTCCTGTAACAAGAGCGACTGAAATGTCAGGATCACCCCCATGCCAGTTATAAATTGTGTCCAATCTAATGATTGAAAATCATGAAAAGTTTTTTTTTTTAAATTATTTAGCACAGGGGTGGGCAAACCTTTTCTACGGAGGGTCACATTGAAAACTTGATTGTTATCGGCGGGCCGCATATATATTTTGTCTACTTCCATTACAATTTACAACGTATGGAAATATGACATAATGATAATAACCATGCATTTCGTCATTAATTTCGCATTCACACTCGTAATATGTACATAAATACGGGCCTCATAATATACTCTGAAGGGCCGCAGTTTGCACACCCCCTGATTTAGCAGATCAAATAAACATGAGACAAAATGAGTATTATAACGTAGTAGTGAACGCTTTATCTGGGTAATATTAGAGCTTCTCTTTATCTGGGTAATATTAGAGCTTCTCTTTATCTGGGTAATATTAGAGCTTCTCTTTATCTGGGTAATATTAGAGCTTCTCTTTATCTGGGTAATATTAGAGCTTCTCTTTATCTGGGTAATATTAGAGCTTCTCTTTATCTGGGTAATATTAGAGCTTCTCTTTATCTGGGTAATATTAGAGCTTCGACTAGCTTACAAATCTAGCCAACTTTGAATTTCTGACACAACCTACACAACACGCTGATGGTCGACTTACTAAACAAATGAACTGGTGGGTAGACGTGTAGTCAAATTTTTCGTCGAGGTTAAACAAGATGGAGAATTTCACTTTGTCGATGACGTCATTGTGGATACAGTGCAACTCGCCTTTAGCTGCTAGCACATAAAAGAAAGAAGAACGGGAAGTATATGTATATATATGTTATGGTGGCTCACTTTATAGTGGAACAAAATAAAGTTGATTTTTTATCATGAGTATTTTAGTTTTCTGGTTCACTGTGATTTCAAACATGTATATAACAAATTTAACACCATTTGGGCTCCAATAAATACTGCCTCAGTGCACTTGTTATCTCGTGTTTTAAGGTATTCGGCAGTTGCATTAAATGAAAATTTTGCAAGGTTTAAAATGCTGTTTTTTTTAGATACAAAGAACAATTATATTACACAGTAGGAATTAAACAGTAAAATAATACTAGTTACATGACACATTAACCTGACTGTATTACTGAGTAGTTCTAAGTACGCCATTCGAAAATAAAGAAATAACCTAGCCTACTGATCAGACCTAAGGGAATATAACTCTATGCTACGGTTTTGCAGGGTACAGCTAGTTTAAAATAAAAAAAAGCAACATGGAATGTTGTAACAATTAAAAAGTGTTTTAAGCACACAAAAATTGTTTCCCACTTCGAATAGTAGTAACAAAACAAAGTGACAAGCAAGAACATTCTATTTATGTCGACCTATTGTGAGGAACTTATACTTCAAAGCAGAACGTACTTTTTTGATGGAACGACACGTATTGTTTGGTAAATAACGCCATAGTATATAAACACAAAAAATTAAACAATAAAGTATCCTCTAGACCAGTGGTTACCAACCCCCGGGCCGCAGACCGGTACCGGGCCGTGGATCAAATTCAATCATTTCCTTTCTATTTACTGTGGTGTATTTCTCTCGAGATAGTGCAACTTCCCATGGACGAGTGGTGGACGGGGAGCTGAGTGGCAGTGAGCGGCAGTGGCATGGTAAATCAAAACAATCTAAAATATAAATAATCAACGTCTTTTTCTATGTAAAACACAAAAAGTCTGTAATAAGTTACCGGAATAGAAAGGCACGGTTTTCGCACAATCTATTTTGACAAGTTTCATCAGAGTTCTGGCTTTAGTCATAAGCATGTAGAAACTGCAAGTTGGCGATTTAAATTCATACGCATCTTGAAATTCAGCAGGACACTTGTCTGCTGTTTCTTCAACCTTACCTGGAGTAAATAAGTATAGTAATTAAAACTTAAAAAAGCAATATCAATGAGAAAAATAAAAACCGTTATTATAACAATAACCGTTATTATAATATTAACCATTATTAAAACAATAACCGTCATTCAAACAATAGCCTAGAAAAGTTGTAAACTTTGATGGGTAAAGATTATTTATACATAGTACGTAGGTGGTATGAACATCTTAATCTAATGGTGTATTAGAAATGTATCAAGTGCCTTGTTCGACTTCCCTGGTACAGCCAGGTATAGTGCCTGTAAATATAATTAAAAGAAGTATTTTCGGCTATAGTTTATTTCAGGAATGTCTAAACACAACAAACAGCTTCAGATTTACCTCGTCTAATTAATATTCTGAAGTGGGCCGGTGTGAACGGAGGTTGAAGTTCACACAGTGAACTCAGCGAGGTCAACTGTGGTCTGTACATCAACAACGAGGCGTGGCCTTGTAAAGTCTGATCGTATTCTGGGAACGTGGTTGGAACACACTTGATAAGTCGCAAAAATTGTTCCCAAAAATAGAACGAGACACCATGTAAACATAACAACAATAAAGAGACGCATGGTTTGTTCTGAAACTGTTTACAAAGGTAATCAATTAACACACAAGTTTTGCGTATATTATATTATTAATATGGATACAATGGCTAACATTTAGCCAATAAGATAACAAAAATAAATGAAAGATAGATGGCGTATAAATATATATTGGGCATCTAATACATAATCGTCTAACCTAGGCGGTAGACCGTTCGACCGTGTGTATAACTATAAAAAAAAAATAGTCTGGGGAATTCCAAAATAAGTAGTGCGCAAATTATGTAAAGTTGTAAAGATGGTCAAAGGGATACAACTCACTTATAAGGAGTCGACTAATCACTGTATTAGTTAACTCGCTTGGGTTTTTTTTTTTTTAAATTTGTTGTAGATTTCTTTCATATCGCAGGTAGCAGCCAGCGTCAGCAGGCTTTTCAACTAGTACTTGACATAACGAGACGGTAAGTTACAATATTGACACTGTAGGACGAAGGAACTACAAATTCTTTGTCTAGGGCCTTCTACGAGCCTAGAGTCATAACTTACTCATAACTGCTGTAAACATTAGAAAGGTTTACTTTGGCCTTTAAAAAAATAAGAAGGTTTGAGTATCATGCTACATAATGTAAAAAGTAAATAGCATAAAATGCTTACTCACTTCTCTGGGCTGCGTAATAAATCACTTTATTGTCAGCATATTTCCCCATAACTAGACAGGCGAATATGGCTTGAATCGTCGGGGAGGTGAAGTTATGAGACGATCTGTAATGAAATTGAAGAATTCATATGCCTGGGAGGTGGATAAATAGTGTAGAGATCTGCCCGTGTAGTTCTGTCTTGTCACTTTTTCTGTCTGTATCTTTCTGTAGGTTTATTTATATTCTCGTGTCTTGTAATGATCACGTTAACTAGTGTCTTGTTATTTGATCACGTTAACTAGTGTCTTGTTATATGATAACGTTAACTCGTGTCTTGTTATATGATAGCGTTAACTAGTGTCTTGTAATATGATAACGTTAACTCGTGTCTTGTTATATGATAACGTTAACTAGTGTCTTGTTATATGATAACGTTAACTCGTGTCTTGTTATATGATAGCGTTAACTAGAGTCTTGTTATATGATCACGTTAACTCGTGTCTTGTTATATGATAACGTTAACTAGTATCTTGTTATATGATCACTTTAACTAGTGTCTTGTTATATGATAACGTTAACTCGTGTCTTGTTATATGATCACGTTAACTCGTGTCTTGTTATATGATAGCGTTAACTAGTGTCTTGTTATATGATCACGTTAACTCGTGTCTTGTTATATGATCACGTTAACTCGTGTCTTGTTATATGATAACGTTAACTCGTGTATTGTTATATGATCACTTTAACTAGTGTCTTGTTATATGATAACGTTAACTCGTGTCTTGTTATATGATCACGTTAACTCGTGTCTTGTTATATGATAGCGTTAACTAGTGTCTTGTTATATGATCACGTTAACTCGTGTCTTGTTATATGATAACGTTAACTCGTGTCTTGTTATATGATAACGTTAACTCGTGTATTGTTATATGATCACGTTAACTAGTGTATTGTTATATGATCACGTTAACTAGTGTCTTGTTATATGGCCACTTTAACTTCCGTTTTTATATGTTAACTTTAACTGGCGTCTTTGTATTATAACTAAAATCTTGAGTATATGGATATAATTCGAATAAACCATATTTATCATATATAGATAGATGTATTATAAAATTTGGCGTAATACTTTCCCGTGCGGCAATTTCTTTTTCACTAGTCAGGTCATTTCATGTCTTCTGCCTTACTAAAGTATGTCATTTCTTGTCATCTCTCTTAACATATTTCATTTTGTCTACTTTACCTGATGACGTAACTCGTCTCATTCAATAGAAAACATTCAAACGTGTTGGCACTAGACAATTTGCCACACACTTTCTTGGAACAATTCTTCCTCTCAATCCTGGTGCTGGTCAGATACATTTCGGTGACTTCCACTGACGAGTACCTGCTGCCAACCCATTTTCCCTGGAAGTAGTTC
The DNA here is from genome assembly GCA_021962125.1 of Bulinus truncatus. Taxonomy (NCBI): domain Eukaryota; kingdom Metazoa; phylum Mollusca; class Gastropoda; family Planorbidae; genus Bulinus; species Bulinus truncatus. The sequence goes on along the minus strand of JAGDYQ010000010.1, from coordinate 7,012,083 downwards.
GGGAAATGGCAAGGTTTGTCTGATGAGAAGAAAAATGGGGGGAAAAGAAGGGGGGATGGGTGAGGGGGCGGGGTGGGGGTCAGAGTGTACAAAGTCAAAACATGAGATATAAAATAAGACTTCCGCGTAGTTGAATCGGTCAACAGACATTAGTGGGGACGGATGGTCGTGTGGTAAAGGGACTTAACAAAGTCATAGTGGAGATTTGTTTATGGGTTACACGCATAGTGGAGATGTGTTTATGGTTTACATACATAGTGGAGATGTGTTTATGGTTTACACACATAGTGGAGATGTGTTTATAGTTTAGACACGCATAGTGGAGATGTGTTTATGGGTTATACACATAGTAGAGATGTGTTTATGGTTTACATACATAGTGGAAATGTGTTTATGGTTTACACACATAGTGGAGATATGTTTATTGTTTACACACATAGTCGAAATGTGTTTATGGTTTACACACATAGTCAAGATGTGTTTATGGAACAACGCAATTAAAGCTAAAAAACTCATAAGAAGAAGGTACAATCATAACTAAACACATATAATAAGAAGATATGTACTTACCACATTCACCTGTGAATGTAACAAATATAACAAATTATATATAACATTGTCCAATTTAAATAAATCAGTGAATCATTAGAATATATATATATATAGTGTAAAATATCGATTTTTGATCAATAGCTATAGGACCGATAGGGATGTTCATGATGGTCAATTATATAAAGATATTAATAGATAAAAAATAAATACATCGATTAATAATATATTGCCATGCCCACTACTGCCCACATGTGTCTAGTAAGTGTAAGAAATGACACAGAAACTTCGCGCGCGACAATTTACAATACCCTCCAACTCGATGTACAATACAAACAGTTCTTTCATAGCACGCCGGGGTAAAACATTACAACCACAGCTACCTCCTGTAGCAGCTCAGTCCTTAACTCGTCCCCCGACTCCCCCGTACACACGTACACTCATTTACTACAAACGCACACACACCAGGGTGGGGGGAGGCAGGGGGCCGGGCCCCCCCCCGTGCGTTTTGTTTGGCCCCCCTCTGCTTATGTGCTCTACTTATTAAAATGTATTACCCGCCCCCCTCCCCGCTTTTGCCTGGCCCCTGCTGTAGAATTTTCACGCTACGGGGCTGACATACACTCACCTGTTTGTCGATCACATTCTCTCTTCATGCAACCAATGATTCTCTCCCCTGACCATTCGTAATTTTATGCAGCTGTGCCTGCTAAACAATCTTGTGCGCGCACACACACAGCGAGTGACAGATATCAATATAAATAGATAGATCTCAGTTCCTCTTGTGATTTGAGGGCCCCTGGCCTAGGCTGGAATATCCAGAGGGGACTCTGGAATTGGACGCCCCTAGCTGGTCCTCAAGTTTGTCTATCCACAAATTCGGCTTTAGACAGATACAGGTATATACAAATCAAGAATGTATGCAATATATATATATATATATATATATATATATATATATATATATATATAACTATAGTCAGTACATTTTGGTACCGTATCTATTTACCTTTACGAAGGAATCGGTACGTGTCAACGTGTTTCACCTGGGACAGTCCAGTTCTGGCGTATTGCTTTATAATCAGGACGTTATCATGGACGTCCAGCGACTGTGATAAATCATTGAAATAACAAATGTGTTAAATCATTGAAATAACAAATGTGTTAAATCATTGAAATAACCAATGTGTTAAATTAGTGAAATAACCAATGTGTTAAATTAGTGAAATAAACACTGTGTTAAATCATTGAAATAACCAATGTGTTAAATTAGTGAAATAAACACTGTGTTAAATCATTGAAATAACCAATGTGTTAAATTAGTGAAATAAACACTGTGTTAAATCAGTGAAATAAACACTGTGTTAAATCAGTGAAATAACCAATGTGTTAAATTAGTGGAATAAACACTGTGTTAAATCAGTGAAATAACCAATGTGTTAAATTAGTGAAATAAACACTGTGTTAAATCATTGAAATAACCAATGTGTTAAATTAGTGAAATAAACACTGTGTTAAATCAGTGAAATAAACACTGTGTTTAATCAGTGAAATAACCACTATGTTAAATCAATAAAAAAAACATTGTGTTAAATCAATAAAAAAACATATGTGTAAAATCAGTGAAATAAGAAATGTGTTAAATCATTAAAATAACCAATGTGTTAAATCAATGAAAAAAACAAATGTGTAAACTGAGTTAAATAACGAATTTGTTAAATCAGTGGAATAACAAATGTGTCAAATCACGATTGCGGAGTTCCCGTGTTTCCAATAATAATTATATCCAGACATAACATTTTTAAAGTGACCTTTCTCGATGTAAGGCCTCAATACACAATGATTTCTGTGTTTCTTTGAAGACCCTAAAGACAGAGACATATTTAGTAGGAGGGAATCTCGGCTAAAGCAACAGGACGGTGCTTATCAACATCATATCTAATAGCCGCCCGTTTCTGGATTTGGACCTTTGCCAACAAAGGGTCACTTGGAGGTCTTCATTGTTGGCATCATTGTAACGGTTCTGTCCCAACATCGCCCGAGCTCGGGTCGTGACTCTACCGTTTGAACGCTTTAGTTCCTTGGCAGATTGAACTGACGATATAGCTGACTGCAGGTTGAAAGGGCGTTTCTGTCGCATCTTTTAAGTTGACTGCAAACAGCAGCTGTTATCATGTTCTGATTTGGTTTGGAGTCATTGAATGTTGCGTACGAATCAACTTTGTTACTTTCTTGCTTTGGAGTCATTGAATGTTGCGGACGAATCAACTTTGTTACTTTCTTGGTTTGGAGTCAAGGAATTTGGCGTACGAATCAACTTTGTTACTGTCCAAACCGGTTGGTCTAAATGTTATTACCGATATTGAGTAAGTGTGTTGTAGTATGGATTTAAAAAAAAACAAAACCATGAAACGATGCCCTAATTAAATATGACATCAGCAGGAAAAGTCAACGTGAGACCAGGGGTTTGTTTTCGGGTAAACACATCACTGCACATCTGTTTGATGGGGATGAAGCTTGTCTGATTCCAGTGGGGTAAGGTCGAGGATCTAACTTCAAAGCGCCCCCCCCTCCCCCTCCCAAGTCCCCTACCTTCCTCTCCACGCAAAAGTACATTGCATATTTTTCCTTCAGTGAAACATTTGATCAAGTTATTACTGACAACACTATGCTCAACTTTATCTATCTACCGTGCCCAAAATGTTGCATTTGCCGCTGTCAGTTGTGTCTTAAAAAGCTTACCACAGTGACGATTGAGAAATTCTCAGACCCCAGGTACAGGAGATGTGCCTTGTCTGTGATCACGTCTCTGTCACTAAACAGGCAGCTCATGACGACAATATCTTGGAACCGACAAATATAAAATAACAAATGATGTACAGGCATATACACAAATATGTCTAGGTTTTTAATCGTTGTGCGGCGTCACAGGGCACAGAACTAGCAAGGGGCGATAAAACAAGTCTTTGCACTTGCCAGAGGAGGGCGCCAGTATAATAATTTGCACAGGGCGCCACAATAGCTAGCTACGGACCTGCGTGCAAAATTAGAATGTTTAAGTATTTAAAAAAAAAAGAATTAAAAGTCAAATCAAATTGAAGATCTGTGCATTCAAACTCATAAAATGATTTCAATTTTAGGCGGAGTCAAGAATTATATGAATGTCGAATAGGCTTAAAGCTCTAGCCAAACTACCGTGAAACTTTCCGCAGTGCTATTATTCGGATGATGGCTTTCTATGCGCGGGAATCCTTCCATATACATTAGCGAATATAAAATAATGCGAAGTAGGCGTCGGCAGACCCGAAACAATGATACTTCCATGGGCGTATTCATGGGGGTGGTGGCAAGGAGGCATTTGCTCCCCCCCCCCCCTTACATTTAAAAAAAATGTCATAAAGTTGTTATTCGCCTCCCCCCTCCCCTGGAAAATTTTGCCCCCTCCCCCTGGAAAAATTCCTAGCGACGCCCATGGATACTTCTAATACTCCTGTGTGTGAAAAGATCGTTCATAGCTCGGACTGGACTATTTTTACCTCCGATTGGCCTTACTTTGATGTGAGCTGCCAACACTTAGTGCAAAATAATTATACCATTTTATAACTAGATACAACATAGTCATACTTTCTATAAGAAATTTAGTTTCATTCCATAAAGTTGTGAATGCTATAAGCAATTAAGCATCTTATGGCTAGGTGATTACACAAGTATAAGCTTCGATTTATTTATAAAGTGTCTTAGAGAGAGAGAGAGAGAGAGAGACAGAGAGAGAGAGAGAGAGAGAGAGAGAGAGAGAGAGAGAGAGAGAGACAGATAGACAAAAGAAACCTCATAGTCTAGCATACATGTCTATCACTATAAGAACAAAATCAAATACCAGGTGCTACTCAAGTCTTCCTATTAAAAATATAAGTCTTTTGTTTCGTTTGTTGACGAGTATAAATTCATTTTGGCTTTTTAAAAAAATGTTATTCGATGTTTCCAAACAGTCATTCAGAATTGTTTCGATTGGCGGAAAAAGAAAAGCCACCGATGTAAAAAAAAACGCACTGGCTCCACGACCGTCAAATGACGGACGATGTATTTTTTTTTTACCGCTTCCGTCAACAATTGCATAGCCGAGCAATTATACATTAAAATGAGAGGTAAGTGATGTAGGTTGTACGCTTGGCTGAGACCCAGTTTGGCTAGCTATGTGCGGGTTCGATTCCTGATAGAGACATACATTTTTTTGTTCAGATTTTATTTTTCAGGATCAGGGTTAGGGATAGGGGGTTAGGGATAGGGTTAGGGTTAGGGTTAGGGTTAGGATTAGGGTTAGGGTTAGGGTTAGGATTAGGGTTAGGGATAGGGTTAGGGATAGGGTTAGGGTGTGCAGCAATATCTATTTATGGTCCCCGAAAAAAAAAAATATCTCCGATTTTTAACAGTAAATGACGTCATCAACGTCTGCAGTAAATAAGAGTTCTCATTCATTCTGTTTACTCTTTAATTGTGTTAAAACGATCGCCGATTTTGAGCACCATCATTGTGTAAGTAATAATATCATGATATAAACTGCATTTATAACTTTACATCATAAGAGTTCATTCTGTTGACGGAAGCGGTAAAAAAAAATACATCGTCCGTCATTTGACGGTCGTGGAGCCAGTGCGAAAAAAAAAACAACAACAACTCTACAAGCCATAAAGCCACAAATTGTTATAAAAGTACACTTCCGCAAAAAAAGAAGCGAAAGGCGTTAGGTTTTTTGATACGCGAAATTCCCTTTTAGGACCTCCCAAGCTTAAGAGCTTAAGCGAAATTTCGCATATAGATGGATCTAGCGTAGTGGTCCTCATCCTTGTGATAATATCTCACGTCAAAATAAAAGTATGACAGGCCGATAGCTCATTTATTTAAAAGACAGTTTGCTATAGAACAGACTTTCCGTGTTTTTTCTGCTTCTTGTGTGTCAAAGTACAACCTTACCTTGTCTGCGTCTGGTATGTCAAAGAACAGCCTTACCGTTTTTTTCTGCTTCTGGAATATCAAACAATGATTGGCTGCAGAAGGGGTTCTTTATGATGATTTTTCCGATCTGTGAGCAGGTGTCGATGGTTGTCTCACAATTTCCCGACGGATTTTCACTGCCGTAATGCCCAACGATGTTTTCTGGACAGACGAACGGAGAGATCAGTGATGCTAAGCTGAAATCTGAGGGGAAAATGTCCAAAATAGAAATATTTGTTCACAAGACATTATTAGACACATGTCTCTATTTCCCTCCATCTCTCCAACTTTCTCTCTATTCACTAGAATTACACGCGTTAATTTCGCCCGAGGGCAAATTCATCTACAGTCCTCCTCCTCTGCCTCGGTCTAAATACTCCACTGTCTTTTCGTTTGCCTCTATCTCTCTCTCTATCTCTGTCTGATTGCAATTCTGTTTTAATCATAAAGTTAAGTGGGACACCGTATTTAAAAGAGGTTACGTTTTGTTCACTTATAAAAAAAAAATTCATTTTTTTTTAGAGAGGATGCTTTGCATCTTCAGTCAATATACAATGAGCTAGCCAGTCGTTAACAACAATAATAAATTCTTGTATCAGAATATAAAGTTCGTTAACAAAAATGATCAATTTAGCCCAGAGCCCCTGCTGCGGTAGGAGTCCCATCGAAGACTGGTTCCTCTAAAACAAGACGGCGTATGCATGGGCGTCGATAGGAATTTTTCCAGGGGGAGGGGGCAAAAATATTCCGGGGGGGGGGGCAAATAACAACTTTATGACATTTTTTTTAAATGTAAAGGGGGGGGGAGCAAACGCCCCCTTGCCCCCCCCCCCCATGAAAACGCCCATGGGCCTATCGCCTCTAAACATCTCAAACGCCTCTGACTGGAGTACTTAAACACATAGGACGGCTCTGCTTAACTCCTGTAAACATATTGGAAGTCTCTCTCCACCCACCCCCAATACATACGATTGCTCTGCTCGCAGTCATAAGTGTAAAAAAAAAATAATAAGGTAAATGTATACTTGCTCACGTGCAACATCATTAAAACTGACCCTTCTTGGTGAGTAAAAAACTTCTGGAGTGAGGCAGCGGCGACTCGGGCAGGTCGCAGACATTAGGAGCTTTGTTGAGGTCCGTTGAGTTGATGACGTAATCGTCGTAGGTACGGTGGACGGCTAGGAGAAGTGAGTCTGATATTAAAGCTCGGGCAGTGAAATGCAACACAGTCTATCTCCACCCTACCTAGATGCTAGTCTATCGTCAATCTATTTACCCGTAAAGTCATCTACCCAACTATATCTATCTTCGACTGTTACGTTTGCCCGACAGCCTACCAAAAACATATAAAGTGAGACTCTATTGTTGGTTTTTGCAAAAAATTAAAGCCAATTGATTAAACGTTCTGACGTCTTTGATATGGATAGATATCTATCAATCTAGCTGTATGACCAATTGTCTATTTCATTATTGATTTATTACGTATGTTTTGTTTTTCAATCAGTCTGTGTGTTAATCTAAATGTTCGTCTTATTTGGACATTGAGTCACGTGATTCATCCCCTTACCCATAGGTCCCTGGTAGGCTAGATACATCCCCTCATCCAGACGAATGAGGTACAAACATGTGTACAGAACCTGTATAGGTCCTGACCTTTCAGCTTGAAACTGTTTGGACCTGTAAGAAGAAACAAAAAAAGAGTACTAATTTAAACCATCATGGGACAAACCTCGATGCAGATTCAGTCACACAGAAACCCATCGCTTACTATTATAGACCTACAATGGGCTACATCAGACAATCCCCCCCCCCCAACTCCTAAAATCGAGACTGACATTTTTGACAATCAACCACTATTGACATTTTTAACAATCTACTACTATTGATATTTTTGACAATCAACCACTATTGACATTTTTAATAATCTACTACTATTGATATTTTTGACAATCAACCACTATTGACATTTTTAACAATCTACTACTATTGATATTTTTGACAATCTACCACTATTGACATATTTAACAATCTACCACTATTGATATTTTTGACAATCTACCACTATTGACCTTTTTGACAATCTACCACTATTGACATTTTTGACAATCTACCACTATTGACCTTTTTGACAATCTACCACTATTGACCTTTTTGACAATCTACCACTATTGACATTTTTGATAATGAACCACAATCATGTTCAAAAGAAACTCGTCAGGAGCTTAAAAAAAAATGATTTAGTTATAATGTCATTGGCACACAACTGATTGTGAAGTCCTTGTAAGGATGAGAAGAAATCACTTAAATCCTTTAAACCACTATTGGGACGGATTTCGCAGTGCCCTTTTTTATATCCCCACCATAGCCTATAGTGCGATGGCCATGGAGGCACCAGGGAAATAAAGCGGGGGGATATTGACATTGACTTGAAAAATTCATTGGTGATCACAAGGAGAACGACCCAGTGACTCTCCTGTATACAGTCGAGCGATTTACCACATGACCGTCATAACATGACTAATTGTACATCATTACACAACTGTAATTTTAGTCATAGTATTCCCAATTCCGAACTCTAAATTACTTTGTTGAATTACGTTATTATATAGAGAACCATAATAACATAAAAAACGAATCAATTGAAATATAAAAGTAATATTGTTTGAATTTCTTTTTTGATCACGTAATATCAGAATGGTTATTATCGAGTTTTATCGAAATGGAAAAAAATGAATATTTTTTATTTTTAATTTTACCATCGCCAGCATTCCATTGTATCTGCACTTACAGTGTCCGCAACTATTTCAACCACAGCTTATACAGTCGCTGCTCTAAAGTACCTAACAGTGTTGCTTTAATTGAAGTCTGTTCTACAGCGAGAGGGTGCACTGCACACAGTAAACAAATTACATTTTACAATGTTAAGAAAAAAATCAGCAGTAGTCAGAAATGAGATGAGCCCCCCCCCCCTTCCCCCCCCCCCCCAATCTCCATCTCTGACAAAATTTTTAGACCGAAAAAAAAAAATAAAAGTAAAAAAAAAATCTGACATATTTTGGAAAGTAAAGTGAAAGTTTTTACTTGAGCTCATCCAATGATGGTTTTTTTATTCCTGAACCAATGTGGTCATTTGAAGGGAAACGGATGGACACACCAACAGATGGGCTTTTATACTCCATTACTGTGGGGGCTTATAGACTCCTCTCCACGCCAACGATGTTTACTGATTGATTATTTTAAACATTGAATTATTTTAGAGATTCAACTCAGTGACGTATCACTCCCGCTCCCACCCTCCAACATAACTGGATGACCCCTAAATGCTCACCTCAGGACGAATTTGAATGACCTGTTATAGACCAACTCCCACTCATCCGGGTAGTTGTCGCATGTCTCCTTCTCCAGGACGGGGCAGACCCTGTAGCCACGCATGGTCCCCTCGGAGAACTCGAAAATGTTGCTTCCCGTCACAGTCCAGTCGTCCTTCAAATCCTTGGGGAATATGGTCTGGCAGCATCCTGGTAAATAGATCATTGTGTCAGACAAACATTGAAGTCTAGCCAAGAATCAAGTGTTGCATTTTAGCATTAAAAATTGCAGTCTGGCATAAAAAAACCCATTGTAGTCTAGAATTGAAGCAAGAACTTTACAGTCTGTCGTGGAAACAAAAATTGAGGTCTAGCAGTGATGAAAATATTGCAGACAAACAATAAAGCTAAAGATGACCTACAAACAATGCCACATTGCAAGACCTGCAATTTTTAATATTGTTTGACCTGCTTTTTGTCACTGTAATGTCAAAGTATCATTCTTGTTTTAAGTAGGTTAAAATATTATCCAATGAGAGCGTGATTTAAGAAGAAGGCTTCCAGCCATTGGCTTAAGCGATACATCGTAAACGTTATGTTGTTTGTAACTTAGTAATTTTTTTAGTGGAAAAATTAATTTCCATAAATATACCCTTTTTTATTTCTTTTAATTAGACTACATTTTAGCTGCCGTTTATTTAATTGTTTCACTTTGGCAACATGATCATATAAAAATATTTCTAACAAAATGTCCTTGTGAGTTTTGTTAATGTGCAGCGAACCCTAAAGCTACTTAAGATGGACAGAGTTTAAAAAAAAAAAAATTCTTTAAGAACTCTCGTATCCCATTTGAGTTCTAAAATAATGGCAGGACTAAATCCTTGCGAGAATACAATAAGAATTAACCTTAATACATGATATATACAATGAAAACCATGAAAGTATAATAAATGTCAGCTTCATCTCAACAAACCATCGATCAATATCGGCACCATCTCAGCGCACTATCAATCAATATAAGCACAATCTCAGCGCACTATCAATCAATATAAGCACCATCTCAACGCACCATCAATCAATATAAGCACAATCTCAGCGCACTATCAATCAATATAAGCACCATATCAAAGCGCTATCAATCAATATCAGCACCATGTCAACACATTATCAATCAATAACTGACCCATGTGACTACACTGCTCCTTATTCATCTCCTCAGACTGCCCCTCGTAAATCCTACCCCCCCCCCTTTTTTCCCACAGTGTCACGTGATCCTTGATCTATCGCTAACACGTTCTACCTGTCACGCCCGTCACTACAGCAGGCGACAACAACAGGTCATGCCCACAAACACACCAGCATGCAACCAAAGGGGAATAATATAAATAATAAATCAAGGGGTGATAACTAAGGGTAGGAACCACACACACACACACAATCGTGTAAATACAAAGAACAGTGATCCAGGCGAGATAAGAGCTGTTGATCTACACGCAATCAAAAATACTCATACATTCAAGTGCACTTACACTCAAATACACTTACTCTCAAATACACTTACTCTCAAATACACTTACAGTCAAATACACTTACACTCAAATACACTTACACTCAAATACAGCTACACTCAAATACACCCACACTCAAATACACTTACACTCAAATACACTTACACTCAGATACACCTACACTCAAATACACACTCAAATACACACTCAAATACACACTCAAATACACTTACACTCAGATACACCTACACTCAAATACACCCACACTCAAATACACTTACACTCAAATACACCTAGAGTCTAACACACTTACACTCAGATAGACCTACACTCAAATACACTTACACTTAAATACACTTACAGTAAATACACTTACATTCAAATACACTTACACTCAAATACACCTACAGTAAATACACTTACACTTAAATACACTTACACTCAAATACACTTACACTCAAATACACACTCAAATACACTTACACTCAGATACACCTACACTCAAATACACCCACACTCAAATACACTTACACTCAAATACACCTAGAGTCTAACACACTTACACTCAAGTAGACCTACACTCAAATACACTTACACTCAAATACACCTAGAGTCTAACACACTTACACTCGAGTAGACCTACACTCAAATACACTTACACTCAAATACACCTAGAGTCTAACACACTTACACTCAAGTAGACCTACACTCAAATACACTTACACTCAAATACACTTACACTCAAATACAGTTACACTCAAATACACTTACACCCAAATACACTTACACTCAAATACACTTACACTCAAATACAGTTACACGGCCATTAATTCATCCCTAGTCTCATTTATTTAGATATTTAGAATAATACCATAAACCTGCCTTGAACAAACACACAAAACTGAGAAAATAAGAAAACAAAAGAACAACAACAACACACACATGTACCCAGTCCCTTATGTTAATGCAAACACATGTATGTTTTTTTTTTAATGGGATCAAATTTAATCAACATATATACGATTTCCGAGACGGGTTTTAAGGTGCCCTTCTTTCATCCCCACCATAGCCGATAGTGCAATGGCCATGGATGCACCACGGGAGACATAGCGAGGACTTGAGCCAAGACCTGAAGAATTTCCATGGTCCTCACCGGGGATCGAACCAGGTACCTTCAGGTCGACGGTCGAGCGCCCTACCGTCCCCTAGATGCAATAAGGCGGAGACTATTTAAACATAGGATTCATATAAGTTTTTTTCTTTCTGGCGCCATTCTTTCGCGATTTGCTGCGGTATTAGAAAAAAAGGCGTTCGCTGAAAGTCGTCAATGGGAGAAAAACGACTAGAAACAAAAAAAAGAGACTAAACGGAAAGTGACAGATTCTCTTACCTATTATGTACATTATTAAGGTCAGGCCAGTGGAGTAGAGAATTGTTGATTTTGATGTTCCACATCGTCTAATAGTACTTCGTAATGCAGTCATACTGAGTGTAATGCCAACTTGTGTGTCTAGCTAGCAGCAATTCTACTGAGTTTGGTAATGACTCAGTGAATAAATGTCGGCCTAAATTGAATGAAGAGGGCACCGCAAATTGACCAGTACTCCGCACCTTACTTTTATAAACAAAGCACCAAAAGTTATCAAGGCAGCGCTAGACCAACATACATTCTGGCGCAAAAAAATATTATGGCAGCCCAAAGTTATCAAGGCAGAACTAAACAAAAATGTCTTTTGCTACCAAAAAAAGTTATCAAGATATCCAGATGTTAAACTATCAAACATTTTGGCGCCCAAAGCTACCATGGTATCCCAAGCTATCTAAACCAACATACATTTTGGAGCCCGAAGTTATCATGGTAGTCCAAAGTTATCTTGTCAGCGCTAAACCAAAATACATTTTCCCATAGAATATACACTTAACTAACATTATTTAAACTAATCAACTTTTATTCCCTTATCAAAACTAAAAATACACTTGTAGATCAATGAATGACCGATAACTAATTGTAAATAGATTGAACTATCTGTAAGTAACAGCCGTGAAAAACCAACCATTATCTTCACTCACTTTACTCTACTTACAATAATATACAGTTTTAAAATTTTACTTGGTGAAACTTTCAGGGAACTACAAGGAAATGAAAATAACTTAGTTAATGTATACTGTACGTCATCAAGAAACTTCCGTAAATGGGTGAATCAAAAACTTGAAATAGGAATTAACGAAATGGTTCATAGAACATATGTACAAACAAATATTAAATTTTAATTAATTTAAAGCTTCAGATTAATATATGGTGCTAAAAATTGAAATTAAAGATAGGACATATTTTGAGTGTTAATAAGTCTAGTATGCGATGAACTTCATCTTAAAACACACGTAGAAATCCATATCTACATGTGTGTGAAGTCCATGTAAGGATGAGATGAAATCTTTTAGATCCTATGAACCACTAATGGGACGCGTTTGAAGGTACCCTTCTTTCATCCCCACCATAGCCGATAGTGCAATGGCCATGGAGGCACCACGGGAGACATAGCGGGGACTTTAACCATGACCTGAAATATCCATTGGTCCTCACCGGAGATGGAACCAGTGACCCTCAGGTCGACAGTCGAGCGCTTTACCACACGACCATCCGTCTCTATTTCTACATGTAGAGGTAACACCACTTTACGTAAAATGCTTTTATTGTTAAACCTGGCCCATAGCTTAAATATTCGTCAACACTTTATCAGGGGACGGGTAGTCGTAATGTGTAGAGCGCTTGACTGTCCACCGGAGATGTCCGGGTTCGAACCTCATTGAAAACCTTGGAATTTTGTTCAGGTTGTAATGAAAGGCCCTCTAGTCCACCCAGCTTTAAATTGGTACCAAACTTTATGTTTGGGGGGTAAAGGACGTTGTGGCACGGATCGATACCGTAACGCGGCCCGGAGGTTCGGGACCACTGATCTACACCACTCAGCTGTCCGCCCTACTCTACAGAGCTTGACCACCGTAAAAAAAATGAGAACCACTTTGCAAATTGACGAAAAACCCTATTTACAAGTAAAGAGCATTTCTTCTAGCTACTGTTGTCAAGTTGAAACCACCATTATATTAAACTTCTAAAGGATCGTCTTTCTCATATTTCAATTAGAGATTGTAATAACGAATAGAATAAATATAAAATAACGACACAGTAAAACATTACAAAATATAAATTGCAAAAAACAAACAACGAAGTAACTATCAAATTGTTTACATGTATTTTCGTTTCAGTCAGCACCGTACATAGTGACATAAAGATAAGAGTAAACTCCAACTAAACAAACAAACAATAAATGGGTGTGTCATTTACAATGGGAAGTAAAATCTCTATACATGAACATTGAAATTCAACACACTGCAAAACAAAAGAAAGACTGCGGTAACGGAAGGGAGCGTATATGACCTCATGCGCATGTCAGGTAGGTATATGGAGCCTTTCCTATCTATAAGGGAACGGACCATTTAGTGCCCCCCTACCCCCACCCCGTCCTTCTCGCTGAAAAGGGGGAGCTTCCATATTAGTCCTTTTTCTCGTCAAATATAATTATAATAAATCAGCGGTAGGTGGCTTGTATGTATGGGTGCAGAGACGTAGCTAGGGAGGGGGTGGGTGGGCGGGGGGTAAATTTGTCCCCGGGCGCTACTCACAATAGGGCGCCAAATTTATATTTTACATATAATATTATATATTTTTCGAATGGGGGGGGGAGTGCTAAAATGTATTAAAAAGGTATTGTGCCCCGGGCGCGAGTTAAGCTCGTTACGGCACTGTATGTGTGTGTGTGTGGGGGGAGGACCACATTGGTCAAGCTTCATTGCACCAACCGGTTTAAGTATAAATGCATCCACAGACCAGTTAATTATAACTGCATGCAAATAAACGGTTTTAAGTATAAATGCATCAACTTGGCAGCGTTGCCTTTTATTTGCATTATTTGTTTTTACGAAGAAATGAATCGAAATGGTCGGATGGAGAACTGTGCCAACTATTTGATCTGTTGTTCTTAAATTCATTGTCACAGGTCAGTTTTTATCTAATCAGAATCTCCTTTGTCATCATCGTCATCATCGTCGTCGCCGTCATCATCATCATCATCTGTGGAGAAAAAAAAATCTATATATATATATATATAATATGAAACATGAGATATGTAATATGAAACATGTAATAAGTAATACAAATCATGCGCTAAATGCTATTCATATTGGTATATGAAAGGATGAAATTTTTATCTATTATATGCGCCCAACGTTTTTTGTTTTATAAAAATTAGAAGCTCTTATAAAGTCTATTACCATGTTACCAATTTATTCAGAAATTTTTCCAGGCTCATAGAAAAATTATTTTCAGCTTTTTAGTACGCAAGAAAAACGTTGTTTTTTTTATAAAATATTTTTTTAATAATGTAATTTTTATTTTTTAGTATTTCAAAAAATTGTCTAAAATGAATTCAATAAGCGAATCAAAATAAATCAATTCACCTTCTTTACTTTTATCACTGTCTCCATCTACACCTGAAATATAAAAAAAAAAAAAACTTGAACATGACTTTAAATGAAATATATGACCTCACATTGATTGTACATTTCATTGTTCATGTAACTGTATCTATTATTATACAGATGAGTGATAGAACTTACAAATAAATGTGATAAAACTTACAAATAAATGTGATAAAACTTACAAATAAATGAGATAAAGCTTACAAATAAATGTGCTAAAACTTACAAATAAATGTGATAAAACTTACAAATAAATGTGATAAAACTTACAAATAAATGTGATAAAACTGATACGTAAACAATGAGAACAAAAAATTAAAATAAAAATAACATATTCCAGATAAGTGACAAAAAGTCTACTATAGGGTCGTTTACTTATTACATGTCGTCTTTGGGGGCTATAAGGAGTGGGGGTGGGGGTGCCACAGAAGTGTTGACGTGTGATGATGATTGGTTGAAAAAAAAAAGCGTTAAGCAGAGGCGGGGTAAAAAACAAGCAATTAAGCCTGTTCAATTCTGGACACAGGACGTGTTAGCGCATTTTCATGTTATGTATCAGTACGTATGCTATCTTTCAGTAAATATTTATAAATTTTGGAAATGTTTATAAATTCAATTGTGTAATGCATATATCTGTAAAAAATAAATTATAAAGACGTTTCTTTATATTTGAAAAAAAATTATTGTCTCTTAAATCTAACTACAAGTGGTTTGTGGTCACTGAAATAGGACTCATAATTGAAAACATTCGAAATTATAATCATTTAATCGTCCGAAAACTCCGTCAATTGTTGCATAGCTCTGATACTTTCAATTAAACTCAGAACACAAGCTTACTATTTCATTTGATGAGTTTCTTAATAAATCTTGGTGAAACTACGTGCTGCAGTATTTCGCACCAAATGAACGGGCTATTGAACGTACAAGGTGTATATATAATATATAAGCCCGTTAGGAGCCCTGAAGCCCGGCCCTCAGAGGTCCTATCGCAAAATGAACTTTTGATGTACACATGGCAGGCCAAGACCTACAAAATGATATATACATCATGGGTCTAAGACTTATGGTTGCTGAGATATAGCGCTCCTTTGTTAATATAGCTTTTATAGTAAAAATCGGTACTAAGGCTCCTTTTACGGCCCTGAGAGGTCAGATCGCGAAATGGAAAAAAGTCATTTCTTGACAGGCCAAGACCTACAAAATGATATATACATCATGGGTCTAAGACTTATGGTTGTTGAGATTTAGGGTGTACACGGACAGACGGACAGACAAAACGGGGACAATAGAGCATTTTTTTTAGAAAATGCTCTAAAAATCAAGAACAATATTTACGCAATAAGTGAATTATCCCTTTATGTGCATTTAGCTATTTTTAGAATTTCATAACAGGAAATTTAAAGTTTTTAAAGTCATCTAGGAAAAAAATATAATTGTGAACATTTTTGTTGTCCTAATGGACGGACAGAGACTGAAATTTAGTTTTTTGTTTAAATTACTAGCAAACAAAAGTCCCGGTACCGGGACCGGCTATAAAGCATGCAGTTGGAGTTGAAAAATGTGTTTTATATTTGAGCACGTTAACAATCAGTCTATATTCAAAGAATAGCACATCTATGTACTCGAAGTGGCCCCCAGAGGACATGAACATATTACTGTAGCCAAAATACATTTAAGTATAGGGACACTTAATAATACATCAAATAAAAGTTCATTTACATAGTTCATCCCAAAGAAAATAATCCTCATTATGGGTACACAGTCTTAACTAAAAGAACCCCGACAATTAAACTTTGATTCTGACATTCAACTATACATAATTTGCGCACACTACACCACATACTTGATAAATCTTAATTCAAACATAATATTTTAATGGACTCCTTTCCATACAATGCTTCATTTTATGTTTTGTGATGTCCAACGTGACATATTTTTTTTTAAAAAAAAAGAGAAACATGAGTGAGTGCCTGCCAGTTAAGCGATTCACTTCACGTTTAGCTGATGATCTATTTACACATTGTAGTATAGAACCATATATCGTACCGTGAATTAACTAATATTGCCAACCAGGTGAACGTTTTATTATAAAAAAAATTATAATTATAAAAATGTAACATCCCTTTTTACCTTTGCTATTGTACTTTATAGACCAATCGTTTTGAATAACACCAGAAAGCAATACTTTATTCATATAATGTGTGGTCAAATATAATGTATCTCAGTACATAAAAGAGATAGATAGAATCGTTGTGTTTCAGTTTTAAAAAAATAACCCATCAATCCAGAGATAGTCATGTATAAGTTAAGGGCGCAGTCGCAGAGTAAAATATCAGGCCTCTTAAAAAAGAGAGAAATATCAAAGCTTTAAACATTGTAGTTCTGTACCCCCTCTCTCAATTGTGTACGGCGCTACTCCACCCTTATACAATTCATTTATGTGACTTAATAATACAAACAAATTAAAAAAAAACAAAACAATTATTACGTAGTTTGAGATGTTGGCGATAAAGGGAGATAAACATTAGATATAGACATTTTATTTAAATAATAACAAACTGAACACCATAATTATTACATTATCTTGAGATATATATTGGTATAACAACAGCCATCACGAGTGCTCAGGTTGACTGCTTGATGAATATTCATAACATTCTGATCTTATGAATCTTTAAAGGTCACAATTTATCGATGGTGGTGGTACTGTGTTCAATGAAGACTTTCTGAGATCGCAGTATTCACAGCTGGCGGTGGTAACGGATGTGTCGGCACACAACACCCTTCCACTTTGTCCCACTCAAGCACACCTGAGCAGCCTGCCATTTCGGGCTGAAAGTACAAGCACACTACACCCTCCCCTCTGTCCGAGTGGCAGGAAAAATCCCTTTCCTTGCCATTCTGGTCTGTCCGTGCAGATGATAGCGGGCACTCACCCCGCCGCTCTGTAGGGATGACAGACGTGCATCAGCGCCGCCAACAGTGCTGGTGTGGTAGGAACACTACACCATGGAAATCTTGATATAGCATCAGGAAGGACAACCAATATTCTAAAGAATACGTTTTAGGCTGACACACAATCAAGTGTTGAGCGTTAGTCTTCATGTTTAATAGCAGTTTTAGGCTGACACACTATCAATTGTTTAGCGTTAGTCTTCATGTTTAATGGCAGTTTTGTATATTTGGTATTTTTGTTTTTATGAAATAAACACAAACGCAATTAAAGTTTGAAAACTTTTAATAACAAATTATTTAATTTAAAATCTTTATTTTGTCAATTTAATTATTTTTCGTTTTTTCATTGGTTTTTCATGAACCGTCTCATTCAATTGCTTAACATAATTTTTAGACGAACAATTTAAAATTTTAACATAAATAAGTTCTTTTAAATTATGAATGAAATAAAAAAAAATTTCTTCAATCAGCAATGACTCATCAATTGTTACTCTATCAACAATTTTAACAAAAATTGTTGTTTTATTTGTTTGCCCTAGAAATAGTTTCAGACTACTTACTGGTCTTTTCAATGAATTGAATACTTTCCAATTTAGTAGGCAAGTAGAGAAGGTGTACTCAGATGGCTTCAATAGCCCCCCCCCCCCCCCACTCTGTTGACATCGTTCAAAAAAACATCCAGCTTTTTTAATCTTAATTTGTCAATGTCTTTAAAATTTTTATCGACTAATATTTCTCTACAGCTTTTATTTTTAAAGTTATGTTATTATAGTATATATCAAAATGTAGTAAATTGAAAAGGCTTTTTAACAATATAGGTTTCAAAGTGATATTATTATGCAAGTATTTTATTATTTTTAAAAAGTTTAGATGAAAAAAATAAAAAAATAAATAAAATAAACTAAACAATCCACAAACACAAAGAAGAAAAAAAAATCATTATGATTCATTTCAATATAAGTTACTTTTTATTAAACTACATTCAATTCTCTGTGTGTAGGATATTTTTGAAACATTATAATCAGAAACAAAAGATATTTAAAAATTTCTAAAAATGATGTGTTTTACCAGAAAAAGGACCAAAAATCTGCTGGTATCAACATTGACCATGCAACAAGAAAAATTCAAAAATATTATAAATCTAAGTTATAAAAACTAACATTCTAATGTCTATTGATAACAACAAAGCTCAATTTCAGTATGTTTTATAACTTTGCTAAAAATATTTTACAAGATTAGTATAACTATTATACCAGCTTATGATAATTTTTCGTAGAACATTATATTTATTTATCAACTGGTCACTCTTATCTACACCCCCCATATATTTATTGTAATCCTGTATTATGGTTGGTTGGTCAACAGTAAGTTCCTAAAATTTCCCATTTACTTAGTCTGTCATTTAAATGTTCCAAATCCATTTGCATTATGCATAGCGGACATAACCGAAACAGTTTTATTGTCCCTCCATCGTACTGTCAATAACTCCCTTTCTAACCCATATCATATCCTCTCTTTTAGATTTTTTTTCAAAGTCTTTTATATTTTTCAAAGATTGGGGAATACCTTTACATGTCCTAAGAATAGTTCCACATGCTGCTACCCCTAAATTCCATAGATCTTTAGACAATTGTATAGTAGTATAAAAATTATCGACTAATAATTTATACCCCTCTTTAGCTAAAGATTTAATTAATTTCATTACCATATGCCAACCCAAAAGGCCCATTATCCTGTTTACCTAAATATAAATGAAAATCATAAGTATACTTAGAAAGAGAATCAGCTAATACCCATAACTTCATTCACCACTTAGTCGGCTTATCCCTTATGCACTGCCTAAAAATATATCTACCTTTATTTCTTATCATTCTTTCATCTATTGATATATCTTGGTAAGGCTGAAACAATTTTATACATTACAATCTAGTAAAGTTAAAGAAAAAATGTACTTTACATAACTTGTTGGTTTTGTCTTCAGTTTGAGGATTAGACACCTTTAGAAAGCTCATTACAGATTTCAATCTATCACGAGACATAAAAGCTCTGGCCCAAAGTCCATTGTATAGTGATTTAGTAGACCAGAAGCGGTCAATGTTCTGTGCTTGAACAAGTCCAGCATACATGATAAGTCCACAGAATCTGTAGAATTCATCTGGTGTAAGATCAAACCAGCCTAGGTAAACACAAGGTTTTGTAGGTCTATAACAATGCCTGGCATTGCAGCATCATTGCTATTATTAGTCACAAATATGAATTACTAAGTCCAAAGTAAAATAAAGTTATTAAAATGCCACTGCATTGCAGAATTTCCTAATGTCTTCCCTTGTTTTAGCTCCTCCGAGTTGTTGAATGCCTGGATCCCTCTCAGGTAGAAAATTCTTTGGTGGTTCCGGTAATGTGTCATTCAATTCATTCATATCATCATGCCATATGATCTGGGGGATAAACAAAATATGTAAAGAAAACCATCAATAAAAAAAAATTCAGCTTATTTATCGAGCTACAATTAATTATTTTTTAATGATGAAAACAAAATATCATCAATACAGATATGTAAATATTATGTAAACTTCAGTTTTTTTTGTGTTTACGAAAATCTGCTGATTGGCAATAACAGAAAAATAAAACAGTAATGCTAGCGGCAGAGAACTAAATAAATAATATATATAATAAAATATAAATCTTTATACTTTTCTCTTATTTTATAACTATTCCCACATTTTAAGTTCTAAAGAATAAATAAGTGAATAAATAAATAAACATAAAGATCATTAAGACAAAGTCAAAGCATGTTGGTTCAATAGTGTCAATACTTACACATGTGAGTTTGGAAGTGTTGAAAACTTGAATTAAAACTAATATTTTCAGCTTCAAAGTCATCTGAAGAAGTAATGAGCTACCAAGTTTCATCTTTGTCACTTGAATCAAGTTTATTTTCCTCTTAATAATCAGAATCTGAGTCCATTTTAGTGTAGTCGAAGTGACTGACAAAACGTAAACAAATCAAAATGGCGTTCGGTGCCGCTCACCTGATAGCGTTGTTTTATTTTCGAGAAATTGTGGTTAAAATAAAAATTGACAATTATTTTTTAGTAGAAATTATTTAGAAAGCATTTTTTTAATAAAAATATTATACTAGAAATAAAAAGTCACATTTTATTGTATGCCGTCTGTTGGGCTTTAATCCTTGCGTCAGCCTAAACCGTACATAGCTAGAATGAAACTGGTGTTATATCTAGATATCCATGACTACACCTAACCATGCTGGCAATGGCGGCGTTAAAAAAAAACAAAACATACTATAATTAGAACTTTTAGATCTTCTCGCGTCTGGTAGAAGTTTCCTCACATATCACATTGTCCTTCCGTGGTCAAATACGCCGACCGTGATGTATAAAGAGCCACTATGATATCGCCAAACAATTCTAATACGTAATCGTCTAACGTGGTAGACCGACCGTTTGTATAACTTCCGCTTGCTCGGCTATAATAGTCCGGGGAATTCCAAAATGTTCGTCTCCCTCAGGCTAAACTACAAGCGGGGGAAGGGATGACAGGTGGAGTGTTTTATTTATGTGGGAAAGGCGAGGTTAACTCGCTTGCTCGGTTAAAAATAGTCTGGGGAATTCCAACACTGGAAATCTAAACACAACTAGGATTTCTTATTTTATCGCAGGTAACAGGCTTTTCAACTAGTATTTATATAAATATTGTACGACGACCAACTTAAACTCATGCTTTATAAATCACGTGTACAGTACGTGTAAATGTTGCCGCCATCTTGTGTGACAGACGCAGACAGAGCAGGATAGACTTTTTGTATTATGGATTAATCATGTAAAAAAAAAAACTTACCCATAATCAAACGTTACTCGCGATAACACAATAACACCCTTACATTATTTTTACACACTCGCGATAACACAATAACACCCTTACATTATTTTTACACACTCGCGATAACACAATAACACCCTTACATTATTTTTACACACTCGCGATAACACAATAACACCCTTACATTATTTTTACACACTCGCGATAACACAATAACACCCTTACATTATTTTTACACACTCGCGATAACACAATAGCACCCTTACATTATTTTTACTCACTCGCGTCAACAGAATGACACATCTACTCTATTCTTACTCACTTGCTTAAATAGAATGACTCATTTACATAATTGTTTCTCACTCGCTTCAATACAATGACTGCTTTACATTATTTTTACTCACTCGCGTCAACACAATGACACCCATACATAATGTGTACTCACTCGCGTCAAAAGAAGGAATCCTTTCTTTTGTCTCTTTGACTGGTTTGTATGCGTCTATAAAGTTGAGCTCAGAGTTCATGATGGACATTTCTGAGACATCTGATTGGTCGACAATTCCTCTTCGCCTGCCTAAATCTGAAGACAGATAAAAGAAATTAACGTAATAGTTTAATGTAATCAGAAATCACTAGTGATGGCTACACATATTTTGGATGATCATTAAAGAGTATTTTATAGACTTCCAAAACCAAAGCAGAGTGTCTCTCAAATGTGTGAGATTTGACACATCGGTGGGTCGAAAGTTCGTTTGAAAAGGTTAAAAAAAAATTTCAAAAGTATCAACTCGAAAAAATTATTCAATTAATTTAAGCATTTGTTTTTGTTTTGGTGACTATACCATTATGGCAGGTATTTTACAATGAGAAGAAAAGACTTTCAATACCACAGCTCAAAACATTATACGTCTAGCTGTACGTTCCCAGTAGCTTAGCATATACAGTCTCATTAGATCCGCAGTTCTCAAACAGTGGTACGTGTCCCCCCAAGGGTTTCGCGAAAGGTTATGCAGGGTCACGCAGCGAAAAAAGTTCATTTCCGTTTTTACCAGTGTCGGCCTTAGACATTTTTGTGATATAGGCAAGGACAAAAATGCCGCCCTTTTTAGTTTCATTTTTCTAAGAAAACTCTATAAATGCTATTTATTATAATACATTTTTTAAAGTTGTCAACTTTATGAAAGTTAAAGAGTTTTAAGTATACTTAGTATATTTTAGGAAGTTTGTTTTTTTTTGGCTAAGTTAAAAAAGTAATGAAAAATAAAAAAAACAAGCAATTAAGCCTGTTCCATTCTGGACACAGGACGTGTTAGCGCATTTTCGTGTTATGTATCAGTACGTTTGTTAGCTTTCAGTAAATATTTGTAAATTTTGGAAATGTTTATAAATTCAATTGTGTAATGCATATATTTGTAAAAAAAATATATAAAGACGTTTCTTTATATTTGAAAAAAAATTATTGTCTCTTAAATCTACAAGTGGTTTGTGGTTACTGAAATAGGACTCATAATTGAAAACATTCGAAATTATAGTCATTTAATCGTCCGAAAACTCCGTCAATTGTTGCATAGCTCTGATACTTTCAATTAAACTCAGAACACAATCTTACTATTTCATTTGATGAGTTTCTTAATAAATCTTGGTGAAACTACGTGCTGCAGTATTTCGCACCAAATGAACGGGTTATTGAACGTACAAGGTGTATATATAATATATAAGCCCGTTAGGAGCCCTGAAGCCCGGCCCTCAGAGGTCCTATCGCAAAATGAACTTTTGATGTACACATGGCAGGCCAAGACCTACAAAATGATATATACATCATGGGTCTAAGACTTATGGTTGCTGAGATATAGCGCTCCTTTATTAATATAGCTTATATAGTAAAAAACAGTACTAAGGCCCCTTTTACGGCCCTGAGAGGTCAGATCGCAAAATGAAAAAAAGTCATTTCTTGACAGACCAAGACCTACAAAATAATATATACATCATGGGTCTAGGACTTATGGTTGTTGAGATCTAGGGTGTACACGGACAGACAAAACGGGGACAATAGAGCATTTTTTTTTTAGAAAATGCTCTAAAAATGAAATGTCATGTTTATTAAGCGTTAAAAAGATAGAAGAGAATTCAAGAAAAATATGCTTTTCTAGCTTTTGCAGCGGCAAACTCTTCAATTATTTCGGTCAGATCCAAATCTTCTGCAATCGTTTTCTCTATAGATATTGTAGCTAAACCAACCAAACGATCCTGAGACATGGTAGGACGAAGATATGTTTTTTATTAGTTTGAGCTTCGAAAAGCTTCTCTCTGCAATCGCCACTGTTATCGGGAGTGTAAGCAAAATTCGCAATGCCACGTACACATTCGGGAAAAGAGCAACCAAGCTCATTCCACATAGATAGTCTAATATAACTCTAGGCAACCAAGCCCATTCCACATAGATAGTCTAATATAACTCTAGGCAGCCAAGCCCATTCCACATAGATAGTCTAATATAAATATAGGGCTTGATTTTTCTGTAATTCTCCTTGTATAAGCAAATAATTCATCACACAGTTATGTTGCATTAATGTCTGCTGAATCTTCGTTTTCAGTTGTTAAAGCTAATTGAAGATCCATGCAATCTTTGAAAACCTCTCTTTTATCACATTTCTCCAGTTTTTAATGTCATACAAAAATCCAAATAAATCGCTATGAGATGTTAACTGCATAAATCTGATTGAATTGCGGTATCCAATATCTGGTTTAAAAAAATTACTTTGAAATTCATTTCTGGCTCGAGATCGTCTGAAACTTCATAGTCAAATTGTCTCTTTCTTAGTCGAGATCTTATTTGTATTTCCGTATTATAATTGAAATTGCACTCAATACCAAATTCTTCAGCCAATGATTTAGCTGTTGTAATTGCTTTGGCAAAACCTTCATCTGTTCTATAATTCTGAAGCATTGTTTTAGTTGCATTCAATTGTTGAATTGATTTCTTTAAATTAAGATCTTTTTCTTGAAATGCTTTGCTAGATATATTGATCTCAAATAAAACATCATACCAAATCACTAATGAACAAATAAACTTGAAATCGAGCATTTTTTTGTGCTATTCTCTTAGCTTCTGCACGGGACTGGGTTCCACGTGGTCCAGAAAGGGAAATGTCATCAGTAATTGAAACGAGTGCATCGTAAATTTCAACTGTTTGGTATCGATTACCTTCACGGCATTAACTCGACTTTCCCAGCGTGTTGCGTATATCTTATTAACAGTTAAACTTGCTGCCTCTTTGTTTTTGGACATATTCTAACAATACATTTCAGCGATGTGTTGATGCAGAAAAAAAGGTGTATATATTTTGAATTACCTCAAAAAACCTTACTGCTTAAAAAAACAAAAGTTTACGCCATCATTCACCACCAAATTTAACGAATGCGCATTGCATGGGCATAAAAGGCTCTTCAATTTAGCTCTTTAACTATTGCTTGGACACCATTGTGTATTCCCCGCATGTTCGTTCCGTTATCGTAGCTTTGTCCCCTCTTATCATTTAAAAAAATGCCTGAATCTGACAGTTCTTTAAGTAAAATTTCCTACATACTTGCACCTGTAGATTTTCAAGTTCTGCGAATCCAATGAAGTGTTCATTGATAGAAACTTCTGAAGGTTTGTCATTTGTCGATTCATTAGCTGTAACAAATCTAACAATCATTGTCATCTGTTCTTTGTGACTGGCGTCTGGTGTGCGATCGAGAACTATAGCGTAATATTTTGCATTTTTAGATCATTTATCACTTTCTGTTTTACCTTCTTACTCAACAGTTGAATGATCTCATTCTGAATATTTTTTCCCAAATAATGGTCATGAATTTCATCTGATTTTATACGTCTTATATGTTCTTTCATTACCGGAATAAAGTCAGCAATTACTTCAACAAATTTCAAAAGTTTCCATTATGAGATGTATATAACCGATCAGTCTGCCCTCTCAGGGGTAAATTTTGAACTCCATGTACTCTGACCAAAGATATTATTCTTTCTAATACATCCTTCCAGTGTTTCGCTTCACGATTTATAAGGCGCTGATTCACGTCATCAAAAGTTTAATTATTTGTCATCCTCATTTTTAGTTCTTTCCAATCAAGATAACTGGTTAAATGATCTGGAGATTTTTCATGATGCTGCAATATACTTGCCAAATTTTTCCAGTCACAACTACCATGTGTAGCTAAGGCAGATTTACTCATGTTATATATTCTGCAGCAAAAACAATATACCTTTTCTACTGACGTAGAATAAATCAACCATTTCCTTTTTAACATTTCTCCGTTAGCCAGTTTGCGCGTATAGCGGTAATTAGAAAATTGTCTCCCACTTTCATCTTTGGAAACAAGACTCAAATTTGATCTGCTTTGGATCATGCTGAATAAGAAAACAACGATCTGGTCATTTAGCACAATCCTCCATTATATCTGAATCAATTTCATTTATTTTATTTTTAGTTTTTATATTTTTGATTTGATTTTATTTTGCTGGAATTTGCCGCTCCTTGAAATAATGCCGCTCTAGGCGGCTGCCTATATCGCCTATACCTAAAGCCGGCACTGGTTTTTACAAGCAAGAGTTTGAAGTAGGTCGTCAGCTAGCTGCATAAATCATTGCCAAATCTCGAATCAAAGTATCGCGATTAGAAAAAGTAAGCACATTCCGTTGTAAAACTGAGAATATTTATTCGCGAATGTATGAGTGACGTATTTTCGCATACTTCGGGGTACAGTCGCGAAAAAAGGTTCAGAACCACTGTACTAGATAGCTGGTAATGTTAACAACTGCTGCTAATGTTATTATTAAAGAAATTCTAACAAGGCCGAAATGGGTTCCTTATAATATTTTCTGTTAAATCTTGTGTTAACGCTGTAGGGTTCATCGAGTTAAAACGACGTAATGATATATTAATTATTTATTTTTACTGATTTCACAAAAAATAACGAATTGCATTTTTACAAAATTAGAGACTTCTTAGATTCCCAGACCCACAAAATGTACTTCCGCATTAAGTCACTAAATTTTCCGTTAATTGGTGTTTCTAAAAAACGTAAAAACCTGGCTATACACTGAAGGTATTTATAAATACAACTTCTTTCACCCCTACTATAAATGCTAACGTATAAAAACGAAATGTTTACATTTAAACGGAAAGATGTTGTCTTTCATGTCAATAATACATCTATTTCTATAATTAGTACGGAAACTAACATATAACATCCGGTTTTTCGTCGTCGAAATTCTCTTCAATGTCTGCCTTCTTCTTCAACTTCTGGCAGGCGATGAAAGAAAATACGAGAATGCATCCTGTGACGAGCATACTGATGTAAATGGCGTCATATAATGACCACTGGGCTGATAAATAAATGGTTAGAGAAGAGATCATAAATAGTAACTTGCACTAAACATGCCTTGACATTTTAAAAACAAAAAAAAATATTTGATATTTTCTTTCAATATCGCTGATAAAAATTGGAGTTTAATTTGTAAGATTTGAAAGTGCTAATGGGATGATTTTTGCAGTGCTATTCTTTAATTCCTACTATAACCAACAACACAAAGGGCAAGGAGGTGCCACGGGAGACATACATGGAATTTTTACCCGGACCTGAAAACAAACCCAATGATTCTAAACCGAGACCTTCAAGTTTCACAGTTGACATTTTTTAAAAGCTTGACGTCATGTTTGTGTCACATGATCAGTGCTCGATTTAAAAAAAAAAAAACAGTGCCGGGTATGAACAAAAAATTCTGCAGAGCCGGGATTAACTGTCAATGGTTTCATCCACCGGGGGGGGGGGGTTGAAATGAGCTGAAGCAGAGCCGAGGATCACAGTTACCGGCGGTAAATCGAGCCCTGGTAACATTTAAGAGGTACTTACGTTCCAGATATGCTTCTACTTCTTCAGATTCTGTGAAATATTTAAGACACGAAAAATCCATTTACAAAAAGATATCATGAAAATAAATCAATAAATAAACTCATGTTATAGAGGAAAAGAAAAGTTTGAAAATATAGTGAGCACAGAACATGGTAAACAAGTTTTGAAATAAAAGCAAAAGTAAGAGAAGAAATTGAAAATATTGGTTCAATAACTTATGAGTCAAAGTGAACAAAAATATCAATTTGAGCCTTGGGGTTCATTCAGGGCGTCTCTGACGCTATTGCGTAGGAAATTAGCCAATATTGACATATGCAATGGTCTTAGTTGTGTTAGAAGATAATCCCAATTGAAGCCATTCAGTGGCGTACCTATGTTTGACCGGAGGGACAGTCTGATTTACTTTACTTCGAACGAGCGTTGCATTTTTACCACTTTGGTACTGTTCGGTTCATAAATGGGATAACATTTTTAGTTCCCTCCCCCCTCCCCCGGGAGCCAGTAACCCTAATCACGCCACTAAAGCCATGGTATTTACTAGTACAACTAAAGCACATAATGTGTTTTAAAGAATGCAAATTGCTATTTGAAAAACAACATCAGCTGATGTAGCAAACTAAGTATTGATATACAATAGCACAGTGAATGTGGCTGTCGAAAATACGAATTTTAAATGAATGATGTACAATTTCAGTTTTGTGAACCAAACACTATTGAACAAGAAAACTGGATGAATTGTCGTTTAGACTTTTGATGCAAATGATAACAATCTTTCTTTGTAGTCTACTACCGCTGGACTGGTCAACAACATCAGCAAATGTCTCTGTCGTCTGCTTCTGGATAGAGCCACGCCTGTCTCAAATGTTTTTATTTATTTTGTTCTTATCACGAATGTTAGATCATTCATATCGTATCTGATTATCTTATTATTATGACTATTGCTGTCTATTGCTGTCTTTTGCTATCAAATGCTGTCTATTGCTGTCTTCTGCTGTCTATTGCTTTCTTCTTCCGTCTATTGATGTCTATTGCAATCTTTTTCTGTCTATTGATGTCTATATCTGTCTATTGCCATCTTTTTCTGTCGTTTGGTGTCTATTTCTGTCTATTGCTGTCTATGCTGTATATTGCTGTCTATGCTGTCCATTGCTGTCTCTTGCTGTCTATGCTGTCCATTGCTGTCTATTGCTGTTAACATTTTTCTCTGGATTGTTGTCACTGTAGGTGAAATGTATTGATTCAAGTCTGTCAAATATAATGTACATTAAAACTAAACGCTCGTATGTATTTGTATCTTGACCATTGGTCGTTGTAGACTTCATGGCCGCCGCAGATAATGTCATCTACAATTTTTTTTTTAATTACATGTATTCTATTTTCTATCTTTTAATAAATTAATTGAATATTGAAAATAGAATGTAGTTGAACTATTTAAATAAAAAGAGCCATTCATAAATATTGAAATAAAATGAGCCATTCATAAATGTCATGCAATTCCACTGGTTTGAAAGGCACATTTAAGATAACCCGATTAACTAATGGGCAGGTTTGTGCATTTCGCTGAAAAGGGTTGATATAATCACCCAGTTTTCTAGAATCAGCCACTTACCAACGGAAGTCCCAATGAAAGTACGCGAGTTATTTGGCGGACCATAGGAATGCTTTTCGTCACACACTTGAGGAATGGACATAATCTTCAGATGCGCAGATTCGAAAGTATAAATCTGTTGAATAGAAGAACTAGTTCTATTTATAGCTTCAGAAAATTGTTGTGTTTATAGCTTCAGAATTAGTTCTATTTGTAGCTTCAGAATTAGTTCTATTTATAGGTCCCGTGATTCTACTGTATACATTTAGTGGGTATTAATATCACAGACGAAATGAAATAATCTTCAGCTTTGGTCATTGGGAAAGTTTAAATCGATTCGAACACAAGAGAAAATAATTTCAGTTTAATCAGACTCAGTTCTATGTGTGGAAATAAATATATTTTTTTATCATTGCAATAACAATCTCTCTCTTAAGACACCCCCCCCAGCATCCCTACCCCATACTTGTCTAATGGCGCTTGATTTTATCTGTAACCCATGCACACAAAAATTATTTCACCTCCCTGACAACAAACAAATATCTCAAAATATTATATTTTTAGACGTTCACGTGAAAATTGTTTTTTTTTTTCAAATACATAAATTACCGGTGAATTCTTGAAATGGTTTTTAAATTATCTTTTTTCGTTTTAATTTAATACGCGTCACCAACTGTTTTCTTGGTCAATTTGTGGCTACTTACCAAACAGACAAACTTGTATGTAGTAGTGTAGTCCACCTGATGGTCAAGATTGAACAATATCAAGAATGTGACGTTGTCTATTTTCTCGTTGTGAACACAAGTCAAATAACCTTGTTCTGATAAAATCAGGAGAAAAAAAAACCCAGCCAAAACACATCAACAGATCAGCTTTTTTATTTTAAAAAAAAATTAACAAAAAAATAATTATTGAATAAAAAAAAATTATTGTGTCTCTTTTTAATACACTGAAGTGTTTATATATATATATATATATATATATATATATATATATATATATATATATATATATATATATATGTGGAGAAATAATATAGTCTAAGTTTGATGACGCAATTCGCTAGACTCCGCCCACCGCAGTATCTATGGCGTCATTCCGCCATCTTGAGTGTAAATATTGGGAGCTTTAGTGTATACGTCATTTGGTACAAATGACGTATATTAACCGACAGTTGGGAGCACATGTTTTGTTTTATAGTTAGTCTAGCTTTGGGTGTCTATGTAGATGGATGCATATTTATAGTTTGCTATTGTACTCCTCCTGGATTCACCTTTATGTCAGTTTATGTTCAAGTATTAAAGATTGTTTAATGTTACTTTACTGGAGTTAACTTCATGATTTGTGTTGTCTGAATTAATACACCTTCTACAAGTATCTTCAATATAAGGACCCGTAACATATATTTGGCACCTCCGACGTTGAACTGACTGACTTAGCTGGATTCAGGGGCAGCGGAGTGAGTACATTAAGACTCGTTGTAATTACCGGTTAAGTATTCATCGGTGAATTACGTGGCGGCCACCACCCTGGGTGCGCGCCGTGAAAACTGTTTGCTGAAGTGGCCAACGTTACTGTTTGCTGAAGTGGCCAACGTTACTGTTTGCTGAAGTGGTCAACGTTACTGTTTGCTGAAGTGGCCAACGTTACTGTTTGCTGAAGTGGCCAACGTTACTGTTTGCTGAAGTGGCCAACGTTACTGTTTGCTGAAGTGGCCAACGTTACTGTTTGCTGAAGTGGCCAACGTTACTGTTTGCTGAAGTGGCCAGCATTACTGTTTGCTGAAGTGGCCAACGTTACTGTTTGCTGAAGTGGCCAACCATATTGTTTGCTGAAGTGGCCAACGTTGCTGTTTGCTGAAGTGGCCTACCCTGCTGCTACTGAAGAGGCCAACCCGACTGTTTGCTGAAGAGGCCAACCTTGCCGTTTGCTGAAGAGGCCAACCTTGCTGTTTGCTGAAGAGGCCAATCCTACTGTTGCTGAAGTGGCCAACTTTACTGCTTAAAGTGGCCAGAGTTGCTGTATACTGACGGGGCCGACGTTACCGTGTGGAATCACCTCCTCATCGTCAGAGGACCCCACCATAGGATCACCGAGGATCAACCAAGGATCATCGAACATCGCGGACAGGGATCACCAAGGATCAACCCGTGTGTTAGTCAACCCCACATCGACCATCGCGGACCGGGATCACCGAGGATCAACCATCGAAGTCAAGGAACAGAATTTACTATTTGTTTATTTCTTAATATGTAAGTTGGCATATTTTTTTAAATATATTTATTAATTAGAATATTGTATTATTGAAATCTGGTGTAATTATTTGTTTGTTGTTCTTGGTGGAATTCTGTATTTAATACAGTAGAGGTTGAAATAGGGTCCACCCTGAGCAGCCAAAACATTTAATTTGCTGGTTTTTGAAAAGGAATATTGTATTTATTTTGTTAGTACTTGTATGTTGATGACATAATAGAATATTTTTTGTGTATGATATATAGTATCAAACATTTTCAGTTATTAGTTATAATTGTTTTTTTTTTTTACTGCCATGTCATCAATTTTAAATATTGTTGAGGCTGTTAAAGCACTTGGCCTTACAGGCCAGGAGTTACAAACCTGGGTATCTGTAGAGAGAGAGAGAGGGTGGAGGAAGAAAGAAAGGAAAAGGAACAGAGAGAGAGGGAAGAAAAAAAGGAACAGAGAGAGAGGGAAGAAAGAAAGGAACAGAGAGAGAGGGAAGAAAGAAAGGAAAAGGAAAAGAAAGAGATGGAAGAAAAACAGAGAGAGAGGGAAGAAAGAAAGGAAAAGGAAAAGAAAGAGATGGAAGAAAAACAGAGAGAGAGGGAAGAAAAACAGAGAGAGAGGGAAGAAAGAGCCGCAGAACGGGAAATGAGGAAGGAAGAAATCGCGAACGAAAGGGCGCGCTTAGAGTCTGAGAACAATAGACAGTCAGCTAACCCCGGAGTTAACGGAGCGGGTGATAGAGTGACCACATCACTTAAATTACCTTATTTTACAGAGGGCGTTGACAGTATGGACACATACTTGTCTAGGTTTGAAATGCTAGCTACTAGTGCGGGTATGCCGAAAAATACATGGGCCGCGTCAATTTTAGGATTTATAAGAGGCAAAGCCCTGGATGTATGTTTGAAACTAAATGAAAATGAAATAAAAAATTATGATGTTGTGAAAGAATCATTGATGAAGATTTATGGTAACACATGTGATGGTTACAGGGAAAAATTTAATAATATTCGCCCATCACGAGAGGAAGACCCCAATTTATTTATCACCAACCTTAGTTTGTTTTTTGATAGATGGGTGGCTCTGTCTGGGGCGAAACAAGAGTACCATGATTTAAGGGAACTAATTTTAGTAGACAGGGCAATTAATGTGTGCCATAAAGATTTAGTGGCATTCTTGAAAGAAAAAGGGCCAAAAACTTTAGAAGATGTCACTGATTTATTGAGAAAGTATAGGTCTGCACATCCAGAAAAACCCATATCTAAGTTAGAACCAGACCATAACCAGGATGTGCTGTGTTTTGCTAAGGCTGTACCATATCCTAACCGTGGCCGTAGCTTAAGTCCTGGGAACAGGAATAGATCCAGTGACCGACATGACGGGGACAAATTATGTTTCTCATGTGGGAGAGCCGGACATAGATCGCGAGACTGCAAAAGGGGAAATGGAGTTAGTGATAGTTTATGTTATCTGTGTAACGCCAGGGGGCATTATGCTAGGAACTGCACTTGGTCCCGGGGAAATAGTCAGGGGAGAAAAGGACAACAGACCAGAACCATGGACAAGACCAGACAGAGACAAAGAGATAGGGTACAACAGGCAATGTTAGTTCAGGGGGTAGGTAATGGTTTACATTTTTACCCTGGGTTCGTGGGTGATGCACCTGTGAAGGTGCTACGTGACACTGGGGCAACGTGCGTGTGTGTCCGTAGATCATTGGTGAAAGATAGTGAATTCACGGGAAGAATGGGTCTATGTGCGTCATTTGATGGGACGGTACATGAGTTACCCATAGCCACCATTAATCTTAGAAGTCCATTTTACACAGGGCTAGTTGAAGCATTAGTCATCGAGAAACCAACTTATGACGTTTTAGTGGGCAATATTGAGGGCGTAATAGAGTGTGATCCCATGGAATTGGATAAATGGAAAAAACTAAATGATCCTACTAGAAACTGTAATGCTGTGACAAGGGCTCAGGCTAAGGAGGAAAACCTCCATAATCAGTCATCAATTAGTAGTACAGATAACTGCTTAATTAATACTCAGGAAGTAAAAAGTATACAAAGGGAAGAGAATGTAGTCAACTTTCCTAATCCACACATGACTGACAATGTTAAATCTAGTGACATTCCTGTGGGTTAGATGTCTAACAGGGTCACCATAGATGGAGAGCATTTTTTTACCGAACAGCATAATGACGTGTCATTGTTAAAATTAATCAACCGGGATAAAAAATCATTTAGAGATAGGGAAATCATTCAGTTAAAAAAAGGTGTTTGGGTTAGAAAGACACAGTACATGAATAAAACGGTGAATCAACTTATAGTCCCAATGAAGTATAGGAAATTAGTTCTTAGGACAGCCCACGATTCACCTTTAGCGGGTCATTTGGGGGTTACTAGAACCAAGTATAGGATCTTGGGAAAATTCTTTTGGCCCGGGGTTACCAGAGACGTAAAGAGATATGTTAGGACGTGTGACCTGTGTCAATCAAAGGGGCCCAAATGTACCAGAGGGGAAGCCCCATTACAAACAACCGATGTAGTTGACAGACCGTTCACAAAATTAGCTATTGATATAATTGGACCTATGCCAGTGCTGTCCAATAGAGGCCATCGCTTTATCTTAACGGTGGTGGATGTATGTTCCAGATGGCCAGAGGCGGTGCCTCTTAAATTCATAAGGGCTGAGAACATAGCACAGGCACTAATGACTATTTTTTGTAGGACAGGCTTCCCGGATGTTATTTTATCTGACAGAGGTACTCAGTTTGTATCTGAATTAAACCAACCATTTTACCTCTGTATTGGGGATCAAACAAATCTTTACATCGCCATACCATCCCCAAAGTAATGGAATTTGTGAGCGATTGAACGGCAGTATAAAAAAAATGATCAGTAAAGTGTCTGATGACAATCCGGGAGACTGGGACCTCATGTTACCCTGTGTGTTGTTTGCATATAGGGAAATTCCACAGGAAACAACAGGATTTTCACCTTTTGAAATGGTGTACGGTGCAAATCCAAGGGGTCCACTGTCTTTACTTAAGGACTTAATGATAAGGAAAGATTTATCCCCTGACGTAAGAACTGCCTATGAGCTAGTGATTGATACAAGACAGAGACTGATAAAGGCCTGTGATGTGGCTAGATCAAATGTTTTAACAAAAAATAAAAGCACATTATTGAGGGTTAATAGAGACAGGAAACTCAGACATATTAGACCAGGTGAAGATGTACTTGTCTTATTACCGGACAAGACCAATAGATTATTTATTAAGTGGCAAAGACCTTTTAAGGTTACTAGAAAGGTGACAGACGTGGATTATGAAATTAATATTAGAAATAGGTTAAAGGTCTTTCATATAAACATGTTGAAAGTATACTATAATAGACCAATTGAATTAGTTCAGACCGCTGAGAGACAGGTTCAAAATTGTTTCATGTTAAGGGAGGAAGATGTACCTGACGCTGACATTCAGACATGTGAGGGACCTGAGGTTGGAAACAAGGAAACATGGGAGGATATAGCATTAAATAACCTAACTCATGACAAAGTGGTTAGTATTAAGACACTTTTGGGTGACTTTACAGATATTTTTTCTGATAGACCGGGTAAAACTGATATAATACAACATGACATAAAGCTGTCAGAAAACAAGGTTATCCGTTTGAGACCATACACCCTCTCATTACATCACCGCGACTATATCAAGAAAGAGTTAGAAGGGTTACAGAAACAGGGTGTCATAGAACCATCAGAGTCACCATATGCAGCTCCCATAGTGTTAGTTAAGAAAAAGACAGGTGACATCAGACTGTGTGTAGACTATAGACAGTTAAATAAAATAACCATTATGGACTCGTATCCCATGCCCAATCCTGAGGAGTTAATGACCAGGCTAGCCAGAGCTAAATATTTTTCTAAACTGGATTTAGCAAGAGGGTATTGGCAAATACCACTGACCCCTGAAGCCAAACCATTGACTGCATTTATAACTCCATTTGGGTTGTTCCAATGGAATTTCATGAGTTTTGGGCTAGTAAATGCACCAGTCACCTTCAATAGGATAATGGCCAAATTATTTTCCCATAGACAAGACACTGTTTGCTACCTGGATGACATTTGTATTTTTCATGAGGACTGGGATAAACATGTTAGGAGTCTAAGAGAAATTTTTACAGTTTTAAAGAGACATAATTTAACAGTGAGACCGACTAAGGTAGAGATAGGACTGACGGAAGTAACTTTCCTAGGACATAAAGTGGGAAATAATATAATAAAACCCATAGGTGAATCAGTGTCAAAGATATTAAATATTGAAAAACCGTCATCAAAGAAACAGGTGCGCAGTCTTTTGGGCTTATGCAATTTCTATCGGAAGTTTATTCCGAATTTCGCTCATATAATGGAACCTCTGGCTAATCTAACTAAAAAGGGAGCGCCAAACAAAATCATCTGGTCTGATGAATGTCAACGGGCCCTGGAGATTATTAAAACCGCCTTCGCTCAGGGGCCCATATTAAAGTTACCTGATATAGGTAAACAATTCGTTCTGGCCACAGATGCCTCGGCCGTTGCCATAGGGGGGGCCCTGTTACAGAGCCACAATGGTGTGTTACACCCAGTGCTATATGTCAGTCGTAAATTGACCTCACCAGAGACAAGATACGCTACAATAGAGAGGGAGGGATTAGCCATCACATGGTGCATTACAAAATTGGCAAGGTATCTGTTAGGTGCCCAATTTATTCTTCGGACTGACCATGCGCCGCTGGCATTTATAAATTCCAAAAAGCTAGGGAATAATAAAGTAGCCAGATAGTCACTCCTACTGCAGGATTTTAATTTTATCGTCCAAGCTATACCTGGGAAAGAGAACGTTATTGCTGACACGTTATCACGTTGCATTTGAAATGAGCTTAAGTTCTCAACAAACCTATGTCCTGGCAGTAAGAAATCCTGTGTACCATAATGTCTATGTTACATGTATTATATGTTTATATGATGACATGTTTGCACATATATGTTTATATGATGACATAATGATATTTAATAATAATTGATGATTATGATAAAAAAAAAGAGAAGTCACTGAAAAAAAAATAATGAAGAATAACTAGTGACATGAAAAAAAAAAACTAAACAAAAGTCACATGAAAAAAAAATTGAATGGAATAACAAGTGACATAAAAAAAAAAGTAAACAAGTCACATAGAAAAAAAAAGATTATAAAATAATAAATATCAGTGACGGAAAAAAAAAATGATGAGAAATTTGAATTTAATTCAATATGTTTATGCATATATGATTGATGATATTTATTATATTGTTTGCATGTATTGATTTATGCTTCCATGCAATATTGATTTGATTAATCATTGTATAATTTATGTTGTTGTTATGATGATTTGGATATGTTCTATGATTGAACTTTGTTTCACGTGGCTTCCTTTTGTCGGTATTAGTATTGGGTTTTACATGATTACATCATGCTTAGGTAGAGGGGAGAAATGTGGAGAAATAATATAGTCTAAGTTTGATGACGCAATTCGCTAGACTCCGCCCACCGCAGTATCTATGGCGTCATTCCGCCATCTTGAGTGTAAATATTGGGAGCTTTAGTGTATACGTCATTTGGTACAAATGACGTATATTAACCGACAGTTGGGAGCACATGTTTTGTTTTATAGTTAGTCTAGCTTTGGGTGTCTATGTAGATGGATGCATATTTATAGTTTGCTATTGTACTCCTCCTGGATTCACCTTTATGTCAGTTTATGTTCAAGTATTAAAGATTGTTTAATGTTACTTTACTGGAGTTAACTTCGTGAATTAATACACCTTCTACAAGTATCTTCAATATAAGGACCCGTAACAATATATAAAGAGTGAAAGAGAGGGAGAGAGGGAGGGAGAGAGATAAAGAGAGAGAGGGCAGGGGGGAGAGAGATGAAAGGAGGGAGGGAGGGAGGGGGGAGAAGTTGGGGGAGAGAGGGAGGGGAGAGAGAGGGAGAGCGGGAGTGAGAAGGAGTGAGGGAAAGAGAGGGAGATGAGAGAGGGAGGGAGAGAGGGAGAGAGAAAGGGAGGAAAGGAAAGAGAAAGGAAGGGAGGGAGAGAGGGGGTAGGGATGGAGAGAGAGGGGAGGGAAGGAGAGAGGGAGAGAGAGATAAAGAGAGAGAGGGGGGCAGGGAGGGAGAGAGAGGGAAGGAGGAAGGGAGGAAGGGGGATGGACAGGGTGGGGGAAGAGAAGGAGGGGGAGAGAGGGAGATGGGAGAGGCAAGGAAATGGAGAGATAGGGGGGAGGGAGGGAGAGAGAGGAAGGGAGAGAGGGGGATAGGGAGAAAACAGAAGGTAAACAGAAAACCTTATTTTAAACCCGGGCAAAGCCGGGTACTTGCAACTAGTCTTTTATATACGGATGTTTTCACAGAAAATGTAAAGCCGTAATATTTCTTATGTTTATGCTTGTTTATGCGGCATTTCTTTGCAGCCTGATCACTGCGTTAAAAAATATAAAATATGTCGAAAAAATAAATCATGCAATTATTATTGTTTGTTATCTGGTTATCTTTTATATCAAGTAGTTTTTGTTTTTCTTTTAAATATCCTTTACTTCAAAATATATTCTCTACGGGCGAAGGACAGCCTAGTTTCATCATCTACAAACATTCAATCTGCAAGGAAATGTGTGACGTTCAGGTGTTAGAGATTAGATATGTCTTAATGTGATCTGCGATCCCCAAGTTTCTGTTTTTCGACAAGGGTCACCAAATATAGACTAATAATTCGACCTTTTGATTCTCTCTCTCTCTCTCTCTCCCCCCCCCCCTCCTCACTTTATGTGTGAACAGCGGTAAATGTCTACTTTACCAGAGAAATTTCCACATTACTTGTGAACAGCGGTAAATGTCTACTTTACCAGAGAAATTTCCACATTACTTGTGAACAGTGGTAAATGTCTACTTTACCAGAGAAATTTCCACATTACTTGTGAACAGTGGTAAATGTCTACTTTACCAGAGAAATTTCCACATTACTTGTGAACAGTGGTAAATGTCTACTTTAACAGAGAAATGTCTACATTACTTGTGAACAGTGGTAAATGTCTACTTTAACAGAGAAATGTTTACATTACTTGTGAACATTGGTAAATGTCTACTTTAACAGAGAAATGTCTACATTACTTGTGAACAGGGGTAAATGTCTACTTTGACAGAGAAATTTCTACCTGTGAACAGTGGAATACGATCTCCACATTCCTTGGTGACTATCTGTATCTGAGTTCTGGCTTTCTTGAGTACTAAGTAGAAATTGCATGTGGGAGACCGGAACTCGTAGGCACTAGAGAACACATCCGGGCATTTGTCTGTACTTTCTTTGACTTTATCTGAAGTAAAAACAAAGGCAACTCGATTGTATAGATACACGGGGTAATTGTAATGAGAGGCAGTACAGTCTAACTAACACAAGGGTGGGCAAACATTTAGCGTCGCAGGCCACATTAGGTTCGTAATTTTTACCTGCGGGCCACACCAAGAGTGATGTCATAAGCTAATATAATTAACTGTAAATGCCATTACGTAAAAGCTATTGAATTGCTTTACTCTGAAAAGAATGGCTGGCCGTGAATCAGATTAAACAGACCGACATGGTCGTATTAAACAGACGGACAGGTTGGGATTGAACAATCCGACAGGGTCGCATTAAACAGACAGACAGGGTCGTATAAAAAAGACCGTCAGGTCCGTATTAAACAGACCGACAGGGCCGTATTAAACAGTCCAAAAGGTCGGGATTAAACCATTTGACAGGGCTGGATTTTACCTTCGAGCCATAGTTTGCCCGTAGCTGGTCAAGTCTGATGTATTTAAGTCTCAGATTTGTGTGTAGTTTAGTGAGCTATACGACATTATGGCCTAAATGTTACTTGCAGTAGGGCCCTAATTAGTTCTTACGGACAGGTAAAAGAAACAAAAATCTAGGGCCCCCCATTGGCCTGGGCATATATATTTATATTCAATCAATGCACACTGACAAACACACCGACAAACACACCGACAAACACACTGACAAACACACTGACAAACACACTGACAAACACACTGACAAACACACCGACAAACACACTGACAAACACACTGACAAACACACCGACAAACACACTGACAAACACACTGACAAACACACCGGCAAAAACACCGGCAAACACACTGACAAACACATTGCCAATTCTTCAAAGTTTTTTTTTCCAGAATATAAAGTTCTCGCTATCTGACCATTCTAATAAAGATCCCCCCCCCCCCCACAGACCCAAACGCATAAATCTACCTTTCCCAAGGAAACTAGCTGATTCCCATCCTGTGGGATGGCATTCGACCTAAAAGCCATGGGTTCGATTCTCTGTCTATCAACGATCTATCTATTTATCTATACATCAATCTATCTATAATACAAACAAAGGTTAAACAGAGCAATGAAAACTGCCCGTCTATCTAACCTTAGAATACCTTGCTTAATGAGTATGCCGAAGTGGGCGAGCGTGTATGGTGGCTGGAGTTGGCACACAGATCTGAGGGTGGACAAAGCCGGGCGGTTCAGCAGTACGCTTGAATAGCTCTGCAGTCTTTGGTTATAATCTGGCATGAAGTGAATAACTAATACATATAAACAGTTGTCTAACGAGAGTCTTCGCTTTAATTTTGTTTCAAACAATTATTATTGTTAAATGTAAAACAGTCAATCGGCACGACTAAACGGTGGGTTTATTCCATGTTGATATTACATTCAATGTATGGCACGGTTATTTTTTTTTTTTTACCTTTCTGTGTGACGTAGTATATTAGTTTATTGTCAGTAAATTGGGCCGTCGTAATGCAAGTGAAGATGGATAGATCGTTCTGTCTTGTCATGATTGTCTTAGATCTGAAACAATAAAATATTAAAAATGTGTACATGTAAGAACGCCAGTCATTGGTTGTTTATTGCTACACACAATATGTCACTCTAGTTTAGTCTTTCATTCAATGTCTTTTCTTGTCATTGCCTTTCCTTCTGTCTCTCTGTATCCCGTGACTACAATTCATTGTCTAACTCTCTCTGTACCGCATTTTTCATTCATTGTGTCTTACTCTGTCCCACGTCTTCCATTCAGTGTATCTCTCTTTTTCCCGTATCTTTCCTTCAGTGTCTTTGTCTGTCCCGCATCTTTCATTCAGTGTCTTTCTCTCTCTGCTCCCACGTCATTCATTCATTGTCTCTCTGCTTCATTCACAGTAATATCAGCAGGGCCGTTGTACAATTTTAGGGGCCCTAGGCCAACAAAAATTGAGGCCCCATTTTGATAAAAAATATATTTCTAAGTTGTTTTTATTTTTATATTATGTATACTACTCAACAGTTTGGGGGCGACGGGTGGTCGTGCAGTGCAGAGCGCTTGACTATTAACCCAAGAGTCCTGGGTTCGATCATTGAAACTAGTCATGGGCATTTTTCTAGGTGAAATTTCTTTCAAATGTGCTCACAAGACCACCCGGCTTTAAATGGGTACCTGACTTAAATTGGGGAAGTAAAGGCTGCTGAGCGTTGAGCTAACCACACAACCGCCTTATATGACGTAGTTATAGAAACAGATGAATTTTACACACCTGACCAATGGCCCATTAGGGCTAAGGGAATTTTACTTTTACAGATTGTTGGGACCCCCTTAATTCGCGGGGACACTAGGCCACGGCCTAGTCGGTCGATCTGTAAATCCTACATATCAGCCATTCGTTCAGCGCCATCTGGTGACAAATGCAGTACCTCATAATGTAATGTTTTTCGATGTTAAAAACACACTCATACAAAGTAGGCTTGGACAACTTCGTCGGGCACAAACTTTCCGAGCAGTTGGTCCTCTCAATCGTGGTGCTGGTAAAAACTGTTTGGTCCACTTCCAAGGTCGGGTGTCTGCTACCAAACCATTTCCCCTGAAAATATTTCGGGAACTGGCATCGGTCCTCTGCAGGAAAAGATGGGGGGGGGAGGGGTGATGTGTGAGTGATGGCTGGATGATTGTGTAGAATGATATGTGAGTAGACTGATACGTGAGTAGAATGATATGTGAGTAGACTGATATGTGAGTAGACTGATACGTGAGTAGAATGATATGTGAGTAGACTGATATGTGAGTAGACTGATACGTGAGTAGAATGATATGTGAGTAGACTGATATGTGAGTAGATTCGGAATGTCCCGTATTGAACTTTGGCTCGAGACAACACATGAGATCAAACTATTTAATGTTTTAAAATATGTTTGAGATTTTTTAATTATGTTTTTTATTTTACAAATATTGTATCGAGTACACTTATTATTGAACTTTATTGATGCAATACACGTTATTGAGTGTATCGAGTACACTTATTATTGAACTTTATTGATGCAATACACTTTATTGAGTGTATCGAGTACACTTATTATTGAACTTTATTGATGCAATACACGTTATTGAGTGTATCGAGTACACTTATTATTGAACTTTATTGATGCAATACACGTTATTGAGTGTATCGAGTACACTTATTATTGAACTTTATTGATGCAATACACGATATTTAAAGTTTCTATAATTTCTTCAATCGGCCCATTCATTTCTATTCTTGTATGTAATAGACTATCATGGTTGTAAAGAAATTTTGTAAGGGCGTAAAGCTAAGGTGATAAAAGGGCGTCAAGTGGGGCAAGTGCAGCCCTTTTGTATGTTTGATCAGGCCCGCAATCTAAAACTTTTATATTTTGAGGTTGACGATTGATTTTTGTTCACATGAACAATTTATCGATCTGGTCCTGCATTCCTGTCAAAAATCGAAGAAACTTAAAGTAGGCAACTAACTATTTAACCTCATCCTCCCCACCCAACTCCAACTAAACACAGAATTATACAAATATAAACAACATAATGAAAATAGGTATTAAAAATAGTTTAGACTGAGAAAAACCATTATTATCGTCATTCGTTTCTGCACAAAGAAAAATTTAAAATAATTAAATAAAGGCTTCGTAACTTGGAATAAGGAAATCGAAACTATATGCAGAGTAGAATACATTACAAAAACATACCAAGCAAGTCAATAAACTACATACAAACTGTGTCATTTATTACCTACCAACTATGTCATATATTACATTCAAAGTGTCATTTATGACAAATATTAAAAAAGTGTCATCTGCTATACACAATTGATGTCATCTACTACAATCAAAGTATTATATATTCTACCACAATCAAACCAGTCATGTATTAATTACAAAACCTAAAAGTTAACCCACTTAATA
This sequence comes from Bulinus truncatus, assembly GCA_021962125.1. Classification (NCBI taxonomy): domain Eukaryota; kingdom Metazoa; phylum Mollusca; class Gastropoda; family Planorbidae; genus Bulinus; species Bulinus truncatus. Next base: position 6,969,325 of record JAGDYQ010000010.1, on the reverse strand, counting down.
ACGATCTCATATTCTTTATTACATTCAAATCACGTCATTAGTGAATTGCCAAATACAAGTATCACAAAGAGAAAGGTTAACTTACTTTAATAAAGTCAGGGAATAACTTAATAATTTTAACAAAATGGAAAATGCGATGAAACAAAATCAAAAACAAAGTGAAACACACACTGTATAAATAAACAGGAAAAAAACAACAAATCAATGAAATATAATGTCTTCTGTTTGCAAACGTATGTAAAAATTATATTTTTTTTAAAGGGCTGTTGTTCGTATTTGTAATATATGTCATTCACATGTGAAGATCAACTTACCACACGTACCTGTGGATATATAAAACGTACAGCCACATATATATATATATATATATATATATATATATATATATATATGTGTGTGTGTGTGTGTATGTACATTACTATATATCTTTAAATGAGCAAGCTACTTCTAGGGAAGTAAACTTAATAACTATATTATTAATAACTAAAATTCATAGCTGGCTAAATTTCTGAGCAATGATTGTAACATGCTAGTCACCGAACAATGATTGTAACATGCTAGTCCCCGAACAATGATTGTAGCATGCTAGTCCCCGAACAATGATTGTAACATGCTAGTCCCTGAACAATGATTGTAACATGCTAGTCCCCGAACTATGATTGTAACATGCTAGTCCCTGAACAATGATTGTAACATGCTAGTCCCCGAACAATGATTGTAACATGCTAGTCCCTGAACAATGATTGTAACATGCTAGTCCCCGAACAATGATTGTAACATGCTAGTCCCTGAACAATGATTGTAACATGCTAGTCCCCGAACAATGATTGTAACATGCTAGTCCCCGAACAAGTCTCACGGCCAATGAGACCCCTTTTTCATCTTCCATCCTTCCCCTAACCCTTGACGATTCCCTGGACACTAGAAACAAGTGATAAATAAAATAATAGTAATACAGGAAAGACCATAACAAACATGTCAGCACCACATTGACTAATATAACAGCAGCACAGTTACTTGTGTACCAGAACAACAGTGACATATGTACCAGAACCACAATGACAAATGTACCACAACCACAGTGACATATGTACAACAACCACAGTGACAAATGTACCACAACCACAACGACAAATGTACCAGAACAACAGTGACAAATGTACCAGAACAACAGTGACAAATGTACCATAACAACAGTGACAAATGTACCAGAACCACAGTGACAAATGTACCAGAACCACAGTGACTAAATGTAACAGAACCACAGTGACAAATGTACCAGAACCACAGTGGCAAATGTACCAGAACCACAGTGACTAATGTAACAGAACCACAGTGACAAAAGTACCAGCACCGCAGTTCTACTCACTCTTACGAACGAACCGAAAAGTTTCCAGGTCGTGAATTTGAGAGAAACCTCTCTTTTTGTACTGTTTCAAAATTAACACATCCTGGTGTAGATCTATAGACTGAAACAGGGGAGAGAAATGATTTCTTGAGATAACGAATAAAATATAAAAAATGTCCCGCATATTAGCGTTCTGTTTTATTGTCAAGAAAAATAAACACAATCCTTTGTTTTATCGCGCATCTGTAAATAATATTTTTATATCAGATGGAAATGTGTTAATTGGTGACATGTTTTGACCTTTGACTTTATTATAATTTCGATTCGTTTCTATTTACATGAATGCCAGTGATTACATCAGTGATTTCTGAGATATACAAGAAATATTGGAAATGGGAAAAATGAGACACGTAAAGGTACATTTGGTGCCCAAGTTAAATAGAGATTAGGGATTCCCAGACAATGGATCTGCAAAGATATTTTTGGAGTACAATGCACAAACGCTCTTTATACCACATGAAAATGTTGTTCTACAAATTATATTTAACACCTGTGACCCCTGTGTAAACATCTCCAGTTTTTAGAAAAAGGTACATTTTAAGGTCCTAGGCAAAAGTGCAATTTGAGGCCCATGCAAAGACACGTTTGATGCCTTGAGCGAAGACGCTGTTGAGGACGTCACTTTTAAATATTGGACCCCTTCAACAGTGTGTGTGTGTGGGGGGGGTCCTAGTTAGCCGCCTAGTTGACCTATCAGTGCAGCTCTCTGAATGAGACATCGATCTTGATATATTCTAAATGCATGGTCAAGGGGGGGGGGAGGGGTCACATTCAAATAGCTTGATCTTGTTTTCTTTTTTATTTTATTGACAATCGAACAGTTTGTGTCCGATAAATAATCTCATTTCCATAATAACACTATAGAACACTTTTTTTTATTATGCTTCATCTTGTGCGCGTTTTTTTTTAAAATTAATTATTACAAAATGTTTGTGTCACGGCTTAAAATAAATATGTGACGGATAGGCAAGCAAGTGGTGTAGATGCCCAACTGCCGACCTGAGAGTCCTGGGCTCGATCCTCGCTCCACACGCAAGGGGTGGCCTTTTCACCACTTTCAGCATGGGGTGGGGCGAAATTTTCAGACCCCCACCCCCAGGGCTCCACCAACGATACATACGTCATTGATATTGACATTCTTCTTTGTGCAGTTAAATTTTCTCTTTTTTTGGGCTGAGGTAAAACTTTCAAACGAGCTACTATGTTATGTAATCATTATGTGAAGGTCGGACGTGTCATGTGTAATACAGGTATTTGGTTGTGTGTAACGGTCACTTTCTTGACGTAGAAGGCATTCAAGGCGGGAGCTCATGTATGTGGCGTAGCAATTGTTATATCTTCAACTACCTATATCTTCAGTGCCAACACAACAGTAGCTTGTAAATCATAAAATGTGAAACAAGATGTCTGATAAAGTCTTTTTATATGTGATGTTATGAGTCTAGCTGTGTTGACTCTACTAACTCTAAACTAATCCTAGGTTAACATGATCCTTTCAGTACGGTTCAAAACCAAGACTACACAAGAACTGATGAAGATACACAAGTATCCAAATTATCTAAACTCTTTACTAGCATTGGAAGACTAATCAGAGTACCGTACTTTCCTAGCATTGGAAGACCAATCAGAGCACAGTACTTCTAATTTCAAAGTATTCTTACATCATGTGTATACGGGTTCTTTTAATGAGA
>JAGDYQ010000010.1:6924446-6965726 GCA_021962125.1 Bulinus truncatus | reverse complement strand
TTTATTTTAAAGCCTTCATTTATTATAAGATTGTAGGGAAGTGGCAGCGTCAAGGCTTTCTCCCCCCCCCCCCTTTTTTTTTTAAGGTCAAGTAGCTACAAGTAGTTATTCATGCAATGATCACTTGAAAATTCTATCAGCTTTTATATGTATATAATTAGTAAAATAATTAAAAAAAACTACTATTCTCTTGCCAAGCATAGATTTACTGATAGCGTGATAAAAGTACTTAGCTTATGTTATATTTTGTTAACCGGTATATAAAACCTTTCTTATGATGAGGCAAAACAGACGACTGCCTATGTCCCAACTTAGTCCCATATCAAATAATTTGATTGTATTTGTTGCACAGGCTAATATTTTTGACAAGGGCCCCGAATATCGAAGTACGGCCTTGATTGTAAACACACTATATCTGTTCCTTTCTTATGCTTAACATGTAAATGTTTGAGCTGTTGGTATGATTGTTTTAGTTCTAACCCCCCCCCCCACATAGAATAATCCAGCTGATAAACTGTGTTAAGATTCTATATTTGTGTGTTTGAGACTACATTCTTTATATCTATTGAGACTACTATCAATTCATTCATCATTTTGGTTAAATACAGTTAGCTTGTGCACATCTCTTTGAAAGAACGCAATTTTTCATTCTAGTTTGAGAGTTTATGTTTTGTGTTGATCATGCAATAAATCATACAGCTTGAATTGTGTCTTCAGGGTATGTTTGAATAACACAATTTCGCTTGGTATACATTATTGTAAAATATTTGTGTGTGTAGAAAATACAAAAAAAAGCCAGTTTACTCAAGGATATAAACTCCCACGCCGAATCCTTGATTTGTTGGTTAGTGCATTCATGTAGCGAATAGTCCATTGGATAATCCAGGATACAAATATATACTGTAAACAAAACAAAATCAAGTTGAGTTTACTATGACTCAAATATAGGCTAGTTTCAGAATCACTAGCTTACTGAAATAATTTCTATTAACCAATGCATCAAGGAAGTAGAATTTTATCTTTAGTTATTCAATGGCGTGTTTTGTTATAAAGCCCAGGGAAACGTGATTGGGTGTGTGATCAGTGATGCGTAGCACCAGTATAGTAGAGCTCTGGAGCTTGATTTTGTTTTCGAATTTTCATTTACAATAATTGATTTGTCTGTAACACATGACCTCCTAAGGCATCAAGACACTTAATGGTACTGTATGGCTAAATTTCTTGTTTTTTTTTTGGTTAAACTTTTCTGGTCTCTCTCTCTCTCTCTCTCTCTCTCTCTCTCTCTCTCTCTCTCTCTCTATATATATATATATATATATATATATATATATATTGTAATTAAGCTATATAAATATGCTTATAAATCATGTAAACTATTATACGTAATACACGGAGGCTGCTATATCGCCGTATGTGGTAGTGTGAGGAAGCATATAACAAAACAAATCCTGGGTGTGGCTGCCCTAGTTGTCATACAGCTAGCTATACATTTCAATGTTATTCTAAGTATGAGAATTATACAAGTAAAAAAAAAAGAAAGCTTTAATTACTATTTTGCATTGGAGTGTTGGCTTGTCGCTACTATACTGCTATGCGTGAAATAATTGTATGTGTTAGGCAAAGATACATTATTTTGCGATATTGATTTTTTATTTATTTTTTTTTTAAATAAGATCTTAATTTAATTCAAGCGATGTTCATTCTAAGTTAAAATATGCATATACAATCTTTTCTGGATTAATAGATAAGAATGAAATGTTATTCTGTTGATCCTATAAACTACACATTCGACTTTTTTTTTGGAGACCCCACCCCCTTATTACATCGTCACTATATACGAATTTTCATTGGCTGAGGAGTCAACAACGGAAGAATTTAGGTCGTTGACGTAACATTCTGGGAGTGGAACCCGTAACATACAACATGCAATATATGCAGGGCTCAGAACCAAAGCACGGCCGACTTAACCGAATAGCTGGATGCTAAAATGGGGGGGGGGGGAGTACAGTGCAAGACATTAACTGTCACTCCACACCTGACTGCACAACTGTGTCGTCTGGCTGTTCATTATAAGATTAAATGTGTTGAATTTACGCAATACCTTTGTGAATAGAGCTAGTTATACAGGGACCCAGTTACACATACAGTGTAAGGTCGGGCTAAGAACGATTCAAATTACGAACAACCATTTTGCATGTTTAGTCTTGGCTTACAAACAGTGCATTAGGTTACGAACGAATGCAAAAAAAAAAAAAATGAGAGTGCGAGAAATAGTGATTGCAAGCTTTAGAGCTGGACACTAATGATCGCGTACGGTGCAAATTAAGACCGTGCAGCACTGCTAAAGAGCAGTCGCCCGAGTAATAGACAGTTTCAACTGCCAGGATTTAACAAAACGATTTTCAGTCAGCTGCCAAGAAATAGCAATTAGAAACTTCTAACACTAATTTATCAGAATAGCAAAGATAGTGGCATATTTCCCAGGCTTGAAAAGATAGACTAAATCTTTTTTTTCTTAATTTGATATTTAATTACGTTCTATCATTTCTTTCTCTTTTTTTTTAAATAATAGAACTACATGTATTCTTTGCCAGTAAACGACCGGATAAAAATAAAATAACGATCATGAAACGGTGTGTCTCTATTTTTTAAATCTCAGGTTACGAGGGTTTCGGGTCACAAATATTTCGGGTTTTTACCAAAGTTCTGGAACAAATAAGAATTACGTTCGTAACCTGAGGTTCCACTGTAATTCCTACCGTCTGCATATGGTCTGTGTGTGTGTGGGGGGGGGGGGGTTAGTCTCCGGCGCTGTATTGGATATGTTGCAGTAAGGAAGTGAAATTTGTATTTATAAAAAAATTTAGACTGATAAATAATCCATATCATAGTCGGATTTAACGCCCTGGGCTTCCGTAATATGAAAGGACTTTCGAAACCGTTATTTTATGCGTGAAATTGTATATTTTCTTGTACCTCTCTATTTAAAGGTTTCAATATTTACTTCTCCGTAACCATAATAGACCTGCTCATGCTCCAGATCGGAGAAATAAACCCAAAATGTAAAAATATAATAGTAATTTACTGTATCTTTTTCTCATGTTTATGTTCACATTTATATTTCAAAAAAATCGCCATCACTAGACATAAATACCGTTATTACTAGACTTGTGGAGCAAAGAGCTTCTCCTTTTGTGTCCTTAAATCGTGTATTAACGCCAACCTCTGCAACTACGATTCTTTGTAAACATTAACCAATTTGTCGACTGAATGCTTGACCACACGAGTACAGAGAACCAATACGATTTGATAGTGTGGGCCTACTTTTCAATATTTTTAGTGATTTTCATAGGGCCTTATCTCTATAGTCTTCAGGTGTGTTTGTGTCACGTGTGTGTGTGTGTGGGGGGGTGTAAATGACGATTCTGACTGCAGTGAATGCACTGTCCGTTGGAATTATAAGGGTCCGTTTCTTCCACCCTGTCTTAATGCTTTTTACCATTCCTTATCATTGCGTGTCACACTTCAACTCACCCCCCCTCTCCCAAAAGGCGGTGCGCAATATCTAAACGACACCCATGCATGTCTTGCTTCTTAATCTTAACAGAATTTTTTTTTTTAACTTATTTTATTTTGCCTTTTATTGTTTTTATAAGTAAAGGTTCTCAAAATAAACCAGGAAAAAATACTTGGCAACCTTTTCACTTGCACCGTGACTATTACTCACAAGACATTGTGAAGTACATTACACTAGAAATAATGATTCCACTACTAAATAATGAATGTGGTAAACTTTAAGAAGAAAAAGTAAGCTTGAATAATTGACTCCACAATAATTCATGAATATATTACATTTAAGAAAAAAGATTTATATAGGACTAAATATTTATTTGTGAATATTCTCACACAGGATGACGACATTAACAGAGATTCAACTTTAAACCGAAAAGGATTTATTGCGAAAAAAGTCATCCTATCAGGTAGTCTACTTTTTTCTTCTTCAAGGCAACTTCCCGTCACTCCCTGAGCCATAATCCATTATCCCCGTAGTTACAAAGACGTATCCCCTTCTCTGCACTGCTTTAATTCAGTTGAAGTCAATTGTGAATGAGTGTCCCTATAGCACTGCGCTGATAAACATTTCTTAAGCTTTCCTCTAACCAAAGCGAAGCGTACCGCTGTGCTATTTCTCACGTGAGATTTTTCAAAGCGCGAAAATCCCTCGCTACACCTAAGCGAAGCGAACGTAGGCGTCAGCCGACCGGATATAATGATTTTTTTAATTTTCTTTTTGTTTATTTGAAGACGTCGGCAGACATTTTCTTCTACAGTTATGGTATTTTATAAGTAAAAAGTGAAAAAAAAACACTTACTGTTTGGTATAATCTGATATAATTCAAGTTGCTATATATAAATGTAAGTCTTATTTGTTAATTTTAAGACATTTATATCAATTTTAACCTTGATTTTCATTTGAGTCGATGTTTCTAGGCAGCCATTTTGGATTGTTTACACTCGCGAAACGCGAAAAAACTCTGAAAGAAGCGATGCCGCGAAATTTCTCTGCACCGCCAAGGAAATTCTACGCGGTTTGAACATCTCCATATAAATACATTGCCTCGAAATAGGGGCGAATTTCGCGAGCTACCTAGATACGCGAAATTCGCTTTGGTTAGAGGAAAGCTTTACAGTTGCTACCAATAACGTAAATAAAAAATTAAAATCGTAATCATTGTACCAAGACAAGATCTCCTAAAACTTAGCTTTTTTTTTTTCAATTAATTTTTAATAGTTTTAAGAATTAAAAGTAACTAATAAATAATCAACACTTTTAGCAATCATTATTAGATTATTTATTAATTTATTTAGTTTGTACATACTTACTAAATACACTCTCTAATTGAAATGCAGGTATTATATACAAATATATACATTATGAAATGTCTATGAGACCATGAGTTAGACTGTGTTGTTTAAAATAAAATAATATATATATAATGAACTTTGTCAACTTCAGTTTGATTTAGATTTTAGATCTATATTATGTTATAGATAATGGGATATTCTTATGGTAAAACTTGGTGTAGTTTTATTGCTGAATTTATTTGTTAGTTGAAAGTTAAAGCCTACATTTTTATGATCTTATTTCAGATGTGGAAGAAATAGACCATAAGATTCATGATAAGGCAAGTAGAAGATAGAGTATTGTTTTTTTTTGTTTATGATTTTGTGGGGATACTTTTTATTTTTTTAAACTTTTACATAACATAATAAATACTGTTTTCATTTAGAGCTGAAATAATATTAGCCTACTTAAAAGATACTATTGTAAGTAAGTAATACCAAAAAATAAAATTAAAATACCCCCTACCCATTATAGCCTAACATTATTTAACAAATTTCACCCCTTCCCTAATTGGTGGCTGAACAATTTAATAGATAATTAGAAAAAAGAATTAAAAATATTTAATGCATAGAAATACATCTTTATAAATACATCAATTCAAATATTTTTTTAATCAGTTGACAGGGTTCAATACAATAAGTCTGGGGTCAAACGCTCCGGTGGTCAAAGTGTTGCGGGGGGGGGGGGGGGTCAAAAAGTTTTGTAACCTCCCTAATTGCTTTACAGAAACCAAAACTACCCCTCATCTCTCATCTCCACACCAATGAAAAGTTTCAGATGGCCATAATAGGTATTAAGGGTATCTGAAAATACATATTGCATTTGTGCAAAGATAATACAGAATAATCTGCACTTGCAGCTCTTTAATATAAAGTTAGATTCGGATATTATTCAGTTTTCATTAATTATGTAGAAAATTGAAATAAAAATTGTGGAACACATGTAGAACAAAAACAATGATACTCCCTTCCTCTCTAATGGGTTTTAATAAAAATTGAAACCCAACTATCAATCTTAAATATTTTGTTGAATTTTGCGCTGCCCCAGTCATTTTAAAAATTATTTAATTACTTTTATTCGCTAAATTTTGATAAGTCCATTTTGGTGCAGTCTTGGAGAATTTTTTACCAAATTAAAAGCCAGAGACTTTATGGATGGCCACCTTATACAACAACTAATAGAAATATTAAAAATGTTTTTTCTATAAGTCGTATTTAGGGCTTGTTCATTTAAGTAGATATTTTTTAGAATAATAACTCATTAATGTTTTAATAAAATATTTAAAAGCATTTAATTTTTTCTTAAACTTTTGGATACCAAGTTAAAGTTGACTTGAAAAAGTCAAATATTTCTGAAAGCCCATAAAATTCCCTTTTTTAAAAAAAATACTTTTTTCCCCTGAAAGTAATAAATTAGTAAATTTACATTTGTTTCACTTAAATGTTACTTTGGTCATCTAAACTATAGTTTTTGTATTATATTATTCATTGTACACAATTCTGTGTTAAACATAGAATTTTAAATTTTGTTTCCTAAAATAATTTATACATGAGAATCAATACATTTTTTCATCTATTGACATATTTAATTACTTTCACATTGGTAATTGATTATTTTAGATTAAATATAATAAAATTAATATTCTTTCCTCTTGTATTTATTAATATATTTCTAATTGATTCAGATTTTAGAAGAAATTTGTCAGCATTTTGATTCCCCAATGTCAAGTCGAACAAGTGAGGTGCTTAAGCACCTGTCGTCAGATTTTCCTCCATCCTACGAACGAGCTGTTAGTGACACAAGTGAAACAAGTAAGAATATTTGTTTAGCCTAGTCTTCATCCTTTTACAATATGTGATAATGTTTGTTTACACTAAACCTTTTTTTAAAAAACATAATAACATTTGTTTAGAATGGACTTCATTCTTTCTGCTATGCCAGTGCACTTAGCTGTTAAAAATAAAAAAACAGTGACTATTTATCTGTTTATTTCATTTTGAAGACATTTTAAAACTAATAAAAATGACCTAAAAATATCGCCTTACGATGTTTATGAATTTCTGCTTTTCATAGTAGTTTATCCTTCATCTTGTCTTTAAGACGTTTTGTATAATTTACTTTTTTTTATGAAATTTTCATGGTGTATTATTTTGTTTAATATGATTTTACCAGTTCAAATTAACCATACCAACCTTATAAGAAAGGCCAGATCAATAAAGTCATTTTTTTTGTATATTACTATTAGATTTGTTGATTAATTAATTTCATGTTTTTGTTTGACTTAAACCACTTGAAGTCCAAACTCCCTTCATTCTGTTGGGTATATTTCTTTGTAAAATACATTGCATCATTGTTGTAGTAAACTGAAGAATTGTTTTTTAACTCTGTAGATTCAATAATATATATTCATATTATTTTTGCTCAAAACAGATCCAAAGCAGTTTCACTACACAGTTGGGCCAACCTCCTCAAGTTTATCAAACTCAGCAGTTAAAACTATTTATTCCAGCGACAGTTCTGACAATGATGAGGATGATCTTGATGGAGTGGATAAGCAGGCACTTTTGAGAGAGATAGAACTGCTGAAAAAACAACAAGAGGAAATGAAGAAGCTTCAAGAATCTCATGACAAGCGTTTAAAAGAATTATTAGATAGAGAAGTAGGTGTCTCATAAGTTTTTTAAAATGCAGGTTAAAGTTATTGCTGTTATTGAAATGTAATTTAAAAGGAATTTAGCCCTAAAAAATATACAAAAAAAGCTGTTCTTTTTTATTATTTTTCTGGTGTGCTTTGTCAATTTGTAAAAGATGTACTAAGAAATAAAAAAGAAAATAATACCAGTTTTCAATAACAGAATTAACCCAATCTCTGACATAAATTTACTCATTTGGTCATAGCATGGCCTAATTATTTGATAAAGTATCAGAATACATAATTATTCCTTTATAATTTAATTATAAAAATAATTAATACCAGTATTTAAGAGTTAGTGGTATTTATTTGCCATGATAATTAATTGCTCATCTCCTATGGATTGAAATAGTTAGCGATCTTAGAAATTAATAATAATTAAAAATAAAGGGACGGATGGTCGTGCGGTAAAGGGCTTGACTGTCAACCTGGAGGTACCTGGTTCGATCTCCGGTGAAGTCATGGCTTAATTTTAAGTCATGGCTAAATCTCCTGTGGTGCCTCCATTGCACTATCGGCTATGGTGGGGATGGAAGAAGTGCACCATAAAACCCGTCCCATTAGTGGTTTATAGGATCTAAGAGATTTCATCTCATCCTTACAGGAGACATCACACACACACACCTTAGAAATTAATAGCTCCTTAAATACTTTAAAAAAAAAAAAACAACATTTACTTTAATGCACATAATTTTTCATCACATATATTTTTTAGCCATAAATTTTTCAATATACTCCCTTATGGTATGCATACCAAATAGGGCCCTTTTATTTCTGCTACTTAATTTCTATTTTCTAACAATAGCAATTAGAAAAAGTTAAAAAAAAAAATTCACTTTCATTTGTAGCCATACAAAACTTCACTAAGAGCTTTATGTGACTCTGAGAGATGCATGTAGCTTTATCAGCAGAATTTTGTTGTAAACTATTTGTACATTGCTAATTTATAGTTTTATATTGTATGAATCTTTTTAGCTTCCTTTTAATAATAAAAAAACAGTAATTAGTTAATACATGTGTTTATATATTCAGTCCTCCTTATGCAATGAGTTTTTATGATTTTGTGCAGATCATACACATTGAATTTAATTTAAGTTAATCAGTGATTTCTAAACATTTTAAGACCTGTAGTTATTTTGTTTTGTTTATTCTGTTATTAAGTTTGATGCTAATAATTTATCATCTGGCAGACTTAAAGATAATTATCATATGTTGAAAAGAGCTCTAGATAAAAATAATGACAGGCTGGCAGAAAATTTAAAACTTAACTCCCAAAGTTGGTTAAATTCAAATAAATTATTATATCATTAGATTAAGGTGATTAAGCATCTTTTTTATCTAACGTTATTGTTTTGATGACTGTTTTTAGCCCTGTGTTCATCGACGACTAGAATCAATACGTAAGAGTATCAAACCAAATTGTGGATTAACAGCTTTCAATGCACGTAAAGAATTCGCCATTAATCAGCAGGTACATTCAAAAGCTTATAAAAATAATGAACATAACAATATTCCATTTATTATTCTTGAAATATGTATTATTTTTCATGAATAATACAACTTATATTAATCTTCCTTCACTATCGAGAAACCATGTCTCTATAAAAATATTGATATTGATTTGAATAATAATGTTGGCGACATGTTTTCTGATTTCAGGGTAAGATGATTTTTACCCAAGAACACATTTACGTCCAACTAGAGCAGTTGTATGAAAACTTACACCGACTCAACTTTCCTACAAAAACTATTCAGTCCGTACTGGGCAACGACTGGGAAGACAGTTACAGTGAAATCAGTACTGTTAGTGAGATCACCTCTTTGAGGGATGAAAATATTAGACTAAAGAAAAAAGTAAGCCAACCTTTAAAATAAAGATCATAGAAAGCAAACATTACTTTTGTTTAATTACAGTATGTTGCTCTTTGAGATCAATATACAGTTTATTTAAATAGACTGTTATAATATTAATAATCTTAAAAATAATTAAAAAGCTAAGACTTTTTTTTTAATCATAAGCCACATCTTATATAAAAAGAAGAAACATTTGAAATCAATTACTGAACTTAGACTATGGTGTTTTACTGTCTAGAAAATAGGGGAAAGTAAACTAAATAAGATTGATAAAAAAAAAAAGGAAAGTTGTTAGATTTTATCAAGTCATCTATGTTGCATACAAATATGGTAATGAAATTTAAATTAAGCTTTTAATATACATTTCCAGAGAGTATAAAGTAAGATTTGAAAAGGTTCAAGTTGTAGGTTTTTGAGGTCTTTAGGTCCATAAATCAGGTACTTTACTGGCCCTGAAGATCTAGAGTACTTCATTTCAATAACAAATTTTTGTTCCCTTTGTTAAATTTCGTGTTTATCTTAAAGTTAAAAATACACTTCATCACCATGTGCTAAAGATTGATGGGGGGAAAATTTAGATGCTCGGCTGTTGAACTGAAGGTCCTGGATTTGATCCTTGCTAAGAGGACTAAGGATTATTACAGGTCCCTGTGAAAGTTCTCAAGTCCACCCAGTTAAAATGGCTACCTTACATTAGTTGGTGGCGTATGGACAGTATGGTCATTGTCCTAGTCACCTTTGTATATCCCTTTCCTTGTGCTTAATGGCAATTGCACTCTCTCTGCTGTGGAGGAGATGAAAAAAGGGCTGCCATAAAAAACATCTCAGCAGTTGTATTTAGGATGCAAGAGATTTAAAATCTCATTCTTACAGGGACTTAAGAAAAATAAAGAAAGGAAAACTTTTTAACTTTTTTCAAAACATAAATCATTGCTACTGTTGAAATATTCATTTTTGAAAGTATTTGATTAGATGCATAAAAGGTATGGGTAATGTTCATTACAAATATAAAAGGTATGGGTAATGTTTTATAAGAATATTAAAAATGAAAACTTGAAGTGACAGAGATAGAACACTGAGATCTGTGAATTAAAAAAAACATGATTAGAACATGCTATCATCCTCTTCATCATACCCTTAACTGGTGTGGTCATTGGGGAACACATGGCCACCTCAACAGACATATTTATCCATAGAACATGATATAAAATAATACTTTTGAGATGATATAGGCCAAATCTGGTTTTATAAACTTATACATAGAAATTCAACTTTTGTTTTCCAAGAGGACGTTTCTGAATTGCTGCCAAGAATGTAAACATTTAATTTTGATTTTTTGCTATGTTCAATTTTAATTTTTTCTGTTGCTGGTTTTTTCTTCCAAGGTCACACAATTAGAAATGACTCTAAGAGCAAAAAAACCCTGTTGGTTGCCAAAAAAATCTCCACCACCACCCTGTGTTCCAGCAGTGAGGAAAACTAATTTGGGTCAAATACAGGCCAAGTCTGAAACTGGCCTGAATGAAATTTGTACCAAATTCATACCAGGTGAGAATAAAACTCATCTGCTGTTCTACATAGAGATAAATATGTTATTTTTGTGTGTGTTATCTTTTAGCTAAGATGGGTTCACAATTTTTTTAACACTTTTTAACTACTGAATTTGACAAAGTGCAGTGTTTAACCTTCAAAATCTTTTACATTTTTTTTTGTGATATTAAGTCCTACTCTGTGCTTAGGTAAAAAGAATAAAAACACATCATACATTTCAAAAAAGAGAAAAAATGAGAAAACATTCTCCACTCTTGGCAGCCATATTGGAAAAAAGATATACATTTTGTAAAGAATATAGTAAGAAGCAATTTTCATCCAATACGAGATATTTCTAGTATTTTTTAAATACCCCTAGAGAAGGAATTTTTGCTAAGGTTAAATATGGTTAAGATAATTATGCTTCATAATCAAACGATTATGCATAAAGATGTTGAAAAAAGTTCCTTTCTACAAACACCTGTAATAAAGTAAAAAATGTTTCTGCAAAGTTTCATTTTATGGCATCGAATATTTTTTTTACCTGGAATTTCATTGTCAAAACACAATAAACTAAAATTGAAAAATGACTTTTAAGTATTGTAACTTAGCCCTAATTGAAATTTTTGCCCAAAACTGTCTTTAAATTTATTAAAAAATCTACTTGATTTGATGTGCAAATTGTTAAATTGGTGTGCCTTTATAACATTTTGTCAAAATAGCACTAACTGGACTGAAAATCAGTACGGTCTTAGTAACTTTTGACACATTTTTGCGCCCTTTCGACTAAGTTTTATTTTAGTCATCAGACTGATTGTAACTATTATGCCTTAACATATATCAAACATTGAATTTTTAATGAGTTTCACATTTTTTCTTGGCCTTAAACTTATAATAAACAATAATAATGAATACTTATCTGTTGAGTCAATACGGACATCAATTTTTATATGTGCAGGTAGGCCAACTTCCCCACCTCCTTTACTCATGACCCCAAAAGAAATTCACCCAGTTGAAATCACATTCAAATGGACTATATCAGATTACTCCAGAAAACTAGAGAAAGAAAAGTTACATGGAGGCAAAGAGTGTTCAAGTCCATTCTATTTAACGCACTGTGGCTATAAGTAAGTTATCTTGAAAGAAAAAGAATAAGTTAGACTTAGCCTAATTTAATTGTTGTAGGATGTTTTAGGAATGGTCTTACAATTGCATTCTTAATATTAACAGATAATTAGTACATGTACACCTTTGATCCCATTGGTGGGAGGGATGGCCGAGTGATGTGGATGCTCCACTGTTGACCTTAGAGTCCTGGGTTCAATCCTCTGAGGGAATTTTTCTAGGTCCTGATGAAAGCTAGTTATGTCCCACAAGTCTGCCCAGCTTTAAATGGGTACCTGACTTAAGTTGGGGAAGTAAAAGCAGATGTGCGTTGTGCTAGCCACACAGTCCCTTCATATGCCAAAGTTACAGAAACAGATGAATTCTAAACTTCATCTGCACCGATGGCCATTTAGGGCTAAGGGAACTGTATACAGTTTTATTTTTGATAAGAATATTACAGGCATAAATTTATGCAATTTTGCTAAATATCAGTGCTAAATGAAACCACTATAAACTGTAGAATATCAAATTGTGAATAATGAGAATGTCTAAATATGTAAAATGTCTACAAATAAAGTAAATATGTCTACAAATGAAGTAAAATATGTCTACAAATGAAGTAAAATATGTCTACAAATGAAGTAAAATATGTCTACAAATAAAGTAAATATGTAAGCATATACATTAATATACATATTTATTGTAATCTGTAATTTCTAGTCCTAATAATAAATAATATCCTTATTGTATTGACTTATTTTTTTATATTCATAGAAACTGATAATATCATCTTGGAAATATTTTTTAAATCAAAAGATCAAGTAATTTTTTATCTCAGAAAAAAATAAATTGTTCCCTGCAAACTGTTACAGTACTTTTTTTTTTTTGCTATTACACAGAGGTCAGCTGGAAGCTTACTTGAATGGAAACGGAACAGCTAAGAACAAAAGTATTTCAGTTTTTCTGCGAATTGTAAAAGGCGACTATGATAGATTTCTGAAGTGGCCAGTCAACTTGCATCTAGTGGTCATCTTGGTCAACCAGACAGGTAAAGAATGGCTGAAATTCTTAAAAAAAATAAACCTAACAATTTTGTTGTTTGTTATAAAGAGGGACAGGGGGCCCAGCTGTGTAGAGCTGTTTTGATCCTTGATGAGAACCAATGGTAATTTTTTCAGCTCCTGATGAAATTTTTAGTCCCTTAAGTCCACTTTAAGGCAGCTGAGTTTATTGCTAACCACACAGCCCCTTAAATATGGGATGACTACAGAAACAGATGAACTCTACACTTATCTGCCCAAATGGCCCTTACAGTGCTTTCAGAATGTTATTTTACTTAGAGTCTCTTTAGTTAGAACTAAATTACAATGGAGTGAATCTCACGTATTGACGGTCAATGAAAATAGCCAATCCACACTTTTTATCAAAATGAAACCATGCATATTAGAAACCGCAAGTTGTTTGTTTCTGGATGGTGGAAAGGTTACCAATAGAAATAGGTAACATGGTGAATTCTGTTAATGGACACAACCAATTTTGTGAATTTCAAAGTTACAAGCCAGGTTAGATTTAAGTATTGAGAGCCTCATTCCATTTTTTTTTTCAAAAGAGCTACTCTGTAATTAATTTTAGCAGGATGCAGTTCTGAAGTAAGGGAAAGTAAGGATTTTCATTTTTCAACACAAAACTCAACAAATAGTTGTGTGGGGCTTTGGTAACATGAACAATGTCTCTCAAATAAAATTAATATTTTAACTTTTTTCATTTCCGACATTCAGAGAGCTTGTTTGATGATTAAATGTTTCATCATTTCAATTTGATTTTTTTTAACTCTTTATGGTTTATATTCTCTTTAAATTAGTAAACATTTTTTTTTCATATCGTTGATGCAATGTGGCTTCTAAACTAGGTACTTAAAGTATTTTTTCAATTAGTTGTTAATATGGAAAATTTTATCCCACCTTTGAAATCTTCATTGCATGTTGCATTGTTTATTTGAAAAAAAAATGTTTATCATTCATCAAACCTAACCTCAGTATACATTTTCTATTATAATTTTTATTTTATTAACACCGAGTAAAAAAAAGTAAATTAATACCTTGAAGAATTTACATTTAGAAAATGAACAATTAGCAAAAAATATAAAAGTAGAGTTGAGTTAAACAAAAAATATATTAATTGTTGGAATTAAAATTATTACCGTATAAATTTAGTGATTATTGCACAGATGCTTTGGATAATAAAAAGATTTTTTTACTGTTTAATCATTTCATAGATTACCATATTCAATGTAACAAGCACTATTTTTCTTTTTTAGTCTGAGAAGCTAGTCTCTGTTTTTTTAAGACAGTATAGTAAAATTTTACAAGTACTGGTGTATTAAACTTTTAACTGTCAATTATTCCTCTCAGTATTTTAACTTGTAATCATTTTGTTGCATTGTTTGATTTTCATTATCCAGCAAATCACCAGGATTCACTGAAAGCTGATGGAAGCCAGTTTCAATATGTTAAGCCCTGGGGCACCTCGGACATTGAGACAGACAGCTGGGGCCTGATTGAGTTTGTAGACCATACTCTTATACAACAGAGGAAGTATATCAGAGATGATAAAATTGTTCTTAAGTGCAGAATGATGATTCTACCCATGGAATAGAAATACTAAAATTTGTTGAGAAATCCTGTTGTTAAATACTGGTGATTAAAACTTTTCTACTCTGCGAACCAGCGTTGGAAAGCATACAGCTTGTGTTCCTGTTCTGTTTGTAAACTTTTTTGATTCTCTCTCTGTAATAGCTGCTCAGAATAGGCATCTATGGAGAAATATGTCTGTTGATGGGTCCATTCTTTCTCCCAATGACCTCATTGGTTAAGGGTAGGTGATGATGATTTGATTGCTGACAAATGGGCAGTTGGTACCAGCAGAGGTAGAGTTTTAGCAATGCTTAGACCTATAGATCAATTGTATGGTGTACATACTGTTTAAAATGATATAATGATCTTGTAGGTAGTGTATAAAACAGTGTATTTCATTTGTAAACCTCGTCTTTGCTCATACGTAAGAAATGAGCTTTGTATAGTTCCTTCTTTTTTATTGGCACACCTAAGACTTTAGTTAATTTTAATAATTTTACTACAGTCATACCATACTTAACATAGGTTGGAGGGGTATGGTTTCCAATACCAGACATAACTAAATGAAGTAGCGCTAAACAGGACAACATTCAGTAAATTAGACTAAAGGATTATATATATATAAATGTACCCTCTACAACAGTACTTGTAATTTATTTATTGACATCTTTTATTTTTAAAATAAATATAAATACAAAATATTTCAGAAACTAAGTGAATGTGTAATGTTGTTTTATATATTTCTTTCTTTGTCAAGAAATCACTTAACACAATTTGTTTCTATAATCTTGTATTTATCTTCCAGCCAATTTCTCTTAACTGTCTTTGTGTGACTTTTCATATATGCTTATAACCTTATAGTGTATTAAAGAAAAAAGTTTATTTTTTTATGAATACTTCTCCCCCCTTAAATTGTTGATGTAATTAATTGAAAAGACCAAAGTCCAAAAAGTAGACATGGTGCCAAACCTGCTACTAGGGTGACTGTTAGTCTGTATTATATCAAAACAATGTTTGGGCTGCAAGATCTACAATGCTTTATTATTTTTTTCTGATGAATTAATGAAAACTAAAATCCTAGGGGGAAAGAATCAAAACAAACAGCATTAAGCTGGACAGTTTTTAAAAAAAATATATAATGAATGACAATTTTAAGAAACTATCAGAAGCTTTTGTACAAGCATTGTATCTTAATAGAACAAAAAAATTTACAACCATAAAATATATCCTCTATGTATGACTGTCACATGTTGAAGTTTTAAAAAAAAAAAAAGCTTTTTTCTATGTACAATGAAATGATAATGTCTAGCTTACTTTCTTAAATCTCCTGAATGTTTATATGTTTGATTTGTTAACTATTTTTTACAGTTGATGTTATGAGCAGACTTTGTAGCTATAAGTAAATTGTTTAATACAATATTAAATGAGTTAACTTATGATTATATATAGCGAAACTTGCTGATCAGCGTCTCTCACTGATGTAACATTTAGTTCTTTTATGCTTAGTGAAACATTTTCTGTTCAGTGAAACATTTTCTGTTCAGTGAAAAATTTCCTCTTTAGTGATAATTTTTTCTCTGCAGTGAAATATTTCCTGTTTAGTAATATATTTAAGCTTTGTGATGCATTTCATGTTTAATGAAACTAATTATTTTTAACTTTTTATCCTGATGCTGGTTATCAGTTTTTTTTTTTTTTAAATATTAATTGAAGATGCAGTTAATGTGTAAATTTACGGTGTATGTGCCCTAAATAAACTTAATATTTTTTTTACTATTTATATACTTAGAATATATGAATGCATTTTTATATAATGTAGTGGAATAATTGCTTAAACTTCATTCTTGATATAATTCATTATACAATTCATTATATTATGCATTAAAAGTAATATGATGGCTACTGATTGTTTACTAAAATAAATAATAAAATTCCTTTTTTTTCTTGATTTTTGTAGAACTTGGATTAGTATTTTACTGGTTTCGAGACCTGTAATTAGTGTAATTTAAAGCAATTAATTTTCATTCTTAACAGAAATAATATAGAAAAATGGAAACATGACAGTGAAGAATTTTTAATTAGTGCATTTCACATATCAAATAATTCATGTTATTATGACAGGTTTATGTGAAAGAGTTCACTTTCTCAATCAGCCAATATTTTTTTGATAAAGGATTAGTTTTGCTAATGAAATGTTGCCAATACAGCTAGACAGATCAACTAATTAAGTAGAAGCTGTATGCTGTTGTAAATGTGCCTAATTACCTCTGATGTTCCATGTAGAGTGCTATAGATTTCTTCAGTATTTGCCAGTATGTGTATGTGATTTTGAAGTTCTACCGAGACAGTAAAAACCCAACAAATTTAAATTACCAATGTTTTCATTCATCCATACTCATTTGTTAAGACTAAAACGTTTTGATATAATACAGACTGTCGACCTGAGAGTCCTGGGTTCGATCCTCGGCGAGGCCCATGGAATTTTTCCAGGTGAAATTTGATACAAAGTAGTCCCACAAGTCCACCCAGCTTTAAATGGGTACCTGCCTTAAGTTGGGGAAGTAAAGGCGGCTGGGCGTTGTGTTAACCACACAATCCCCTCATATGCCGAGGTTATAGAAACAGATGAATTCTACACTTCATCTGCCCTGATGGCCCACTAGGGCTAAGGGAACTTTTTACTTTTTTTAAAACGTTAGTTGCTAATCATTTAATTTGCCCAGACCAAGCACTTTGAGCAAACTCAGTGGTTCTCGAGTTGGGAAAAAAAACCCAAGTAGTGGTAACAGTGTCTATTTTTAGTGAGTTGTAAATTTTAAATCACCACGTTCAACTAACTACTTGCAGTCGGTTTAGCTTATTTAATAGGTTAGTGACAATGCACGTTGCACTTAATAAGATGATGAAAAGGAAATTAGGAACCTTTGAACTATAGTTTATTATTCAGGGTAGACTATTGGTATCTATGTTTCATTTGTCATAACGTTTGATAACCGATTTTAAATTGTCAAACAATTCAATCAATTCCTCTTGCGAAAGTTTTAACTTCTGCCTCCACAGCTAGAAAAAGAAAACAAGGATAAAAAAAATTGAGGATTGTCACCAGTGCCGTAGCGAGCTTACCTCGCATTTTCAATACCTTTTTAATACCTTTTTAGCGCCCCCCGCCCACCCCTCGCCACGCCTCTGATTGTCACTGTATCTTTAATTAAATTCTGAATGAAGAGGATGACGGAGGTATGTGCGGACATCTTCATCTTGATCTTCATCTTTAGTAAATTTAGAATATATCTCAATTCTATTCATCCCAAACAGTGGCGTAGTGGGTGGGGGGGGTGACAAGGGAGGGCATCATGCCCGGGGCGCTACTCACAAAGGGGCGCCAAATTGTATATTTTACATATAATATTTTATGGGTTTCGAATCGGGGCCGGGTGTGGGGGGGGGGCGCTAAAAAGGTATTGTGCACCGGGCGCAAATTAAGCTCGCTACGCTGCTGATCCCAATTTTTTAAAGATAAGAAATTGTGTTATAAAAGCAGAAATAACATATTTAGTTAGTATTCAATTTAGTTCCTCACCCAGAAGCTGTGGAACAAAAACTCACACATGGCGCCTCAATAGCTAGCTACGGGCTGGGCTTTTATGTAGTGCCATTGGGACGTATTAGTAATGTTTCAGTCTGACAGAAACTAAGCTGTGAAGAGTGTTAGTTGATGGTTAACTTTGATTGTAGAAACATCTGAACAGGTCATTCTTTGAGGTTCTAAAAGACTTGAATAGGTTTGTGTGTAATCTTTCTCCAACATTGTTATTGATAGAGAGATGCATACTAAATATTTCTTATGATTTACAATGATTGAGTGAATAACAGAGTGAACATAGCCCGTATCCTTCCTATCTGCTTTCAGTCATAATTCTGTTAATGTTGACAAGTCGTTGTACTGTAGAAAATCTCGCTTTGGAAAATAATACATTTGTTGATAAACAGATTTACCAAGTATTTATTTAAAAAGAAAACAAGAACTTGATAAACTTTAAATTAAAGATTGGCTAAGAACTATCTGACGTTGTTCTGGATTATTTAATTTAAGTTATAGTATTTTTTTTTTGGGAAAGTTTTTGCGCCGACACCGAACCGACTCCGGACGAAGTACAAATACCGACACCGACTCCGGACAAAGTACAAATGCCGACACCGACACCGGGCAAAGTATAAACGCCGACACCGACACCGGCAAAAACTACCGACACCACCGACACCGGCTCCCCAGCCCTGCTCATAGGGACCGTCCGTTAATTACGTCAACAAATCTGTCCACATTTTAGACCCCCCCCCCACACACACACCTACCATCTTTGTCAACAACTTTCACACTTTCGGTGACCCATTTAGCAAAAATTACAGGTAAGTCACTTTTACCCCCCCCCTCCCCCGCCACCAATACAAACTTTTAAAAAACTAAAAAAAATAACGTTAAATAACAAGCTTCAAACTCGCCAGCTAAATTGTAATAATAAATATAACGAGTTTAAAAAAAATGAAACACATCTCCAGCCCTCACATATTATATAACAGAATGTTCAACTTATTTTGTTTGACTATCTAGTTGGCTATTATTTCCTTACACTATCCGCAGAGCCGTGGCTAGAGTTATTGTTGCACACAGAGCCGTGGCTAGAGTTATTGTTGCACACAGAGCCGTGGCTAGTTATTGTTGCACACAGAGCCGTGGCTAGAGTTATTGTTGCACACAGAGCCGTGGCTAGAGTTATTGTTGCACACAGAGCCGTGGCTAGTTATTGTTGCACACAGAGCCGTGGCTAGTTATTGTTGCACACAGAGCCGTGGCTAGAGTTATTGTTGCACACAGAGCCGTGGCTAGAGTTATTGTTGCACACAGAGCCGTGTCTAGAGTTATTGTTGCACACAGAGCCGTGGCTAGTTATTGTTGCACACAGAGCCATGGCTAGTTATTGTTGCACACAGAGCCGTGGCTAGTTATTGTTGCACACAGAGCCGTGGCTAGTTATTGTTGCACACAGAGCCGTGGCTAGTTATTGTTGCACACAGAGCCGTGGCTAGAGTTATTGTTGCACACAGAGCCGTGGCTAGTTATTGTTGCACACAGAGCCGTGGCTAGTTATTGTTGCACACAGAGCCATGGCTAGTTATTGTTGCACACAGAGCCGTGGCTAGTTATTGTTGCACACAGAGCCGTGGCTAGTTATTGCTGCACACAGAGCCGTGGCTAGTTATTGTTGCACACAGAGCCGTGGCTAGAGTTATTGTTGCACACAGAGCCGTGGCTAGTTATTGTTGCACACAGAGCCATGGCTAGTTATTGTTGCACACAGAGCCGTGGCTCGTTATTGTTGCACACAGAGCCGTGGCTAGTTATTGTTGCACACAGAGCCGTGGCTAGTTATTGTTGCACACAGAGCCGTGGCTAGAGTTATTGTTGCACACAGAGCCGTGGCTAGTTATTGTTGCACACAGAGCCGTGGCTAGTTATTGTTGCACACAGAGCCGTGGCTAGTTATTGTTGCACACAGAGCCGTGGCTAGAGTTATTGTTGCACACAGAGCCGTGGCTAGAGTTATTGTTGCACACAGAGCCGTGGCTAGTTATTGTTGCACACAGAGCCGTGGCTAGTTATTGTTGCACACAGAGCCGTGGCTAGTTATTGTTGCACGCAGTGCCGTGGCTAGTTATTGTTGCACACAGAGCCGCGGCTAGTTATTGTTGCACACAGAGCCGTGACTAGTTATTGTTGCACACAGAGCCGTGGCTAGTTATTGTTGCACGCAGTGCCGTGGCTAGTTATTGTTGCACACAGAGCCGTGGCTAGTTATTGTTGCACACAGAGCCGTGGCTAGTTATTGCTGCACACAGAGCCGTGGCTAGTTATTGTTTCACACAGAGCCGTGGCTAGAGTTATTGTTGCACACAGAGCCGTGGCTAGTTATTGTTGCACACAGAGCCGTGGCTAGTTATTGTTGCACACAGAGCCGTGGCTAGTTTTTGTTGCACACAGAGCCGTGGCTAGAGTTATTGTTGCACACAGAGCCGTGGCTAGTTATTGTTGCACACAGAGCCGTGTCTAGAGTTATTGTTGCACACAGAGCCGTGGCTAGTTATTGTTGCACACAGAGCCGTGGCTAGTTATTGTTGCACACAGAGCCGTGGCTAGTTATTGTTGCACACAGAGCCGTGGCTAGTTATTGTTGCACACAGAGCCGTGGCTAGAGTTATTGTTGCACACAGAGCCGTGGCTAGTTATTGTTGCACACAGAGCCGTGGCTAGTTATTGTTGCACACAGAGCCATGGCTAGTTATTGTTGCACACAGAGCGGTGGCTAGTTATTGTTGCACACAGAGCCGTGGCTAGTTATTGCTGCACACAGAGCCGTGGCTAGTTATTGTTGCACACAGAGCCGTGGCTAGAGTTATTGCTGCACACAGAGCCGTGGCTAGTTATTGTTGCACACAGAGCCATGGCTAGTTATTGTTGCACATAGAGCCGTGGCTAGTTATTGTTGCACACAGAGCCGTGGCTAGTTATTGTTGCACACAGAGCCGTGGCTAGTTATTGTTGCACACAGAGCCGTGGCTAGAGTTATTGTTGCACACAGAGCCGTGGCTAGTTATTGTTGCACACAGAGCCGTGGCTAGTTATTGTTGCACACAGAGCCGTGGCTAGAGTTATTGTTGCACACAGAGCCGTGGCTAGTTATTGTTGCACACAGAGCCGTGGCTAGTTATTGTTGCACACAGAGCCGTGGCTAGTTATTGTTGCACACAGAGCCGTGGCTAGAGTTATTGTTGCACACAGAGCCGTGGCTAGAGTTATTGTTGCACACAGAGCCGTGGCTAGAGTTATTGTTGCACACAGAGCCGTGGCTAGTTATTGTTGCACACAGAGCCATGGCTAGTTATTGTTGCACACAGAGCCGTGGCTAGTTATTGTTGCACACAGAGCCGTGGCTAGTTATTGTTGCACACAGAGCCGTGGCTAGTTATTGTTGCACACAGAGCCGTGGCTAGAGTTATTGTTGCACACAGAGCCGTGGCTAGTTATTGTTGCACACAGAGCTTTGGCTAGTTATTGTTGCACACAGAGCCGTGGCTAGAGTTATTGTTGCACACAGAGCCGTGGCTAGTTATTGTTGCACACAGAGCCGTGGCTAGTTATTGTTGCACACAGAGTCGTGGCTAGTTATTGTTGCACACAGAGCCGTGGCTAGAGTTATTGTTGCACACAGAGCCGTGGCTAGAGTTATTGTTGCACACAGAGCCGTGGCTAGAGTTATTGTTGCACACAGAGCCGTGGCTAGAGTTATTGTTGCACACAGAGCCGTGGCTAGAGTTATTGTTGCACACAGAGCCGTGGCTAGAGTTATTGTTGCACACAGAGCCGTGGCTAGTTATTGTTGCACACAGAGCCGTGGCTAGTTATTGTTGCACACAGAGCCGTGGCTAGTTATTGTTGCACACAGTGCCGTGACTAGTTATTGTTGCACACAGAGCCGTGGCTAGTTATTGTTGCACACAGAGCCGTGGCTAGTTATTGTTGCACGAAGTGCCGTGGCTAGTTATTGTTGCACACAGAGCCGTGGCTAGTTATTGTTGCACACAGAGCCGTGACTAGTTATTTTTGCACACAGAGCCGTGGCTAGAGTTATTGTTGCACACAGAGCCGTGGCTAGTTACTGTTGCACACAGAGCCGTGGCTAGTTATTGTTGCACACAGAGCCATGGCTAGTTATTGTTGCACAGAGAGCCGTGGCTAGTTATTGTTGCACACAGAGCCGTGGCTAGTTATTGCTGCACACAGAGCCGTGGCTAGTTATTGTTGCACACAGAGCCGTGGCTAGAGTTATTGTTGCACACAGAGCCGTGGCTAGTTATTGTTGCACACAGAGCCATGGCTAGTTATTGTTGCACAGAGAGCCGTGGCTAGTTATTGTTGCACACAGAGCCGTGGCTAGTTATTGTTGCACACAGAGCCGTGGCTAGTTATTGTTGCACACAGAGCCGTGGCTAGAGTTATTGTTGCACACAGAGCCGTGGCTAGTTATTGTTGCACACAGAGCTGTGGCTAGTTATTGTTGCACACAGAGCCGTGGCTAGAGTTATTGTTGCACACAGAGCCGTGGCTAGTTATTGTTGCACACAGAGCCGTGGCTAGTTATTGTTGCACACAGAGCCGTGGCTAGTTATTGTTGCACACAGAGCCATGGCTAGTTATTGTTGCACACAGAGCGGTGGCTAGTTATTGTTGCACACAGAGCCGTGGCTAGTTATTGTTGCACACAGAGCCGTGGCTAGAGTTATTGCTGCACACAGAGCCGTTGCTAGTTATTGTTGCACACAGAGCCATGGCTAGTTATTGTTGCACATAGAGCCGTGGCTAGTTATTGTTGCACACAGAGCCGTGGCTAGTTATTGTTGCACACAGAGCCGTGGCTAGTTATTGTTGCACACAGAGCCGTGGCTAGAGTTATTGTTGCACACAGAGCCGTGGCTAGTTATTGTTGCACACAGAGCTGTGGCTAGTTATTGTTGCACACAGAGCCGTGGCTAGAGTTATTGTTGCACACAGAGCCGTGGCTAGTTATTGTTGCACACAGAGCCGTGGCTAGTTATTGTTGCACACAGAGCCGTGGCTAGTTATTGTTGCACACAGAGCCGTGGCTAGAGTTATTGTTGCACACAGAGCCGTGGCTAGAGTTATTGTTGCACACAGAGCCGTGGCTAGAGTTATTGTTGCACACAGAGCCGTGGCTAGTTATTGTTGCACACAGAGCCATGGCTAGTTATTGTTGCACACAGAGCCGTGGCTAGTTATTGTTGCACACAGAGCCGTGGCTAGTTATTGTTGCACACAGAGCCGTGGCTAGTTATTGTTGCACACAGAGCCGTGGCTAGAGTTATTGTTGCACACAGAGCCGTGGCTAGTTATTGTTGCACACAGAGCTTTGGCTAGTTATTGTTGCACACAGAGCCGTGGCTAGAGTTATTGTTGCACACAGAGCCGTGGCTAGTTATTGTTGCACACAGAGCCGTGGCTAGTTATTGTTGCACACAGAGTCGTGGCTAGTTATTGTTGCACACAGAGCCGTGGCTAGAGTTATTGTTGCACACAGAGCCGTGGCTAGAGTTATTGTTGCACACAGAGCCGTGGCTAGAGTTATTGTTGCACACAGAGCCGTGGCTAGAGTTATTGTTGCACACAGAGCCGTGGCTAGAGTTATTGTTGCACACAGAGCCGTGGCTAGAGTTATTGTTGCACACAGAGCCGTGGCTAGAGTTATTGTTGCACACAGAGCCGTGGCTAGTTATTGTTGCACACAGAGCCGTGGCTAGTTATTGTTGCACACAGAGCCGTGGCTAGTTATTGTTGCACACAGTGCCGTGACTAGTTATTGTTGCACACAGAGCCGTGGCTAGTTATTGTTGCACACAGAGCCGTGGCTAGTTATTGTTGCACGAAGTGCCGTGGCTAGTTATTGTTGCACACAGAGCCGTGGCTAGTTATTGTTGCACACAGAGCCGTGACTAGTTATTTTTGCACACAGAGCCGTGGCTAGAGTTATTGTTGCACACAGAGCCGTGGCTAGTTATTGTTGCACACAGAGCCGTGGCTAGTTATTGTTGCACACAGAGCCGTGGCTAGTTATTGTTGCACACAGAGCCGTGGCTAGTTATTGTTGCACACAGAGCCGTGGCTAGTTATTGTTGCACACAGAGCCGTGGCTAGAGTTATTGTTGCACACAGAGCCGTGGCTAGTTATTGTTGCACACAGAGCCGTGGCTAGTTATTGTTGCACACAGAGCCGTGGCTAGTTATTGTTGCACACAGAGCCGTGGCTAGTTATTGTTGCACACAGAGCCGTGGCTAGAGTTATTGTTGCACACAGAGCCGTGGCTAGTTATTGTTGCACACAGAGCCGTGGCTAGTTATTGTTGCACACAGAGCCATGGCTAGAGTTATTGTTGCACACAGAGCCGTGGCTAGTTATTGTTGCACACAGAGCCGTGGCTAGTTATTGTTGCACACAGAGCCATGGCTAGTTATTGTTGCACACAGAGCCGTGGCTAGTTATTGTTGCACACAGAGCCGTGGCTAGTTATTGTTGCACACAGAGCCGTGGCTAGTTATTGTTGTACACAGAGCCGTTATTGTTGCACACAGAGCCGTGGCTAGTTATTGTTGCACACAGAGCCGTGGCTAGTTATTGTTGCACACAGAGCCGTGGCTAGTTATTGTTGCACACAGAGCCGTGGCTAGTTATTGTTGCACAGAGCCGTGGCTAGTTATTGTTGCACACAGAGCCGTGGCTAGTTATTGTTGCACACAGAGCCGTGGCTAGTTATTGTTGCACACAGAGCCGTGGCTAGTTATTGTTGCACACAGAGCCGTGGCTAGTTATTGTTGCACACAGAGCCGTGGCTAGTTATTGTTGCACACAGAGCCGTGGCTAGTTATTGTTGCACACAGAGCCGTGGCTAGTTATTGTTGCACACAGAGCCGTGGCTAGAGTTATTGTTGCACACAGAGCCGTGGCTAGAGTTATTGTTGCACACAGAGCCGTGGCTAGTTATTGTTGCACACAGAGCCGTGGCTAGTTATTGTTGCACACAGAGCTGTGGCTAGTTATTGTTGCACACAGAGCCGTGGCTAGTTATTGTTGCACACAGAGCCGTGGCTAGTTATTGTTGCACACAGAGCCGTGGCTAGTTATTGTTGCACACAGAGCCGTGGCTAGTTATTGTTGCACACAGAGCCGTGGCTAGTTATTGTTGCACACAGAGCCGTGGCTAGAGTTATTGTTGCACACAGAGCCGTGGCTAGTTATTGTTGCACACAGAGCCGTGGCTAGTTATTGTTGCACACAGAGCCGTGGCTAGTTATTGTTGCACACAGAGCCGTGGCTAGTTATTGTTGCACACAGAGCCGTGGCTAGAGTTATTGTTGCACACAGAGCCGTGGCTAGAGTTATTGTTGCACACAGAGCCGTGGCTAGTTATTGTTGCACACAGAGCCGTGGCTAGTTATTGTTGCACACAGAGCCGTGGCTAGTTATTGTTGCACACAGAGCTGTAGTTATTGTTGCACACAGAGCCATGGCTAGAGTTATTGTTGCACACAGAGCCGTGGCTAGTTATTGTTGCACACAGAGCCGTGGCTAGTTATTGTTGCACACAGAGCCGTGGCTAGTTATTGTTGCACACAGAGCCGTGGCTAGTTATTGTTGCACACAGAGCCGTGGCTAGTTATTGTTGCACACAGAGCCGTGGCTAGTTAGGTTATTGTTGCACACAGAGCCGTGGCTAGTTATTGTTGCACACAGAGCCGTGGCTAGAGTTATTGTTGCACACAGAGCCGTGGCTAGTTATTGTTGCACACAGAGCCGTGGCTAGAGTTATTGTTGCACACAGAGCCGTGGCTAGTTATTGTTGCACACAGAGCCGTGGCTAGTTATTGTTGCACACAGAGCCGTGGCTAGTTTATTGTTGCACACAGAGCCGTGGCTAGTTATTGTTGCACACAGAGCCGTGGCTAGTTATTGTTGCACACAGAGCCGTGGCTAGTTATTGTTGCACACAGAGCCGTGGCTAGAGTTATTGTTGCACACAGAGCCGTGGCTAGTTATTGCTGCACACAGAGCCGTGGCTAGAGTTATTGTTGCACACAGAGCCGTGGCTAGTTATTGTTGCACACAGAGCCGTGGCTAGTTATTGTTGCACACAGAGCCGTGGCTAGTTATTGTTGCACACAGAGCCGTGGCTAGTTATTGTTGCACACAGAGCCGTGGCTAGAGTTATTGTTGCACACAGAGCCGTGGCTAGAGTTATTGTTGCACACAGAGCCGTGGCTAGTTATTGTTGCACACAGAGCCGTGGCTAGTTATTGTTGCACACAGAGCCGTGGCTAGTTATTGTTGCACACAGAGCCGTGGCTAGTTATTGTTGCACACAGAGCCGTGGCTAGTTATTGTTGCACACAGAGCCGTGGCTAGTTATTGTTGCACACAGAGCCGTGGCTAGTTATTGTTGCACACAGAGCCATGGCTAGTTATTGTTGCACACAGAGCCGTGGCTAGAGTTATTGTTGCACACAGAGCCGTGGCTATGTTATTGTTGCACACAGAGCCTTGGCTAGTTATTGTTGCACACAGAGCCGTGGCTAGAGTTATTGTTGCACACAGAGCCGTGGCTAGTTATTGTTGCACACAGAGCCGTGGCTAGTTATTGTTGCACACAGAGCCGTGGCTAGTTATTGTTGCACACAGAGCCGTGGCTAGTTATTGTTGCACACAGAGCCATGGCTAGAGTTATTGTTGCACACAGAGCCGTGGCTAGTTATTGTTGCACACAGAGCCGTGGCTAGTTATTGTTGCACACAGAGCCGTGGCTAGTTATTGTTGCACACAGAGCCGTGGCTAGAGTTATTGTTGCACACAGAGCCGTGGCTAGTTATTGTTGCACACAGAGCCGTGGCTAGTTATTGTTGCACACAGAGCCGTGGCTAGTTATTGTTGCACACAGAGCCGTGGCTAGTTATTGTTGCACACAGAGCCGTGGCTAGAGTTATTGTTGCACACAGAGCCGTGGCTAGAGTTATTGTTGCACACAGAGCCGTGGCTAGTTATTGTTGCACACAGAGCCGTGGCTAGTTATTGTTGCACACAGAGCCGTGGCTAGAGTTATTGCTGCACACAGAGCCGTGGCTAGTTATTGTTGCACACAGAGCCGTGGCTAGTTATTGTTGCACATACAGAGCCGTGGCTAGAGTTATTGTTGCACACAGAGCCGTGGCTAGAGTTATTGTTGCACACAGAGCCGTGGCTAGAGTTATTGTTGCACACAGAGCCGTGGCTAGAGTTATTGTTGCACACAGAGCCGTGGCTAGTTATTGTTGCACACAGAGCCATGGCTAGTTATTGTTGCACACAGAGCCGTGGCTAGTTATTGTTGCACACAGAGCCGTGGCTAGAGTTATTGTTGCACACAGAGCCGTGGCTAGAGTTATTGTTGCACACAGAGCCGTGGCTAGAGTTATTGTTGCACACAGAGCCGTGGCTAGTTATTGTTGCACACAGAGCCGTGGCTAGTTATTGTTGCACACAGAGCCGTGGCTAGATTGTTGCATTGTTGCACACAGAGCCGTGGCTAGTTATTGTTGCACACAGAGCCGTGGCTAGTTATTGTTGCACACAGAGCCGTGGCTAGTTATTGTTGCACACAGAGCCGTGGCTAGAGTTATTGTTGCACACAGAGCCGTGGCTAGTTATTGTTGCACAGAGCTTGGTTGCACACAGAGCCGTGGCTAGAGTTATTGTTGCACACAGAGCCGTGGCTAGTTATTGTTGCACACAGAGCCGTGGCTAGAGTTATTGTTGCACACAGAGCCGTGGCTAGAGTTATTGTTGCACACAGAGCCGTGGCTAGAGTTATTGTTGCACACAGAGCCGTGGCTAGTTATTGTTGCACACAGAGCCGTGGCTAGTTATTGTTGCACACAGAGCCGTGGCTAGTTATTGTTGCACACAGAGCCGTGGCTAGTTATTGTTGCACACAGAGCCGTGGCTAGTTATTGTTGCACACAGAGCCGTGGCTAAGTTATTGTTGCACACAGAGCCGTGGCTAGTTATTGTTGCACACAGAGCCGTGGCTAGTTATTGTTGCACACAGAGCCGTGGCTAGTTATTGTTGCACACAGAGCCGTGGCTAGTTATTGTTGCACACAGAGCCGTGGCTAGTAGTTATTGTTGCACACAGAGCCGTGGCTAGTTATTGTTGCACACAAGAGCCGTGACTAGTTATTTTTGCACACAGAGCCGTGGCTAGTTATTGTTGCACACAGAGCCGTGGCTAGTTATTGTTGCACACAGAGCCGTGGCTAGTTATTGTTATACATACACAGAGCCGTGGCTAGTTATTGTTTTACATACACAGAGCCGTGGCTAGTTATTGTTATACATACACAGAGCCGTGGCTAGTTATTGTTGCACACAGAGCCGTGGCTAGTTATTGCTGCACACAGAGCCGTGGCTAGTTATTGTTGCACACAGAGCCGTGGCTAGTTATTGTTGCACACAGAGCCGTGGCTAGTTATTGTTACACAGAGCCGTGGCTAGTTGTTGCACACAGAGCCGTGGCTAGTTATTGTTGCACACAGAGCCGTGGCTAGTTATTGTTGCACACAGAGCCGTGGCTAGTTATTGTTGCACAGAGCCGTGGCTAGTTATTGTTGCACACAGAGCCGTGGCTAGTTATTGTTGCACACAGAGCCGTGGCTAGTTATTGTTGCACACAGAGCCGTGGCTAGTTATTGTTGCACACAGAGCCGTGGCTAGTTATTGTTGCACACAGAGCCGTGGCTAGTTATTGTTGCACACAGAGCCGTGGCTAGTTATTGTTGCACACAGAGCCGTGGCTAGTTATTGTTGCACACAGAGCCGTGGCTAGAGTTATTGTTGCACACAGAGCCGTGGCTAGTTATTGTTGCACACAGAGCCGTGGCTAGTTATTGTTGCACACAGAGCCGTGGCTAGTTATTGTTGCACACAGAGCCGTGGCTAGTTATTGTTGCACAGACAGAGCCGTGGCTAGTTATTGTTGCACACAGAGCCGTGGCTAGTTATTGTTGACACAGAGCCGTGGCTAGTTATTGTTGCACACAGAGCCGTGGCTAGTTATTGTTGCACACAGAGCCGTGGCTAGTTATTGTTGCACACAGAGCCGTGGCTAGTTATTGTTGCACACAGAGCCGTGGCTAGAGTTACACAGAGCGTGGCTAGTTATTGTTGCACACAGAGCCGTGGCTAGAGTTATTGTTGCACACAGAGCCGTGGCTAGTTATTGTTGCACACAGAGCCGTGGCTAGTTATTGTTGCACACAGAGCCGTGGCTAGTTATTGTTGCACACAGAGCCGTGGCTAGTTATTGTTGCACACAGAGCCGTGGCTAGAGTTATTGTTGCACACAGAGCCGTGGCTAGAGTTATTGTTGCACAAAGAGCCGTGGCTAGAGTTATTGTTGCACACAGAGCCGTGGCTAGTTATTGTTGCACACAGAGCCGTGGCTAGTTATTGTTGCACACAGAGCCGTGGCTAGTTATTGCTGCACACAGAGCCGTGGCTAGTTATTGTTGCACACAGAGCCGTGGCTAGAGTTATTGTTGCACACAGAGCCGTGGCTAGTTATTGTTGCACACAGAGCCGTGGCTAGTTATTGTTGGCTAGTTATTGTTGCACAGAGCCGTGGCTAGTTATTGTTGCACACAGAGCCGTGGCTAGAGTTATTGTTGCACACAGAGTGCACACAGAGCCGTGGCTAGTTATTGTTGCACACAGAGCCGTGGCTAGTTATTTTTGCACACAGAGCCGTGGCTAGTTATTGTTGCACACAGGGCCGTGGCTAGAGTTATTGTTGCACACAGAGCCGTGGCTAGAGTTATTGTTGCACACAGAGCCGTGGCTAGTTATTGTTGCACACAGAGCCGTGGCTAGTTATTGTTGCACACAGAGCCGTGGCTAGAGTTATTGTTGCACACAGAGCCGTGGCTAGTTATTGCTGCACACAGAGCCATGGCTAGTTATTGTTGCACACAGAGCCGTGGCTAGTTATTGTTGCACACAGAGCCGTGGCTAGTTATTGTTGCACACAGAGCCGTGGCTAGTTATTGTTGCACACAGAGCCGTGGCTAGAGTTATTGTTGCACACAGAGCCGTGGCTAGTTATTGTTGCACACAGAGCTGTGGCTAGTTATTGTTGCACACAGAGCCATGGCTAGAGTTATTGTTGCACACAGAGCCGTGACTAGTTATTTTTGCACACAGAGCCGTGGCTAGTTATTGTTGCACACAGAGCCATGGCTAGTTATTGTTGCACACAGAGCCGTGGCTAGTTATTGTTGCACACAGAGCCGTGGCTAGTTATTGCTGCACACAGAGCCGTGGCTAGTTATTGTTGCACACAGAGCCGTGGCTAGAGTTATTGTTGCACACAGAGCCGTGGCTAGTTATTGTTGCACACAGAGCCATGGCTAGTTATTGTTGCACACAGAGCCGTGGCTAGTTATTGTTGCACACAGAGCCGTGGCTAGTTATTGTTGCACACAGAGCCGTGGCTAGTTATTGTTGCACACAGAGCCGTGGCTAGAGTTATTGTTGCACACAGAGCCGTGGCTAGTTATTGTTGCACACAGAGCCGTGGCTAGTTATTGTTGCACACAGAGCCATGGCTAGAGTTATTGTTGCACACAGAGCCGTGGCTAGTTATTGTTGCACACAGAGCCGTGGCTAGTTATTGTTGCACACAGAGCCGTGGCTAGAGTTATTGTTGCACACAGAGCCGTGGCTAGAGTTATTGTTGCACACAGAGCCGTGGCTAGAGTTATTGTTGCACACAGAGCCGTGGCTAGTTATTGTTGCACACAGAGCCGTGGCTAGTTATTGTTGCACACAGAGCCGTGGCTAGTTATTGTTGCACGAAGTGCCGTGGCTAGTTATTGTTGCACACAGAGCCGTGGCTAGTTATTGTTGTACACAGAGCCGTGACTAGTTATTTTTGCACACAGAGCCGTGGCTAGAGTTATTGTTGCACACAGAGCCGTGGCTAGTTATTGTTGCACACAGAGCCGTGGCTATTTATTGTTGCACACAGAGCCATGGCTAGTTATTGTTGCACAGAAAGCCGTGGCTAGTTATTGTTGCACACAGAGCCGTGGCTAGTTATTGCTGCACACAGAGCCGTGGCTAGTTATTGTTGCACACAGAGCCGTGGCTAGAGTTATTGTTGCACACAGAGCCGTGGCTAGTTATTGTTGCACACAGAGCCGTGGCTAGTTATTGTTGCACACAGAGCCGTGGCTAGAGTTATTGTTGCACACAGAGCCGTGGCTAGTTATTGTTGCACACAGAGCTGTGGCTAGTTATTGTTGCACACAGAGCCGTGGCTAGTTATTGTTGCACACAGAGCCGTGGCTAGTTATTGTTGCACACAGAGCCGTGGCTAGAGTTATTGTTGCACACAGAGCCGTGGCTAGAGTTATTGTTGCACACAGAGCCGTGGCTAGTTATTGTTGCACACAGAGCCGTGGCTAGTTATTGTTGCACACAGAGCCGTGGCTAGTTATTGCTGCACACAGAGCCGTGGCTAGTTATTGTTGCACACAGAGCCGTGGCTAGAGTTATTGTTGCACACAGAGCCGTGGCTAGTTATTGTTGCACACAGAGCCATGGCTAGTTATTGTTGCACACAGAGCCGTGGCTAGTTATTGTTGCACACAGAGCCGTGGCTAGTTATTGTTGCACACAGAGCCGTGGCTAGAGTTATTGTTTTCACAGAGCCGTGGCTAGTTATTGTTGCACACAGAGCCGTGGCTAGTTATTGTTGCACACAGAGCCGTGGCTAGTTATTGTTGCACACAGGGCCGTGGCTAGAGTTATTGTTGCACACAGAGCCGTGGCTAGAGTTATTGTTGCACACAGAGCCGTGGCTAGTTATTGTTGCACACAGAGCCGTGGCTAGTTATTGTTGCACACAGAGCCGTGGCTAGAGTTATTGTTGCACACAGAGCCGTGGCTAGAGTTATTGTTGCACACAGAGCCGTGGCTAGAGTTATTGTTGCACACAGAGCCGTGGCTAGTTATTGTTGCACACAGAGCCGTGGCTAGTTATTGTTGCACACAGAGCCGTGGCTAGTTATTGTTGCACACAGTGCCGTGGCTAGTTATTGTTGCACACAGAGCCGTGGCTAGTTATTGTTGCACACAGAGCCGTGGCTAGTTATTGCTGCACACAGAGCCGTGGCTAGTTATTGTTGCACACAGAGCCGTGGCTAGAGTTATTGTTGCACACAGAGCCGTGGCAAGTTATTGTTGCACACAGAGCCGTGGCTAGTTATTGTTGCACACAGAGCCGTGGCTAGTTATTGTTGCACACAGAGCCGTGGCTAGTTATTGTTGCACGCAGTGCCGTGGCTAGTTATTGTTGCACGCAGTGCCGTGGCTAGAGTTATTGTTGCACACAGAGCCGTGGCTAGTTATTGTTGCACACAGAGCCGTGGCTAGTTATTGTTGCACACAGTGCCGTGTAAGATCACTTCCTTCATACATTGATTGTTCTGTATGTAGTGTTCTTGCATGTCTTTCTGTCTTCTCTAAGAATATGTCTGGAACATCCTTCTTTTACTGTTGCCCTTGTCATGATTTCAATTCAGTATTTTGCATACTCTGAATGACTACTTATAAACTTCTAAGAATCACAGCTGTAGTGTTTTTAGATATGTCTTTACTTGCAGTGACTTTTTTGACCAACATACCAGTATAGGCCGACACATATATGAGAGATTAATCAAAAGTTTTAAATTGGCTGCTCCAGATTGAGCATAAAGTTACTACTCGAGTATTCAGACATATTTATAGTAGACCATACACTGCAGTTACTTCAAATCAGATTGCGGCTACTCATGTTGTCCATCTCTAGTGTATGTCTGACATTCCAATGTTACATGTACAACTGACAGTACTGTTTTTTTTCATCGTAATGTATATCGACTGAACCACCAGTTTTTCTTCCATTTTATAAAGGTATGGTAAACAAAATTAAAGTCCAGTGTGCAAGCAGCTCTCAGTACTTTATGTAGGCCTACAGATCTAGCACTATGATTTGAAGCTCGAAAAGGGCACTTGAAAACATTTTATAGGCCAGTCATTTTCCTATCATTCTCTGCAGTGTGTGGCTCGCTGTAAATAAACGGAAGGGTCAGAACAAACCCGTGGACAATAGATTACCCATGTCTGATGAAAATTGTTTTCAATATTACTATTTCTACGTCCCCTCTGTCTTGGCGCCCTTTATGTCTTTATGACGCGACGGCGTTCCGGTACCTTTTTTTTTCCAGAAAAATACAATTGATACCGACTATTTGGCATAATGCTCAATGTTTATCCGCAATAAAAGGAGTGATTTTAAATATTTTTAATAAAAATGAAATATAAACAAAAATGTATAGCGAAAAACGGCAATAATAAAATCAATTCAAGAAATGTAATGTCCAGCAGTTATCAAAATAATTGTTTTCGTTAGTTCATATCAGTCTTGCTTAAGTCCACAATAAACGGTTATGACATTTCACATCTTAAAACATATTGTACCAGTTTTATATCTTTGAATGGGCGCACTGACGACATAAATATCTGACATAATAAGCAGACTGATACACATATTAGGCAATTTCAAAAAGATTAATTTCCCCATGTTTAAAAAATTATAATGCCTTAAAATAAATCAAAGGGAGTTAATATATATATATATATATATATATATATATATATATATATATATATATATATATATATATATATATATATATATATATATAGGTGCATTGTGTACTATTAAATACGCCATACTAATGTTCTAGAAATAATTTTATTTTATTGATCGGAGAGTAAAATTTGCCTCAAGTATATATTAAACTCTTTATACATATGTAGATATGCCATAGCCACTGTGCTACACCAATTACCAATCTATCTAATATAACTTTTAGATTCTGGTTGTACCGTATTGTGTCTTATAAATAATTATTTGATTTTAGTTATTTGTTTCGGAGAGTTTCACAGAATATTTTGGCATATTTTGTGATCTCTCCTTCCTGGACTGGGAGACATACCATGATCCACGGGGGATGGATCTTAGGGG
Source organism: Bulinus truncatus (assembly GCA_021962125.1). Lineage (NCBI taxonomy): Eukaryota > Metazoa > Mollusca > Gastropoda > Planorbidae > Bulinus > Bulinus truncatus. The sequence goes on along the minus strand of JAGDYQ010000010.1, from coordinate 6,931,282 downwards.
TTCTCTAGTCAGGAAAAAAAAAACCATTTCTTGCGAGGGTGGTGGTACTGTGGTCAATGAGGACTATCCGAGACCGCAGTATTCACAGCTGGCGGTGGTGACGGATGTGGTCGGCACACAACACTCTTCCACTCCGTCCCACTCAAGCACACCTGCGCAGCCTGCCATTTCCGGCTGAGGGTACAGGCACACTACACCCTCCCCTCTGTCCGAGTGGCAGGAAAAACCCCTTTCCTTGCCATTCTGGCTGATCGGCAGTACACACACCCTGCTGGTCTGGCCAGTTTGGGCAAGGATTAAAACCCATCTTTCTGCCTTCCCTGCAGATGATAGCGGGCACACTCACCCCGCCGCTCTGTAGGCATGGCAGACGTGCATCAGCGCCGCCAACAATGCTTGTGTGGTAGGCACACTACACCCTACCATGCTAGCAATGGCGGCGTTAAAAAAAAATAAAAAAAAAAAAAAAAAATAAAAAAAAAAAAATTTGATTTTAGTGGAGAGTGACTCAAAAATTAATTGTCATGATTAATTTTGAGTTCTCTCCACGCTATTCTGGTCTGAGAGACATACCATGGTCTACGGGGAAAAGAAAAGATCATTGGGGTTCTTTTGTAAAAAAAAAAAACCTTCTTGCGAAGGTGGTGGTACAGTGGTCAATGAGGACTTTTCGAGACCGTAGTATTCACATCTGGCAGTGTTGACGGATGTGGTCGGCGCACAACACCCTTCCACTCTGTCCCACCCAAGCACACCTCCGCAACCTGCCATTTCGGGCAGTGGGTTCAGGCACATTACACCCTCCCCTCTGTCCAAGTGGCAGGAAAAACCCCTCGCCTTGCCATTCAGCAGTACACACACCCTGCTAGTCTGGCAATTTTGGGCAAGTCTTAAAACCTTATTTTCTGCCATCCCGGCAGATGATAGCGGCACACTCACCCCGCCGCTCTATAGGCATGGCAGACATGATACATCGCCGCTAGCACACTACACCCTATCATGCTGGCAATAGCAGCGTAAAAAAAAAATTGATAAAAAAAATTATATATAAAAAAATAAATAGATTTTATTTGCTAAATATGGCTAATGATGAACTTACAGAGCTCACATTTTATGACACTTGTTTAATGTTATATATAGGCCTTCTCTCATTGTATAAATAGGCCAAAGCAGCAAAGCTTTATAAACATAGTTTATTTGTAAACTCCCCCTTTCCCTTATTTTCTCCCCCCCCCCTTTCCTATTCTGTATATTTTCTATCATTATCTCTATCATCCACCGTATTCTTTGTTTTTCGTCTGTCTATTATGCAGTTTTTTTTTACTCTCTCCCTCTCTGCCAATTCTGCAGTGATATTCTAGTTATTAAAATCATTTTAGTTATAGTTTTGATTAGTTTTTTTAGCAATCATTTTTATTATTATTTAGTTAAAGTTTTAAATTCATTTTAGTTATAGTTATAGTTAGTTTTTTCATCAATCATTTTTATTATTATTTAGTTATAGTTATAGTTATTGAATAATTTTCGTAAGCACTGCAAAACTTTAAATGCCCATCATACGACAGAGACATGCCAATTAAATTTCAACATCCACTGCACCACACACTACATTTCACACTACACGTGAAGTGAACAGAAAATAGGTTTTAAAAAAATCTTGAAAACTTTTAAGTTTGTAAAAACCAGTAGTAAAAGTGACTTCCAAGTTGAATAAAAAAATTCAAGTTGCTTTATTTCAAATTGTTACATCAAACAAATTGTTGCCTGATTCGTTCAGCTAGTCACTGTTGACTTTCAGCCATACTCTCATTTCCAGCGACTTCTCCATTCTGTTCCTCCTCCCGGTGGTCAGCATCCCACAAACTGAAAACAGCCGTTCAACAAATGCTTGAGAAGCAGGTGCTGCTAATAGGTCTAGAGCAATAGGTGCAAGTTGACTGTACGACTTCGGACATCTTCTCAACCAAAATGGTATGGCATTGTCTTTGATTGCATTGCATTGGATGTCAGCAATGTACTTGTTGATCATGCCGGTGGCCACATTAATTTCTGACATCTGCAACTGATGAGGTGTGGCACTGTCAGATGCAGAAAGTTTCATTGCCAGGTTTGGAAACTGAATCTGAAGAATACTCTGCTGCTGCAGTTGAATTTCATCTGGTGATTTTGTTCTTTGTTGTTTAACCTGTATATAATGTGCACAATAGTAAAAGTCAATCAGGTGATTGACAAATAACTATATAGTACTTTTACACATACTGGTTACCGGCATGGCAACTGACAAGCACAAATTAGAATAATAATTTTTATCAGTATTTAACTCTATACTAGTCTATACCAACTTGCAACCAGTACCTCAAAAATAAAACTCTTAACACAAATTGCTGTTGGATTATTATTCATTTACATTATTGTCAGTTTTTATTCAAAATCTGTGTACTTATACAACATGCCATGCCAGTGCCACCACCCACTACCAATAATAGCATTACCATTATTACAGAACTAGATAGTAGATTCAATTCCATAGCAGTGAACTAAATGACATAACACAACTATAATTAATACATAGCAATTTTGGCATGTCTGATGGAGTAAAATTAAGTCACACAAACCTCGTTTATTATGTATTTTTTGGCAGCCTCAAGCGGCTTTATCATTTCTTCATCTTCTATCATCATAGTAACTGCCAGCGATGGATTTAGAAGGCATGCTGCTGCTGGTATTGGGTTGAAATTGTCAGCAGCTGGATTCATAATGCAGCTAAACCTGGTCTTCATATCACTCAGCATGGTTGATGTAACTGACTTTGATACCTTGCAAGACTGTAGGTGACACTGCAGCTCGATAATTGCAGGCAGTATATGAAAAAGTGATTGACTGTCTGTTTGAAGTTTATCAGTCTGCACAGCATCCATTCGCTAATCAACAGTGTGTCAGTTTTCATCTCAGCCAGTAATTCAGTAATACACGCTTTGAGTTCAATAAAGCGAGATAGCATATGGTAAGTGCTGTTCCATCTGGTACTGTTATCACTGACAAGCACTTTGCCACATCGTTGTTTAATCTTTCTATCCCTTTACTTGACTTTCTAATTTTTCCTACCATATGTCTAACTTTAGTAAGGAGGCTGTCATAATGGCTGAATGCTTTTTTCACCACAAGCTGAAGCGAGTGAGCCAGACACGCCATTCTATGATAAGGCATATGACTAGATTTGTCTAACTCTTCTAATTCAATTGAGTAAACTAAGTCTGCCGGTACTGGATCAATGTTGACTTCTACTTCATTATCAGTATCACTTCCTTCAGCATAACTGGCAATATTGTCTGAATTTGAAAGATATTCTGCCTCTGTACTGATGTCATTATCATCACATTCTTGGTCAGCCATTTCTCTTTCATTTTGCAATCTGATGGCTTTGGTCATGTTGGCTGCACTGTCAGTGAAAGTCATCAACACTTGTTTAGATGTAATGTTCCAGTCCAACAAGCACAAGCATAAACACCCAAGAAAGATGCAGACAATTTTGTTTTGGACCATCCATCGAGACAGATTATGACTTTACGAGAAACAGAAATCAGTTCCTTGAGTTTAACAATTCCTTCATGCAACTGCTCAGTTATCATTCTCAGTTCCTTGAGTTTAACAATTACTGGCTGAGATGAAAATTGACAAACTGTTGATTAGCGAATGGATGCGACTACAAGAATTGTCTGATCTGTTGAAGCCGTTTGCTGTGCAGACTGATAAACTTCAAACAGACAGTTAATCACTTTCTCATATACTGCCTGCAATTATCGAGCTGCAGTGTCACCTACAGTCTTGCAAGGCATCAAAGTCAGTTACATCTACCATGCTGAGTGATATGAAGACCAGGTTTAGCTGCATTTTGAATCCAGCTGCTGACAATTTCAACTCAATACCAGCAGCAGCATGCATTCTAAATCTTTTCAACCCAATACCAGCAGCAGCATGCTTTCTAAATCCATCGCTGGCAGTTACTATGATGATAGAAGACGAAGAGTTGAAGAAGCTGCTTGAGGCTGCCAAAAAATACATAATAAACGAGGTTTGTGTGACTTAATTTTACTCCATCAATTAGACGTGTCAAAATTGCTATGTATTAATTATAGTTGTGTTATGTCGTTTAGTTCACTGCTATGAAATTCAATCTACTATCTAGTACTGTAATAATGGTAATGCTATTATTGGTAGTGGGTGGTGGCACTGGCATGGTATGTTGTATAAGTACACAGATTTTGAATAAAAATTGACAATAATTTAAATGAATAATAATCCAACAGCAGATTGTGTTAAGAGTTTTATTTTTGTGGTACTGGTTGCAAGTTGGTATAGAGTTAAATACTGATAAAAATTATTATTCTAATTTGTGCTTGTCAGTTACCATGCTAGTAACCAGTATGTGTAAAAGTACTATATAGTTATTTGTCAATCACCTGATTGACTTTTACTATTGTGCACATGTTATATACAGGTTGAACAACAAAGAACAAAATCATCAGATGAAATTCAACTGCAGCAGCAGAGTATTCTTCAGATTCAGTTTCCAAACCTGGCAATGAAACTTTCTACATCTGACAGTGACACACCTCATCAGTTGCAGATGTCAGAAATTAATGTGGCCACCGGCATGATCAACAAGTACATTGCTGACATCCAATGCAATGCAATCAAAGACAATGCCATACCATTTTGGTTGAGAAGATGTCCGAAGTCGTACAGCCAACTTGCACCTATGGCTCTAGACCTATTAGCCCACCTGCTTCTCAAGCATTTGTTGAACGGTTGTTTTCAGTTTGTGGGATGTTGCCCACCGGGAAGAGGAACAGAATGGAGAAGTCGCTGGAAATGAGAGTATGGCTGAAAGTCAACAGTGACTTGCTGAACAAAATTATTTAATTAAAAAGAATTAGGCAACAATTTGTTTGATGTAACAATATGAACAAAGCAACTTGAATGTTTTTTATTCAACTTTGAAGTAACTTTTACTACTGGTTTTTACAAACTTAATAGTTTTCAAGATTTTTTTAAAACTTTTTTTCTGTTCACTTCATGTGTAGTGTGATAGTGTAGTGTGTGGTGCAGTGGATGTTGAAATTTAATTGGCATGTATCTGTCGTATTGATGGGCATTTGAAGTTTTGCAGTGCTTACGAAAATTATTCAATAACTATAACTATATAATAACTAAATAATAATAAGAATGATTGATGAAAAAACTAACTATAACTATAACTGAAATGAATTTTAAAAAAAATAACTAAATAATAATAATTTATTGCTAAAAGAAACTAATCAAAACTATAACTAAAATGATTTTAATAACTAGAATATCACTGATGTATATGTATAGATTATCTATCGTACTTTAACACAAAGGAGAAATATCAACTGTTATTGATAAACGCATAGTTTTCAATACTAGTCAACGTAGATTGGAATTGGGAAGGGGGCAAAGTTGCCTTCGGTTTCAGGGGTCATTTGCAAACAGACTCTTCTCTAGATGTCATTAGAGATGAACAAATTGTCCATCCTTTGTGCTCAAATCGACTTTTAATGAACGTTTTATTACTAAGTTAAATTTCTTTTTTTAAACCGTGTCTTTCATGTATAAAAGCTAGTAAAAAATAAAAAAAATCAATATTGCTTTTAATCCATCTTCTCTAAGCCAGATTGTCAGATTTTTGTTATTTGACATTATTAAGTTGTATCTTTGAGTTCCTTGTGTAAAATTTACTTTTAGAATGAAGGCCTATGGAGATATTAAGGTTGAATTACTGGTTGCATCCGAATGGTAAAATATAATTTAACTTAAAACACTGTACCAAATACCTATGTGAGAACTAATAATATATTGCGACTATGTTGGAAATACCAAGGTGTGAACTAATAATATATCGCGACTATGTTGGAAATACCAAGGTGAGAACTAATAATATATCGCGACTATGTTGGAAATACCTAGGTGAGAACTAATAATATATCGCGACTATGTTGGAAATACCTAGGTGAGAACTAATAATATATCGCAACTATGTTGGACAATTTTAGCTAAAAATAAAGACTCATCCCTGCCATATTGAACTTCTTAACTTTATGTATAGGATAGATTATATAGCGCTCAAATTATGAACATTTCTTTTGGTAAATATTGGCGAGAAAATGACGCCTTCTTCACTTAAAAAGATTTCTTTTTCGTCTTGATGTTGCTTAGCTCTGGGTATTTCTAAAGAATGCAAGAGTGTTACCACTGTAACTGCGAGTATGGTTGCCTTTTACCTCACAGATCATCATTTTAAAAATAGTCTACTGTACGTCATTGGTCTAACAAGATGGCGACTATTTACTTCTCGGCGTTAGTATGGTAACACACGTGATCGCTCTATGGGTCGTCATGGGGTCCTTAGACAATGGTACATTTGGATACCCTTGACACGAGACAATGGTACATTTGGATACCCTTGACACGAGCCAATGGTACATTTGGATACCCTTGACACGAGACAATGGTACATTTGGATACCCTTGACACGAGACAATGGTACATTTGGATACCCTTGACACGGGACAACGGTACATTTGGATACCCTTGACACGGGACAACGGTACATTTGGATACCCTTGACACGAGACAATGGTACATTTGGATACCCTTGACACGGGACAATGGTACATTTGAATACCCTAGACACGGGACAACGGTACATTTGGATACCCTTGACACGAGACAATGGTACATTTGGATACCCTTGACACGAGACAACGGTACATTTGGGTACCCTTGACACGAGACAACGGTACATTTGGATACCC
>JAGDYQ010000010.1:6896078-6923946 GCA_021962125.1 Bulinus truncatus | reverse complement strand
GACTAGCGTTATGCTGGTCTATACCTAATCCAGGGAAGGGGTGCTAGAAAATACCTACTTAGCTAAAATTTAGATAGGATGATTAAAATTTGTTGCGTGAAACTTTAAACCATTTCAATTACAAATTAAAAGTTCCTAAATATTTTCTGTACTATATATGTATATATAGCCTATAGACAAGGCACACATAGTACACTTTGTGTATATATATATATATATATATATATATATATATATAGAGAGAGAGAGAGAGAGAGAGAGAGAGACATAATGCACACATTGTACACTTTGTCCGATGGACCCTTAAACAAAAGAAAAATAATGTTATTAAACTTAAGGCTAGGAAATAGCCTGACCTCTGACCTTAACATCTTGGAAGATTAAATTCTATTTCCACCTTAACACCCTCCCCTCCCCCCTTTTTCTCTTCCACCCACCCGCCCCTGCCCTCCCGTTATTAGCCCTCACCTAAAGGGTGAAAAAAAAATGTGCAGACGGTGGGAAAATGTAAAGAGAGGAATGTTTGAATATCTGTCCAGCGTATACTGAACAGGTAGATGAAGGGTTCTCACGATGTCATGGGGACAAGGGGTTTCCACATTTTATAAAATATTTTAAGTTATGTTCATTAAAATGTAAACAAAATACAGTACACGCCAAGCTATACAATTACGTAAATAAACATAAATACACAGATTTATTAAACAAAATTACATGTTTCTGTTTTATACAAAAATGTGTTGGATTATAAGGTGTTTTAATGGCTGCTACGGGACATCGTGACATTGTTCAAATAATCCTACATTTTGATTTATTTCTTGCAGCAGTAGTTATGTTGATATAGATAATGTATGTATATAGATAATAATTTATTTGATCACATTTAATAATAAAGTAATTTAACACATATTTCTTATAGAGATTTGCAAAGTCTTTGTTGTCTGATGAACAGAAGACATTTTTCTTGGCTGAACTTTGATTTACTGCCTATATAATTGTAACTGCTTAATCTCTTTTGCTGTATTAGACTAATTACTGTGTATGGTGATTGCAACTAGCGGCGCTTGTGATGTAAATTTATACTAGACTAATTTTCTTTTAAAATAAAAGGTGGAGGGGCGATGCTTTGTGAGAGCCCATTTAAGTGTCGAGGACCCAGGAAACGATGAGTGATAATGGATGAAGGGGGTAGGTGAAGTTGAAGATGTGCCAGTTTGAGACTCGCTTCCCCATGCTGGCTGACTGTATGTGTGTGTGCTAATCAGGGAGGTCTACTTTTATTGTGCTGAAAGGGGGTGGGGGGAGAGGGAGGAAGGCGTAGACGAGGTAGGGTGGGGAGGTCAAGATGAGAGATCTGAAAGGAAGTTTTGGTAAGGAAATATCTTATACAAATTCTGAAAGAAATCTGGAAATTTCTGTACAATTTTTTTTTTTTTTTAGAAGGCATTAGGTACGTTGTAAAGGTCAGTGATCATAGTTGAGCTGTAAAAAATGGTAACAGCTGTTTTTGGAAGGTCAAGGTTACAGAGATTTTTTTTTGAAAGGGGGAGGGGGTGGCATTTTTTGAGGAGATTAGCTGAAAAATTATATTGAGAGATAAAATTAATTCACGACACATTGTTCAATGAAGTGTTGAAGTCTGCATAGACAATGATCTTGTGTCACTGAGAAAAATGAGATTTTACTAATTGACAGAACTAAATATAATATTTTGTGTACATCTCTCTCTTTAGATAAATACAAAGATAGTTTATACATAAACACAGACCTATATGAATTAACACATGAAATGACGGACGGTCAGATGAAAGATCAGACAAATATATCAGACTGACAAAGAAGTATATAGTGGATAAAAAGTTCAGTTATAGGATTGATTACTATATTTAGACAGACAGAAGAAAAAAAGATAGACTGGTAGCTAGCAACCTAGATAGGTAGATAGAGAGAAAGACATACAGATAGATAGATAGATAGATAGATAAATAGATAGATAGATAGATAAATAAATAGATAGATAGATAGATAGATATGGATGGATGGATAGATAGATAGATAGATAGATAGATAGTTAGATAGATAGATAGATAGATAGATAGATAGATAGATAGATAGATAGATAGATAGATAGATAGATAGATAGATAGATAGATAGATAGATAGATAGATAGATAGATAGATAGATAGATAGATAGATAGATAGATAGATAGATAGATAGAGATACTTCAAAAAAAGGGAAACATTTTCTCAACAACAAGTAAATCTTACACTCTAGTATTTGAGCCAAACCAAGAAAAAAAAAGGTCAGCAATTTCAAATTGTATACAACTTATTGTTATCCCCATATCAAAAGAATTCCTGCTAAAAACTTTTTTTAAAATGTCGATGACTCGATCTAGTGATGGTTTTTTTTTTTCTTTTGTTAGGAATGTCAACTATGTCAACAGCAAATGACATACGGCTAAGAAATGCCATTCACCACAGGTCGAGCTTGAAATGATTTGTGTTATCTTGTAGGATGCTCTACTGAAAACACGAAAGAAATCATTCAAAGGTTGGAAGAATATTTGAAAATATGGAGAGAAAAATACGAAGTCAATTACTGAGATTTAAGGAGAAAAGAATATAAATTATAAACTGTTCTAGTAGTTGTATGATGGTTGGTGTGGTTGGTAGGTGACATTTACCTTCAGTTGTATGAGGATTTGTGGCTTGTAGGTGGCATTTGCCTTCAGATGTATGAGAATTGGTGGGGTTGTAGGTGACATTTGCCTTCAGTTGTATGAGGATTGGCGGGGTTGGTAGGTGACATTTACCTTCAGTTGTATGAGAATTGGTGGGGTTGTAGGTGACATTTGCCTTCAGTTGTATGAGGATTGGTGGGGTTGGTAGGTGACATTTACCTTCAGTTGTATGAGAATTGGTGGGGTTGTAGGTGACATTTACCTTCAGTTGTATGAGGGTTGGTGGGTTGGTAGGTGACATTTACCTTCAGTTGTATGAGAATTGGTGGGGTTGTAGGTGACATTTGCCTTCAGTTGTATGAGGATTGGTGGGGTTGTAGGTGACATTTGCCTTCAGTTGTATGAGAATTGGTGGGGTTGTAGGTGACATTTGCCTTCATTTGTATGAGAATTGGTGGGGTTGTAGATGACATTTGCCTTCAGTTGTATGAGAATTGGTGGGGTTGTAGGTGACATTTGCCTTCAGTTGTATGAGAATTGGTGGGGTTGTAGGTGACATTTACCTTCAGTTGTATGAGGATTGGTGGGGTTGTAGGTGACATTTACCTTCAGTTGTATGAGAATTGGTGTGGTTGTAGGTGACATTTGCCTTCAGATGTATGAGAGTTGGTGGGCTTGGTAGGTGACATTTACCTTCAGTTGTATGAGGGTTGGTGGGTTGGTAGGTGACATTTACCTTCAGTTGTATGAGGGTTGGTGGGTTGGTAGGTGACATTTACCTTCAGTTGTATGAGAGTTGGTGGGGTTGGTAGGTGACATTTACCTTCAGTTGTATGAGGGTTGGCGGGGTTGGTAGGTGACATTTACCTTCAGTTGTATGAGAGTTGGTGGGGTTGGTAGGTGACATTTACCTTCAGTTGTATGAGGGTTGGTGGGTTGGTAGGTGACATTTACCTTCAGTTGTATGAGGGTTGGTGGGTTGGTAGGTGACATTTGCCTTCAGTTGTATGAGGATTGGTGGGGTTGTAGGTGACATTTGCCTTCAGATGTATGAGAGTTGGTGTGGTTGGTAGGTGACATTTACCTTCAGTTGTATGAGGGTTGATGGGTTGGTAGGTGACATTTACCTTCAGTTGTATGAGAATTGGTGGGGTTGTAGGTGACATTTGCCTTCAGATGTATGAGAGTTGGTGGGGTTGGTAGGTGAAATTTACCTTCAGTTGTATGAGGGTTGGTGGGTTGGTAGGTGACATTTACCTTCAGTTGTATGAGGGTTGGTGGGGTTGGTAGGTGACATTTACCTTCAGTTGTATGAGGGTTGGTGGGGTTGGTAGGTGACATTTACCTTCAGTTGTATGAGGGTTGGTGGGGTTGGTAGGTGACATTTACCTTCAGTTGTATGAGGGTTGGTGGGGTTGGTAGGTGACATTTACCTTCAGTTGTATGAGGGTTGTGGGTTGGTAGGTGGCATTTACCTTCAGTTGTATGAGGGTTGTGGGTTGGTAGGTGACATTTACCTTCAGTTGTATGAGGGTTGGTGGGGTTGGTAGGTGACATTTACCTTCAGTTGTATGAGGTTGGTGGGGTTGGTAGGTGACATTTACCTTCAGTTGTATGAGGGTTGGTAGGTGACATTTACCTTCAGTTGTATGAGGGTTGGTGGGTGACATTTACCTTCAGTTGTATGAGGGTTTGTGGGGTTGGTAGGTGACATTTACCTTCAGTTGTATGAGGGTTGGTGTGTGACATTTACCTTCAGTTGTATGAGGATTGGTGGTGTTGGTATGTGACATTTACCTTCAGTTGTATGAGGGTTGGTAGGTGACATTAACCTTCGGTTGTATGAGGGTTGGTGGTGTTGGTAGGTGACATTTACTTCAGTTGTATGAGGGTTGGTGGGGTTGGTAGGTGACATTTACCTTCAGTTGTATGAGGGTTGGTGGGTGACATTTACCTTCAGTTGTATGAGAGTTGGTGGGGTTGGTAGGTGAAATTTACCTTCAGTTGTATGAGGGTTGGTGGGATTGATATGTGCAATTTACCTTCAGTTGTATGAGGGTTGGTGGAGTTTGTAGGTGACATTTACCTTCAGTTGTATGAGGGTTGGTGGGTGACATTTACCTTCTGTTGTATGAGGATTGGTGGGGTTGGTAGGTGACATTTACCTTTAGTTGTATGAGGGTTGGTAGGTGACATTTACCTTCAGTTTTTTGTATCCAGCGAGTACTACCTGTTCAGTCACCTACGTTCAAAGGACAATATTCGATGCTGACAAACAAATTGAACACAGTCGAGGTGAATGAGACAAACAATGTAAAACAAATGTATGCATACAAATCCTTCATGCCTGAAGGTAAACATTTTTACCCACTCCGAGACGTTGCTAAAATGTGGAGGGTTGCCAGTGATTTGCTGGCTCATAAAATCCGTGAGGTAGACCCAAAAAGTGTAGCCATGTTAACCGTTTTCCCGCCAATTTGGGCGGTTTTCATTTCTCCTGGGCGGAGGTCTCGGCTCCTTTAATAGACTTTGTAAATAATTGAAATATTAGCGGTCATCCATTTATTACGTCAACTAATAGGGGAGCAGATAGTATTCATTGTCACAGTAACATCACCGTCGTAAAAGGTTTCTTTTCCTCCCTGGAGAACCCCAATGATCTTTTCCCCCATAGACCGTTGTATGCCTCCCAGACCAGGATTGCCTGGGTCAGGAGATATCTTTTGACCTTGTTAGTACCTCCTGTGCCAGGTAAGTATAAGATGAAATTCTTTTTTTATAAAATAATTTTTTTTTTACGCTGCTATTGCCAGCATGTAAAGGGTGTAGTGTTCCTACCACAACAGCATTGTTGGCGTCGCTGATGCATGTCTGCCATGCCTACAGAGCGGCGGGGTGAGTGCCCGCTATCATCTGCCGGGATGGCAGAAAAGAGGATTTTAAGACTTGCCCAAAATCGCCAGACCAGCAGGGTGTGTGTACTGCTGATTGGCCGGAATGGCAAGGCAAGGGGTTTTTCCTCCCACTCGGACAGTCCGAATTGTACCCCCAGTCCGAAATGGCAAGCTGTGCAGGTGTGCTTGAGTGGGACAGAGTGGAAGGGTGTTGTGTGCCACCACATCCGTCACCACCGCCATCAGTGAATACTACGGTCTAGGATAGTCCTCTTTGACCACAGTACAACCACCCTCGCAAGGTTTTTTTTTTAATTCCTGTCTAGAGAACCCCAATGATCTATTCCCCGTAGATTATGGTATGTCTCTCAGAATAGGATGGAGAGTATCATCAAAATCATGCCAAAATATTTACATGATTTTTTTTTTATTTTTTAACGCCGCCATTGCTAGCATGGTAGGGTGTAGTGTGCCTACCACACCAGCACTGTTGGCGGCGCTGATGCACGTCTGCCATGCCTACAGAGCGGCGGGGTGAGTGTACTCGCTATCATCTGCAGGGACGGCAGAAAGATGGGTTTTAATCCTTGCCCAAACTTGCCAGACCAGCAGGGTGTGTGTACTGCCGATCGGCCAGAATGGCAAGGAACGGGGTTTTTCCTGCCACTCGGACAGAGGGGAGGGTGTAGTGTGCCTGTACTCTCAGCCCGAAATGGCAGGCTGCGCAGGTGTGCTTGAGTGGGACGGAGAGGAAGGGTGTTGTGTGCCGACCACATCCGTCACCTCCGCCAGCTGTGAATACTGCGGTCTCGGATAGTCCTCATTGACCACAGTACCACCACCCTCGCAAGTAATGGGTTTTTTTCCTGACTAGAGAACCCCTATGATATATCCCCCGTGGATCATGGTATGTCTCTCAGACCAGGAAGGAGAGATCACAAAACATGCCAAAATAATTAGTGATACTCTCCGAAACAAATATTACATGATTCAATTAAAATTATAATCTACACTAAACGACTAAGGGCCTGTGCCGATTGTGATTTTCTCATCAATGAAATAAACTTGTGGTGTCCAAAATATTAATAGGACATATTTTAGTTTATTACATCTTATGTTTGGTTAGAAAATCTTTTTTATTTTATTTATTTTTTGGTGATATTGGTTAACGCTGACTATTTTTAGTTATTTTCCCCAGTGTACACACACACACACTCATATATATACACATATATATATATATATATATATATATATATATATATATATATATATATATTGTAACACTATATTTTTGTATATAATGTTATGGATGTGGTGGATACTGTTGTAGACACCAATTTAACGTTGGAGTTGTCAACGTTATGGTACTATCGTTGTTCCACCAAATGTAACGTTATATATGTTTGAACGTTATGTACTTGTTGATGTAATGCTTCTCCAAGGTAACACTGTGTGTTCCTCTATGCTGCTTCAGATAACTATACTGGTTTTATGTAGCTGCCGATATCATAACTGGTTTATAATCTTAAGTAGCGTTCAGTCTCGTTGCACTCTCAAACAACACACCAATCAATGAGGCAAAGTTCCACGATTCAATTATATTTATTCAAAAATAAGAAAACATATGTAGTATGAACTTATGTGCAGCAGTATTCACAAATGCTTCGTACACAATATAACACGTAGTTTCCCGAAGGAATTCTCTGGCAATACTTTGACACTTAGTATCCCGAGTTCCCGAAAGAATTATTCAGAGATACTTCAATAAAATAGACTTTGACTGTGTACTGTAAAACTTAATAACTTGATAGCTTGTGCCTATATTATTTCTCCACTAACTTCTCCTCTAACTATCTCTATAACTGGTGTCCTGATGTCTCTATCGTCAGTCTGTCGAACTGTCGGTCTGTATCTCGTAGGTCTCAATGTCTTTCGTCGGTCTGTCCAAATTTCCGTTACCTCTGTTATTTATGTGTTGGTGAATTATCACGTGCCCCAAACGCCCAGAACTTTTGATTGGTTCCCTAACACCCTTTCTAACTCATCTACATATTAATGACTCTTATTCCAGCCTAGGGATTGGTGCGGCTAAAAACTCACTCTGGGCTAGTATTCCTTTGTCTGCCTAATTACATCTATCGTCACCTACCTCTGGGGGTCATAGACCTGTGATGACAACCAATTTTACCCTAAACAAAGATCAACCGCTGGAATTCTAGTTATCAAAACATATGTCTGTATCATGGACCCATGAGTTTGACAGTGGTTCTAAAATTGTATAGACCTATCTAAAGCTATTGTTACATATATATATATATATATATATATATATATATATATATATATATATATATTTCATTGGGAGCAGGGGCCGTGTAATATATTTTGCACATAATTTTACTTGAGCGGAGGGGGAGATAGAGGGGGGGGGGGTCTAAAATGTGCTGAAATAAGTTTACGTAATAAATGTAAAAATGGGAGACTTTGCCCCCCCCCCCTTCAGAAAATACATGCGTTGAAAATTGCCTTTTTTCTCTTGATTAAACAATTTAATATCGAGCATTGGTTTAACTTGTGTCATTATCTCTGTTGTTTTTTACTTCCTCTAAAGTGTCCAATAGATCTCTGAGGATTACTCGGTTAAACAACTTCTCTGTTATTGCTCGTCTTGTGTGTGTTTCATTGTATAGTATTGATATGTATACTATTGACATAGTATAATATTGACAATGTATACTATTGATATCTCTATCTCTATACTTATAAGATGCATTTTTTGTCTGTCTGTCTGTCTGTTCCCTTATAACTCAAGATCCAGACAATCAAATAACGTGAAATTTGTTACACATACACATAATTACATGGGGAAGGTTATAGGACAGGTTTCGTTTCATCTTGATGGGAGAGAAGGAGGGGGAGAGAGGGAGATGGGAGAGGGAGCAGGGGGAGAGGGAGATTAGAGTGGGAGCAGGGGAGAGGGAGAGAGAAAAGAAGGGAGGGAGAGAGGGGTAGGGAGGGAGATAGAGGGGAGGGAGGGAAAGAGAGGGTGGGAGAGAGGGAGAGAGAGAAAGAGTGAGGGGGCAGGGAGGGAGAGAGAGGGAATGAGGGAGGGGATGAATGGGGTGAGAGAGATGGGAGAGAGGGAGGGAGATGGAGGGAGGGAGAAAGGGAGGGAGGGAAAGGGAGAGAGGGGGAGGGAGGGAGAGAAAGAGGACGAGGGGGAGAGAGGGAGACGGGAGAGGGAGGGGGGAGAAAGGAGGGAGGGAGAGAGGGGGTAGGGAGGGAGAGAGGATGGGAAAAAGGGGAGGGAGTGAGAGATAAAGAGAAAGAGGGGGCAGGGAGGGAGAGAGGGGGGAGGAGGAAGGGAGGAAGGTGGAGAGAGGGGGACGGGGGTGAGAGAAGAAGTGAGGGAGATAGGGAGAGAGAGGGAGATGGGAGAGTTAGAAAGGGAAGGAGAGGGAGGGAGGGAGAAAAAGAGGGAGGGAAAGAGAAAGGGAGAGAGGGGTAAAGAGGGAGAGGGAGGGGGAGGGAGGGAGAGAGGGGGGAGGGAGAAAACAAAAGGTAAACAGAAAACCTTATTTCAAACCCGGGCAAAGCCGGGTACTTGCAACGAGTATCTCTATACTTAAAAGACGCATTTGTTGTCTGTCTGTCTGTCTGTTCCCTTATAACTCAAGATCCAGACAACCAAATAACGTGAAATTTGTTACACATACACATAATTACATGGGGAAGGTTATAGGACAGGTTTCGTTTCATCTGGATGGGTAGTTTAATTGTAATTAATTTTTTTTTATTTTAGTATTTTACTATATTAAAGTAATCTCGACGGCGCCATAGATAAAACTCTTCTGTGACGTCATTTCCCGATGATCGAATAGAACTTGCGCGCTGGTGCTGTATTGTGTCTTTGTGCTGCAAAGAATTGTTGATGTTTTTTCATGCTTCCCTATTTGTACAGTTTGAGGAAGGTAAATGAATGAAGAAGGATTTTAGAAGAAGTGTAAAGCCATAATAATAAGTATATATATATATATAAAGAGAGAGAGAGAGAGAGAGAGGGAGGGAGAGAGAGATAAAGAGTAAGAGGTGGCAGGGGGAGAGATGAAAGGAAGGTAGGAGGTAGGGAGGGAGGGAAAGGAGAGAGGGAGGGAGGGGATAGACAGGGGGAGAGAAGGAGGGGAGAGGGGGAGAGAGGGAGATGGGGGAGGGAGAGAGAGGGAGTAATGGAGGGAAGGAAAGAGAAAGAAAGGGAGGGAGAGAGAGGGTGGGAGAGAGGGAGGAAGAGAGATAAATAGTGAGGGGGCAGGGAGGGAGAGAGGGAATGAGGGAGGGAGGAAGAGGGAGAGGGTGAGAGGTAGAGAGGGGAGGGAGGGAGAAAGAATGGAGGGAGGGAGAAAGAAGGGAGGGAGGGAGAAAGAAGGGAGGGAGAGAGGGGTTAGGGAGGGAGAGAGGGGAGGAAGGAGAGTGGGAGAGAGAGGATGGGAGAAACGGGAGGAAGAGATAAGAGAGAGAGGGGGCAGGGAGGGAGGGAAGGAGGAAGGGGAGAGAGGGAGGGAGGTTGGGAGGGAGAGAGATGGGAGAGAGAGGGAGGGAGAGGGAGGGAGGGAGAGAGAGAGGAAGGGAGAGAGGGGGTAGGGAGAAAACAGAAGGTAAACAGAAAACCTTATTTTAAACCCGGGCAAAGCCGGGTACTTGCAACTAGTATACTTAT
Source organism: Bulinus truncatus (assembly GCA_021962125.1). Taxonomy (NCBI): domain Eukaryota; kingdom Metazoa; phylum Mollusca; class Gastropoda; family Planorbidae; genus Bulinus; species Bulinus truncatus. The sequence goes on along the minus strand of JAGDYQ010000010.1, from coordinate 6,913,650 downwards.
AAGACGCATTTGCTGTCTGTCTGTCTGTCTGTTCCCTTATAACTCAAGATCCAGACAACCAAATAACGTGGAATTCGGTACACGTACACATAATTACATGGAGAAGGTCATGGGATAGGTTTCGTTTTATCTCGATGGATAGTTTAATTGTAATTAATTATTTTTATTTTAGTGTTTTACTATATTAAAGTAATCTCGACGGCGCCATAAATAAAACTCCTCTGTGACGTCATTTCCCGATGATGCATTTTACATTTTAAAATTTTCCTACTATTAAAGCCGAATAGAACTTGCGCACTGGTGCTGTATCGTGCCTTTATGCTACAAAGAATTGTTGATGTTTTTTCATGCTCCCTGATTTGTACAGTTTGAGGAAGGTAAAGGAATGAAGAAGGATTTTAGAAGAAGTGTGAAGCCATAATAATCATAATAATAAGTATATATATATATATATATATATATATATATATATATATATAGAGAGAGAGAGAGAGAGAGAGAGAGCGAGAGAGAGAGGGAGGGAGGGAGAGAGAAAGAGAGAGAGGGGGTAGTGGGAGAGAGAGAAAGGAGGGTTGGAGGGAGGGATAAAGAGAGAGGGAGGGAGACAGAGATAACGAGAGAGGGGGCAGGGAGGAGAGAGTTGTATGGGAGGGAGAAAGGGGAAGGGAGTGGGGAGGAGAGAGATGAAGGGGAGAGAGGAGGGAGGGAGAGAGAGGGAGACGGGAGAGGGAGGGAGGGAGAAAGGAGGGAGGGAGTAGGGGTAGGATAGAGGGAGAGAGAGGATGGGAGAAATGGGAGGGAGTGAGAGATAAAGAGAGAGGGGACAGTGGTGAGAGAAGGAGGGAGGGAGAGAGTGAGAGAGAGGGAGATGAAAGAGTTAGGGAGGGAGGGAGAAAGGGAGGGAAAGAGAAAGGGAGAGAGTGGTAGGGAGGGAGAGAGGAAGGGAGAGAGGGGGGTAGGGAGAAAACAGAAGGTAAACAGAAAACCTTTTTTTAAACCCGGGCAAAGCCGGGTACTAGCAACTAGTTGTATACTATTGACATTGTATACTATTGACAATATAATGTATACTATTGACAATGTATACTATTGACATTGTAACTATTGACAATGTATACTATTGACATTGTAACTATTGACATTGTAACTATTGACAATGTATACTTTTAACAATATATCATGAAATAATATATTGAGGCATTAAAAATGTAAATAGTTACATTTTACTGTCAATAGATAGATTGTAATGTCAATAGATAGATAACGATATCAATTGTTGGATTTTGCTGTCAATAGATAGATTGAACTGTCAATAGATAGATTACGATGTCAATTGTTGGATTGTGCTGTCATTAGTTATTTTACGATGTCAAACGTTATAGTCAAACTATGAAGGGTATAGTGATCATTATAGATAATAATGTTAAAAAGTTTCATGATTTTACAGTGATACATGATACTAAAGTGTTAAATGATATATATATATACACACACACACACACACCCAACCCATTGTCTCGCAGTTTCACACTAATCTCCGACTTTTTCAAATTCATTGGACTACATTTTGAACAGCTCTATGTTCGTGATTCAATGATATTCCAGTCCAGTGGTAAGTCATTTGATGTTCCTGTGTAGGACGCGCCTCATTTGCATTCCAGGCAACGGGCCAGCCTCCCGCTTCTACGCCCCCTCCACCCTAGACAGCCGAACAGTAACACTAACACTGATCTCTATCAGAAAATAATAACTGCTGAATGAATCATACCACCACCACACAGAGACACACGCTCACATAATGAAAGAAAGAGTCTGTTGTCAAGGTTCAAGGAACGTCATCAAAGTGATGAAGAAAAAAAAAGGAATGGACACGGAGAATGGGGCGGGTGTGGGGGGAGAGGGTGTCGTTGGACCCCCCCCCCCCGCTCGAATGTGAATCTGCTGACTGGGACGTTAACTTCGAAAAGCGAAAAAAAAAAAGACTGAACACAAGTCAGGTGTGACTGTCCATGAAATATTTCATAAGTATGGAATAGTCGATAAGTCGTCTCTTATTATGTGCATCGAATTTTCTTTTTATGACAATAATTTTACTGTCCCACTCTTTAATAATCTTTCTTTGTGTGTGTGTGTTGTGTCAATATGTGTATGTGTGTGTGCGTGTGTGTGTTTTACTCTCTTGGTGTAGTTATTATTAAAATTGTTATCATTAGTACCCGTTCAGGTGTTATTGAGGTACTTTACCATCCGGTCGATACCATGGATCGAACAATACGATGAGTTACAGTATCTCATCATTTCATGTCTGTAAATCTCATTTTTCGCAAAGGATAGATGTTCGATTTCATAGGTTAACTTTCTATATTTTAATAAACCTTGAAAAACTACATCTAAGGAATATTGGCATTAACAATGAAACCAGAGCTGGAGACAGGAACCGTGAACATCAACTCTAACGTCATTAGAAGACAGTCAAGACACCCGTGACATCCAGGAAACATTTCAGTTCATTCTGAATTTCGTCTTATTAAATTTACTTGTTGATTACACTTAGGCCTATAAGTAACATTTACTTGTTGATTACATACACTTAGGCCTATAAGTAACATTCACTTGTTGATTACATACACTTAGGCCTATAAGTAACCTTCACTTGTTGATTACATACACTTAGGCCTATAAGTAACATTTAAATGTTGATTACATACACTTAGGCGTATAAGTAACATTTACTTGTTGATTACATACACATAGGCCTATAAGTAACATTTACTTGTTGATTATATACACTTAGGTCTATAAGTAACATTTACTTGTTGATTACATAAACTTAGGCCTATAAGAAGACATCATCCGACTGATGAGGAGATGGGATCATGGGAGATAGCTTGTGTGTGAGCTACGCATGACTTTGTGTGATCATGTTCTTCAAATATGAAGGAATGCTACCAAACGGACATTATGGAATTATTTTCATCATAAAGCTCAGTAATATTCCAACTTTTTTCTACAATGTTAGGAATGTGTTTATACTTTATTAATTATACTTTTGTTTCATTTTTTATATCATGTGACCAGTGGAGTAGCGAGCGTAACTCTTGCCCGGGGCACAATACCTTTTTAGCGCCCCCCCCCAAATCGAAAACCATATAATATTATATGTAAAATATACCATTTGCCGCCCCTTGGTGAGTAGCGACCGGGGCATGATGACCCCACTTGCCCTCCCCCCTCTCTACGCCACTGCATGTGACACCTTTCATTTCTATTAAACCTGACGGGCTGTGCATTTCGTAAAATATTTATTTTCAAATGCGGTCTATCTTGATGTCCCAGAATTGTATCTCACCTCTAGTGATTGCTAAAATCATGTTTGTATGTTTGTTTTGTTGTCTATCTCAGTGTATTGTCTCACCTCTCTATCTCACTTGGAACACAATGCCATTTATCTCAGCTGCGTCTAAACAGATATTTCCAAAAATGTTCTAACTGACCCAGATCTCGTTTTAGTTACTAAAGAATGAGAAATATCGGCTAGAGGTGAAGTGGTGGTGGTGGTCAGTCTGATATATTTGTCTGATCTTTCATCTGACCGTCCGTCATTTCATGTGTTAATTCATATGGGTCTGTGTTTATGTATAAAGTCCCATTACTGTCTGAATTAGCTTTTATTTGATATATTTAAAAAGAAAAACGTACTTCACAATGTATTGTGGATGGGAGATAACTGTTGGACGGGCGACAACTGTTGGAGGGGCGACAACTGTTGGAGGGGAGACAACTGTTGGAGGGGAGACAACTGTTGGAGGGGCGACAACTGTTGGAGGGGAGACAACTGTTGGAGGGGAGACAACTGTTGGGCCTACATTTTAAAGGAATGGTCGGAGAGAAAAAGAAGAAAGAAAAGAATGAACGAAAAAAATAAAATAAAAAGGTTTATTGAAAGTAGCAGTGCACGGCTCTCCGCCCCACACCCACCGCCCCCACTTGCCACCCATTCAACCGTTACAGAGAATTATTGTAAACTTACAGTAGTATGAATGTATTTATTTTAAACCTTGGTTTTTTTTTCTTTCAAGTCATTTCACAAATCTTTTTGAATAGTTTAATAACCACAGGGACAGGGGCGGGGGACGGGGGTGAACTTTTTTTTTCTCTTTGACGACGTGACCTGCTGCTTTTCCCCGCCCCCTTAACTCCACCGATGGATATTACTTTTGATACCCCTTCCGCCCACCCCTCTGCACCAACTCTACTGTTATTGACCTGGCTGGTTGGTTCTCTCTACTGCCACCCCCCCCCCCAGTCCCGATTCCACCCTAAGAATACTTCAATACCGATCGCTTCCCCCCCCCCGACTCGTATCTCACCTTCCTTCCCCCCTCCCCCCCCCCCCCACCACTAGCATATTCCTCTAATAGTCCAGGCCTATCACCTAATAGTTCTAGTGTAAAGTACTCGCTGCTAGGTGTCCAGGGGGACGGGGAGATAGCCGATCTAAAGTCAAGAATGTTGATTATGCAGGGCCAGCAGTCAAGATCAAAAGGAGCTGGTAGAAGCCGACGCCCGTTGATAAGGAACTACTGTAACCTGCGTTAAAATTCCCCTCCCCCTCCTTCCTTTCACCCCATACCTCAGATCTCTCCCCCCCCTCCCGGTCCTCTCAGCCTAGACCCCTCACTTTACCTTCATGTTTCTGCTCCCATACGCCACCAGCTTTCCCCCCCCCCCCAATCCTTTCCACGTCTGTTACCAGGCCATGAACTCTACAGACCGGAAGTGACCCTTCTGGCTTTTATTTTCGTGACCTCACGTGACCTTTCCGTCAACTAATAATTACTCACATATCCCAGGTCATGTTTCTCGTAGACTTGAGTTTATCTCATATATATCATCTACATATAACCTTTATTGATCATGTACACACATATAAAACTAACATACGTGTAGAATAAACAAGAGAGAAAGAGAACAAGTTACAGCGGTTCTCATCTTGGCAAAATTTAACTACAGACAACGATTTATTGAAATATTTACTTTTTCAGTAGTTTTTCCAGTAAGAAGTTTGTATGATGGTACATAATATGAATAAAAAAGCGCTCAAGAATTTTTAGTCATTATTTAAAAAAAAAAAAAAACTTACACCTGCCTTTAGTAACTAGGAGTAGCACCCCTTGCCTCCTACACTCTGCAACACCACTGTCTGTATATAGTACCAGATATTCTATAATTGTGATGGTTGTATGCATGATAGCCTTTAATAATGATGGTTCAATTCATGATAATGAAATCAATAAGTGATACAAGGCGATCTAATATTTACAAATACACATGTCGATCTACGGTCAATCAACGATCGATCTACGGTCAATCTACGGTCAATCTACGGTCGATCTACGGCCAGTCTATGGTCAATCTACGGTCAATCTACAAGTAATTCGTCCTTACTTGGTCAGCTATGAAAAATGGATCAACATTCGAACCGGTTAATCCACGTCAAACCAAACGTCTCTCAATATCCAGGGGACAGGGAAGTTAAAACATATTTTATTATTCATCAATCGAATAACGATGTTCATATCAAGTCAACTTTTGAGACCCACCGTAAAACAAGTATAAGTAGAGCAATGGATACATGCTGGACTAGTACAATATCTTGATAAAAAGTATTTTCAAGTGATGTTTACTACTTTTTCCAGTGTCCAACAGTTAAAAATATTGAGTTTCACAAGGGATATCTGATGACTACTCATTGTAGTCTCATTGACTTCCCCCCACCTCACCCAATCTTTTTGTATAGACTTGTGTCATTGACCCACCGACTGGCCCTGGCAGTTTATTAAGTCACAAAATAAAGAATCATTTATTTGAACTTATTTGTATTAATCATAAATTGACAAATCCACTAAAAAAACTTGAGACGTCCAGAGTAAAATGTACCGAGTCTCAGTCTCCCCCCCCCCTCCTTTATGTCATTGTAATTTGACGTCCACAATGTTGTCTACTCACTAGTCTAATTCGTCAAGGTCCTGCCTATCTCATGATGTTAAACGTAGCTCTTATAGTCATGAGCCGCCTGGACATTGGATACAAGAATTATGGGATGTTTATACACTGATACACAGAGATGTGAATATACTTAGAGAGGGCACAAACCATAGACTATATAGAAGGAGGCTCTATCTATCTATCTATCTATCTATCTATCTATCTATCTATCTATCTATCTATCTATCTATCTATCTATCTATCTATCTATCTATCTATCTATCTATCTATCTATCTATCTATCTATCTATCTATCTATCTATCTATCTATCTATCTATCTATCTATTTATCCATCTATATATCTATCTATCTACCTATCTATCTATCTATCTATCTGCCTATCTATCTATCTATCTATCTATCTGCCTATATCTATCTATCTATCTATCTATCTATCTTCTCTCTGACTTTGCATGATGTCTATCTAAATTTATTTCTGTCTAAATATAGCCTACACAATATTAAAAATGTGTGCGTCTTTTAATGTATCTATTAAACTATCTGTAGATATTAGGACACATACGTAGACAGCAATTAGAAATATGCGGTACAGTGACCTTTAATACCGTATCTCCTCAAGTACTATCCGACATGACCAGTGTGGCACGGTCCACATACCACAGATGTGGTGGTGGGTGGTAGTAGAAAGGGGAGGTTGTTGAACGAAATTTAAATCACACACGCACATTAAAGGAACATATCTTCAGACTCGAGTTACCGTTACCTGGTTCCTCATGGATGGCAACTCTAGATGCCAAGAATTATGAGCAGGCTGTTACAGTTACCTACCCTGTTGTCGAGAAACTTTTGATCCACTACAAAATGTTTCCAAGGGGTCTTATTTTTTTTTTTATTATTCTGTTAAGGTTTATAACTTTAGATAATCAAATTTCATTCCATCAGTTTGAAGATTGTGATTCACCCATAATCATTTTAAAATGTTTATTACAGAATAACATGTATTTATATAAATATACTGGTTTACCTAGTTGAAGTACATCGCCATGTTGTACGTCCCGAAGAATCATGAAGATCATTCACAGGATGATTTTGTCTCATAGACTTTTTCAAGTAAAATGTTAATCAGAAAAAAAAATGTTTTGATTTGATCTTACCCAGAGGCGTACCTAGGGTGGGGGGAGGGGGCGTCCAAATTCGAAAGTCCCCCCGGGACCCAGCTTGAGGGGGGGGCCCGAATTTTTTTTTACATTAAATATTAACTACATTATCTCATGTCATGGTGTTGAATGTCAAAATGCAGGGGCCCCCAAAGTAGCCAAGTCCCGCGGGTCCCCAAATCCAAAGGTTCGTCACTGATTTAAATAGGAAACATTACAAATTGACATTATCCGTTTCATTCTTCTTGTAACAGCATGATGTAGAGTTGTCACAATTATCTAGATGTATCTTGTGTCTGATTCATCTGTTTATCGCACAATTGCATGATTCTGATTCATCTGTTTATCGCACAATTGGATGATTCTGATTCATCTGTTTATCGCACAATTGCATGATTCTGATTCATCTGTTTATGGCACAATTGCATGATTCTGATTCATCTGTTTATCGCACAATTGGATGATTCTGATCCATTTTTTTATCGCACAATTGCATGATTCTGATTCATCTGTTTATCGCACAATTGCATGATTCTGATTTCATCTGTTTATCGCACTATTGCATGATTTATCTTTGCTCCATTGACGTATCATATCATGATAGATGTTTAATCATATCCTCTCTCATATTAGTCTTTTGTATTTCTATCATATGGACAATCGATTTCTTCATTCTCTATATGACACTGTGGCTTTTGTAACAATGACATCCATTAGCAACAATTTACCTGTTGGCTTTAGAAAGTTTCAGGAATCTGACCTGCGAAATGTCGTCCAACCATGAGGGCACAAATAGACAACTCAAGATATTTAAATGACTACTGACTACATCAAGGCGACAGAAATAACTGACCAACTCAAAAATTGATGAGATTTTCCAAGTCTGTATGTCAACTTCCCCAACAATGTAAAACTGTTGACACAAGCCAGGTTATTGGTCACTAGGTTCTTGTCAGTCTGGTGCAGGTGAACGTCGTGTCGGTACTTAACCTGAGTAAACATTCAATTAAATGTTATGCTGACGAAAGCTTTCTTCCCTCAATCTTTGTTTCTTCCCTCAATCTTTGTTTCTTCCCTCAATCTTTGTTTCTTCCCTCAATCTTTGTTTCTTCCCTCAATCTTTGTTCTCAGCTCCTAATTTGTTAATTTATGGACACGAAATTTTGTTAAGCGATTCGCGCTAAATTTGTAGGAATACCATCTTCTGTATTGTGTGAATACCATCTTCTGTATTGTGTGAATACCATCTTCTGTATTGTGTGAATACCATCTTCTGTATTGTGTGTATACCATCTTCTGTATTGTGTGAATACCATCTTCTGTATTGTGTGAATACCATCTTCTGTATTGTGTGAATACCATCTTCTGTATTGTGTGAATACCATCTTCTGTATTGTGTGTATACCATCTTCTGTATTGTGTGAATACCATCTTCTGTATTGTGTGAATACCATCTTCTGTATTGTGTGAATACCATCTTCTGTATTGTGTGAATACCATCTTCTGTATTGTGTGAATACCATCTTCTGAATTTTGTGAATACCATCTTCTGTATTGTATGAATACCATCTTCTGTATTGTGTGAATACCATCTTCTGTATTGTGTGAATACCATCTTCTGTATTGTGTGAATACCATCTTCTGTATTGTGTGAATACCATCTTCTTTATTGTGTGAATACCATCTTCTGTATTTTGTGAATACCATCTTCTTTATTGTGTGAATACCATCTTCTGTATTTTGTGAATACCATCTTCTTTATTGTGTGAATACCATCTTCTGTATTTTGTGAATACCATCTTCTTTATTGTGTGAATACCATCTTCTGTATTTTGTGAATACCATCTTCTTTATTGTGTGAATACCATCTTCTGTATTTTGTGAATACCATCTTCTTTATTGTGTGAATACCATCTTCTGTATTGTGTGAATACCATCTTCTGTATTGTATTGTAATATTGGTCACTTCAGGAAAACAGCTGATAGCCTGTAGCTTATCAAATTTTAATATCTGTGTTGGCTGATATTATAGAGACGCATAAAAAATTATAATAATTATCCAGAAATATAAAAAAAAAACTAAAAAAATGTATTTAGTTATATATAGAGAGAAATATAGCGAAAAATCAAAGTGTTTAATGGAACCGAAAAAATGTAGATTTATTAAATGGATGGCATTTTCTTAGATCTAGTTGTTGAAAAATATTTTTGTCTGGAAACAACCACCCAATCTGGCAGCTCTGGGTACATGCATTAATTAAACATTGGGCAAGACTTTATTATCTTAGATTAGAAATCAAGAATATGACACCAATGTAATTCTCTATTATACATTAAACCCTCGTCTGGGAACTATTTAGTGTAAGGGGGTGGGTGGGCGTGCGGTGTAGAGTACTACCTGTAGAACAAGGGAGTCCTGGATTTGAAAGTTCGAAGCTCAGGGATAACCTAGGGATTATTTCAGGTCCTGGTGAAAGTTACCAACTTTAAAGTTGGAGGAATAAGGCGACTGGGTGTTGTGCTAACCACACAATCAGTGACTACGCCATGGCTACTGAAACAGGTGAATTCTACACATCATCTACCTGAACCGTTTAGGGAACTTGTACTTTATTTTTAATTTGACTGTACAGTGGGTATTCGGTTAAGGAACTTAATCCGTTCCACAATTATGTTCGCTATCCGAATTGTTCGTTAACCGATCATTGATTTACCATATATGTTAATGGAAATTCGATTAATTCGTTCTGGAGATCCTAAAAACTAAATTAAAAAAAAATTGTCATGTACAAGAATAATTTCTTAGTAAGTTTATTTATTACAAATATGATACATGCATACAGTCTTGCTTATTAATCAGTTCTTTCCCTTTCTTTGGGCGTTAAAGAACATGTCCAATGTCAGTTGTTTTTCTCTCTCCTTCAGGACTTTCAGGTAATGATTGATAGCAATGACGTTGTGGAGATCAGCAACCATATTGAAATCAGCTTGTTTAATGCCAGATCTCCTTTTAAAGTGTGTAAACCAGCCAGTGGTAGCCTTGAATTCTAGATTTTCGGAGGACGAGCCTGGAGTTTGTTCTTTCAATTTCTCAAAAATTTCTCCAGCCTTCTCTTGAATGATGGCCATTCTAGTTACATCTCTTTTCACCTCCCGTTCATTTATCCAAACTAAAAGCAAACTCTCGATTTTATCATGGATGACACTTTTTTGCTTCTCAGATGTAATTTTCGTTACTCCTTTAGCGGCTTGAGTCTTCTTGATGTTATCTTTTTTTAGCTAGGATTGTGCCTACTGTAGACCTGTTCAAGCGTACTGCCTGGTAACATCAGTCATTATTTGTCCACTCTCTACTTTAGTTATAATCTCTTGCTTGGTTTTTATGGTGAGCACAGTTCTTGGCACTCCACTCTTTTCAGGTCCCATAATATTTTCAAATTTTCAGGGTTATTTTTATAAGGCGTTTAGAGAAGCACATACGAAAACCACAAGGACATAAACCAACTACACATGTATGGTAAACTATTGACAATGTGTCGTCGCACACTACCTACGCGTCGTATGGTGCTGCCTCACTGCTACGTATTATGAATGATGACGTGTCAGCGCACGCGCACATCCATTTTCATGACAAAATGAGGACTGATGTCGGGTGTTTCGAGAGCCGAGACGTTTTCGTTAGAATTAGTTTTTGTTCGTTATCCGAATTTTGTTCGTTGTCCGAACACAAAAATCTTTCCTGAAAGTGTTCGTTGTCCGATTTGTTCGCTGTCCGAACAGTTCGTTAACCGAATACCCACTGTATTTGAATCATATTGTGTTAAGTTTTTATTTGTCTCTTTCAGATATTGTTCTTTAGTCTATTTACTCAAATTTAGTATTACATACAGACAGAAGGGATGACAGATAAGACCATAACGTTCGGCCATACATGTAGACGTAAGGCTATACAAGTACAGGTATGCAGGAAGCGTCTGTCTTTGGGGGGGGGGGGTACGGTTGCAACTAGGGCGACAGCCGCAGACCCCACACCTCAGTGGCCCCTGGGGGTGGTGTCAGCGGCCTGGTATTCTATTACCCTTCAGATGTAAAAATCAAGTAAACACCGATTCTGATACTCACACCTTGCCACCTTGCTCTGCCCCCCTCCACCCTAGTGTTGCCGTCTTTGGCACGTGCTTAGTAAAGATTTTGTCTACGTCCTTCTCTGTAAAAAATGACTTTAACAAAATATATAACAAAATGGATTAAAATTTTAAAAAAATTCAAGTCTTTTATTTTTTAATAATTAAAAAAAAACTCAATTATTCTGTTGTAAGTCTAGTAACTCTAATTCAAATTTGAATTCTACTTAAGCACATTCTAACAAAGTGATGAACGGGTTGTCGTGGAACATATCATGTCAGTTCTAGTGACGCGACCAATGTATCAACCACATGGATGCAATTAGTATTTCTTTTCTTTCCAGATATACATACATAAATCATTCTTACATGGAGAATAAAAAAAAACAGCCTCACATTTCCAAATAAACTAGTGAAGCCCCCTGAGTGTCTATAGATGGGTTGACACTTTTAATCGTCATGGTGATGGTGTTTATTCTTTGACACCTTTTCATGTCAAATTTGAATAAAATGAAAGAAAAGTCAACTAAGAAAATAAAATGTAAGTGGAGCTGAGAGGGTTTTTTTAAAAATCCAAATCCCATTCAATATTCGACATTTTTACTTTTTTTTTTTCGAGATTCTATGCCCAGCACATGACAAATTTTATTTTTGTCAATGACCGTATCATAGCAGCAACTCGGTAACACTTTGTATATGGGATTGACCTTCATACTGTTACTGTAGGTTACTACAAACAGTCCTATTTTTCTAAAAAAAAAAAGGGTGACCGGAACGCCGTCGTGTCATAAAGAAATAACACTGAAAATAGTGCATAGAATAGAAGTCTACGGAAAAAAGGTGCCGGAATGCCGTTCCGGTGCGTTCCGCTAGAAAATAAAAAAACACTGACTACACACACGGGCAGCTCAAACAACATCCACGTACTAATATAGATCCTAAAGAGATCAATAGATTATTTTAACACAGCCTTTACATTTGAAGATAACAAATATTTCTACTGCAAAAATTAAATTTTCTCGCCTTGTGTTTGGAAAACTTTAATTTTTCATCATAATTTGTTGGATATTTATTTCTAAATTTTAGAATTTTCTAACAACATTTATCCGAGATACTTAATATGTCAGGTCAGAGCGGAAACATACGAAAGTCAAATATCATCTTCAGTGGCGTAATAGTGAGGAGCTTAGGTTGTTCGTCAATATACTTATAGCAAGAAGTGCCATTTTCACCACTGCAGTGTTGCAGCATTGAAATCTGACGCTATTAAACATTTTACATGTAGTCATCATTAGAATGTTTTGACAGACATCACTGAGTACGTCAAATACATGCAGCTGTGATCTACATCCCACATTAAGTCCTTCATAGATTATTTTAACAGACGTCAAGGAGCAATCACGTACACATCTATTAAGGTGTACCATTCAAGTCACAAATATAGTTACACTGTGTTTTAATTTGTTTCCAACTTCTGTCTCCAATGAATTAGCGCACCTCAGAGGGACTCACCCGGATGTGAGGCGCTTCTCTGATTATTTTGGACAGATAAACAACAGATAAACAACAGATAAACAACAGATAAAAGACAGATAAACAGCAGATAAACAACATAAAAACAACAGATAAACAACAGATAAAAGACAGATAAACAGCAGATAAACAACAGATAAATAACAGATAAACAACAGATAAATAACAGATAAACAACAGATAAACAACAGATAAAAGACAGATAAACAAAAGATAAACAACAGATAAATAACAGATAAATAACAGATAAATAACAGATAAACGACAGATAAACGACAGATAAAAGACAGATAAACAACAGATAAACAACAGATAAACGACAGATAAACGACAGATAAAAGACAGATAAACAACAGATAAACAACAGATATACAAAGTATACAATAAATTAATTAATCCACTGATGTTTGCGATCACTATTACGGGTGATAAAGGTCATGTGAAGGTCACTGTCTGCACGAGTTAAACTGACACCTTCAGTCTCGACGTCTGGTGTATTTGGAACTCAATGCCTGGAGGATTCTTAATTGGCCACCTACCTGGTTCATATTTACGAATGCAAATTTATTCAAGAAAAACATCTTAAATTTCAAATAAGTTTACACTTATAGTATATTTAAATTGTTGGGTGAATTTCCTCAGGATGAAGTTGTGTAAAGGAAGCGATGATTTCAAATGGTTGGTGTGGTTATTGTTTGTTTATAAAATGATAGTCCAACATGCATTGTACATGCCGCTAGTTCTAATCCCATTCAATGCAAGCTACTTATGTGCCCATGCACTCGTCACGTGCGCAGTGTAGCATTGTTGGTCCAGCTATTGCGGTCAGCGAAGGATTCACGTATAAGCTGCACAAACTATAGCTTAGGGCCCCCACTTTCTTGGGGCCCACAATAAATTGTCCGAGTGGGATTGTTTTCATAAATTCTTAAATATTTGTCCCTGACATATCTGGAGTATAAAAAGGGCCATATATCTCAAATAGATTAGGGCCTTATAAAGTCTAAACCCGACCCTGATTGTGGTGATGTGACCACAAAACTAACCCAATTGTGATCGAAGGGATCGATGATTATTCGGAAGATTGAATAGTTCAGTAATAACGGCCTTTGTGCCTCATGACTGTATGGGGTCATGACATGGAACTAATTCTACACATACGGCACTCCATGGAACTAATTCTATACATACGGCACTCCATGGAACTAATTCTACACATACGGCACTCCTTGCCACATATCACACCCACCCTAGGGCCTGTGTATTTCTTAGGCCTAATGTAGTCTAATGGGTTGATCTAAAAGAAGGTTTCATAAATGTATGTGCATCTGCCACACCCGATAGAGGGCTATTAAAGGTAGAGAAAATTGTAAACAATATCCTGTGTTACAGAGAATCAGTACCAGTGGAGTACAGGTGGCCTTGATAGTACGCTGGAACTAGAGTGACTGCTTGGACCTGCATGGGCTGGTCATGTACTAAAGCCCTATCTTGGTCCAGCTCTTATGTAAGGCAATCGACAAATGCCGTCAATGGTAGGCAGGCTGATTGTTTTGACCAGCCATTGTACTACTTTACAGTTGATGTCATGGTAACGAAATGAACACAAAGCTAGAACATCATGTGACAGCAACAATGCTCGTTCAGAACAAAACGGGTGACTGATATAAGTGACGCTCTGAATCACAAACTCCTAAGAAGCACCATGATTTCCGCAGATAGATTTGTCTGGTGTGTGATGGGACGGAGGATTGGAGCATACACGCTGAATATGTGAGCTGGGCGGAGGGTGTAATATGTGATCTGGGCGGAGGGTGTAATATGTGAGCTGGGCGGAGGGTGTAATATGTGAGCTGGGCGGAGGGTGTAATATGTGAGCTGGGCGGAGGGTGTAATATGTGAGCTGGGCGGAGGGTGTAATATGTGAGCTGGGCGGAGGGTGTAATATGTGAGCTGGGCGGAGGGTGTAATATGTCCACATGTTACATTAGTATTGATATTGTTGTTATATAATTTAAAAGTAATTATCCAAATATAATATAAACAATTTAACAAAAAAAAAAAACATGTGTAAAAGCGGGCTACAAGCAGGTGACGTTATTTCAAGAGTTGAATTGGGAAATATTACTTCCCCTGGACTATGGCTGTTTGTTAAGAAAAGGGAAAAAATCAGAGATCAAGAAATTAAAAAAAAAAATATGAAGAAAAAACCAAGTCATCATGGACAACTTTGTCAACGTACACCATGACAGTAAAAAAAATGAGGGCCGGGAGGGGGGAAGAGGAGGGAGGACCGTCTAGAGAGCATAGTCGTTAATCTTTTAAGTACAGTGTTTAACTGTGATGAAATAGTCAGACTCTGCAACTAAACAATTGTACAACACGTACTCTTTGTACTTGAATCATTCTATTATATATAGTTTGAGGTTTAAAGGGGGAGACTTAGGGCGTACATTGAAAAAAAAAAGCCACACGACGCTAATCTGCATATCCCCCCACACCCCTAGCATACACTGACACGCACACACACACACACACACACACACACATGTTTAGTTTCAAATATTTAAAAAAAATCGTGATATAAAAATATAAATGAATTTCTTTTTTTCAAAAAGTTTGGCTGCTTCCACCTGTTAAAGCGTCTAGCCAATGAAAAACCTTGAAATCTTCCGTCGCGTGTCGCAATTTTTTGTATATAATTTCGACCTTACGTCCTCTCTCGACACCTACTTGTGGCTGACACTGGAGGGGGAGGGGGTGGAATGGGGGGGGGACACACCATCCTGTTCCGTTTGTGTGATCATGGGCGTGAAATATTAGGGTAACATATTCCCCTCCACCCCTTTCCGCCAGGCCAACAATGTTGCTACCGTATGGCTTTATTTCAACATGCAAGAGTTTACAATTCTTCAACCAAATGTGTGTTATCAGTTGTTGAGCATACGTTTGATGTACCCACATATATCAAGTTGTGTCTTTGTAATTTCACACAGAACACACAATATGTCCAACCCTCTCAAGATAAATTACGATCATCTACCGTTTTCTTTCATATTGTCGACATTTATGTCTTCTCATGGTTTTGTACCTACCCCCCCCCCCTCTCTCTCTCTCTTGTGATCTCTGTCTATTTATCTTTATTTAACTAAACGTACAGGTTTGTATGTGTATGTGTGTGTGTGTGTGTGTGTTTTCCAAATGTATAATAATCTGTTAACAAAAGAAAGTTAACAATACAAAGTAAAAAGAAAAAGTTGTCAACTCACCAAAATAATTTGTATTGATATCACGTGATCGACCTTCATTTCTCGTAATGTTTAATTTAATTAGACTTTCATACATGTATACAATCAACAGTAAAGACATAAACACATACAACACATATATAATAAGAAATAAATAATACGTAAATAGACATACTTACATACAGACAGTCATACATACAGGCATACATAAACTTATTTAGACAGACATATAGATAGATATATAGATAGATAGATAGATGGATAGATAGATAGATAGATAGATAGATAGATAGATAGATAGATAGATAGATAGATAGATAGATAGATAGATAGATAGATAGATAGATAGATAGATAGATAGATAGATAGATAGATAGATAGATGTGTAGGCTCCACAACGTTTTTCATTGGTTAAAAAAAATCCAAGTATTGCATCACAGATCAAGGCTCTATCACATGACTACCGAAATGTTATTAGTTTGTAATTATTGACATTAGACCTGTGAGCTACTCAGTGTCTGTGACCTACTGACACCTGCAACAAGTCGGGTGAGAGACAAGAGTGGAACTGTACCACCTGTTGAAATCACACAGCAGACAACAAGGCAGGTTGGGAGTAATTTCAAAAAATGCTCGCGCGCATTAACGATTGGTTGGTTTAAATGGTGCATGAAGAGGTCTGTGTTGAGCAGTTGAATCAACAGGTGGCGGTGGTGAAGAAGGACATTTACAGAGCAGACTTCGATTGTCTGGGCTACTTTGAAACTTTTTTTTCGTAGCCCATGACCTAAAAAAGTAGTGAGTTGCAAAAGAGTTGTAGTTTTTTTTTTTACCCAGACGTCACTCCACTTGGTGTACTACCAGGGGACGCGTGCATTATATAAGAGGTGGGGCGATGGAATGGGGGGTGGGGGTATGAGGCATGCGACAAGTTGAATTTGGAAGACGAGATTTGAAACTTTGAAAATCAGCAGATTGCAATTACTGATCGTGCTTCCCATTGGTCTGTTCTGAAGAACGTGCATAATTTTCATTGGTTGCAGCACGTAATCAGACGACAGCTATGTGTATGTATATTTGTTAGCATGCATACGAGTGTGTGTGTAAATAAAAGTGTATGTATGTGTGTGTGTGCATATATGTGTGCAGGGCGACCCTAACAACGGCGGGGCCCGATGCGAAACGGTTTGCGCGGGGCCCAGTCTGGGTAGGGATAACGATAATAAATGAAAATTAAGATTAGAAAACAAAATCATTTTTGTATTTTATTCATTCTTTACTAAGTACAAAATCACGATCATATTAAGTTTACGAGCCTTGCATAAAGCGAAGTCATACAGTATATCATCAAAATTATGTTTCCTATATAGATCATGGCAGTGAACTATACACTACATACAGAGAATGGCAGTAGACTATAAATACACAGACTGGCATAAACTATACAAACAGAGACTGGTAGTAAACAATACTCTACATACAGAGACTGACAGGAAACTA
>JAGDYQ010000010.1:6883161-6895578 GCA_021962125.1 Bulinus truncatus | reverse complement strand
GTACAGGAAATTGAGCACCATAAGCTCGCGAATAAATTGTTTCCCGAAATTGCTCGCCTTTTAATGCGATAGTGGGGCGTGCTAAATGGTCACAGCAAACAGAAGCGACATTCTTCGAAAGATTTGTTTTTTTTAAAGACGAAATTATAATGTCTGCGTGATCCCCTTCATAGCCTTTGAAGTATGACTAATTGGGGTATTAACGGTGGGCCCTCTACGGACAATGCGGCGGAAGCTATGGAAAAAAAAGAGAGAGGAGAATAGGGGGAACAGAGTGAATTTAATTTTAAGCTGTTGTAATGTAAGATGGGGCGTTCTGACGAAGCTCCAGAACTACCAAGAACAGAGCGACACCATATGCATCATATCATATGCGGTCAATGGGGTATGCACTATCTGTTACTGGGTGACTGTTAGGGCAAGGACAGGAGGAAATTGAAAGGGGGGAGGGGAGAGGTAGCATTTATTTGTCTCCAGCCAAAAAACAAATTCTGTACCTCTGAAAATCTCGGACAAAAAGTTTTTTTTTAGAGCATTTTTGTATGAACACCATTTTTTTTCTATTTTTTGAATATTTTTTTCCTGCTTTTTTGCCCCACCCCTTTCAGTAGTAATTCTTGTTATAAAATTTAGTGCCAACAGACCATCACATCCGCCCAACAGATACACAGCCAGGGCCCCTTTCAGCAAGTTTCAAGAAATCAGGTAATGAAACCCCCCTCACCCCGCAGAAATTTGCCGTCCCTTAAATATTCTTGCGCGTCCCTAGCCGAAGTAACTCCCCCGCAGAATAACGGCTCTGCTTGTAAACAAACTACTTACAATTACACTCAACACAAGTTTATTAAACGAAGATTACGTGCTCACTATAATGATTGAACATAATTCAGACAACTCAAATTATGAAGTTAACTCCAGTGAAGTAACCTCAACAATCATTTAATTCTTGAACATAAACTGATAAAAAGAGTAAACTCAGGAGAATTACAATAGCAAACTGTAAACATGCATCATCTGCATCGACCCCCAAACTAGACTCTACTAGAGCATGCCATCCACATCCTATGAGCTCAGAGCTCGACTTATTGCACAACAAACCAGGTGCTAACTGTCGATTTAAATATACGTCATTTGTGCCAAATGGCGTATACGTAAAAATCTACATCTACTACAAGAACAAGATGGCGGAATGACGCCATAAGCTACTGCGGTGAGTTCACACTACCGAATCGCGTCATCAAGCCAAGGCTATCCACTATTTCTCCACGCAGATATGATTTTACGTAGTCACACCTATAGATAGATAAGGAGCTAACACTCTCACTAACTACTCGTAAATTATATCTCTCATTTTAAAACAACATACAGATTCATACGCGTAGCCTACAGATGAACAAGCAGCGTAATTCACAAACAAATTTACCTAAATAGGAGGAGAATAACGATTTTGTTCTCGGCTAAGATGGATCTTGTGTATTGTTCTCATCCAACTCTAACCTCATCTGAACTCTAACCATATGATGACTTTGACCGTTAAAACAAGAAGGATCCCCTAAAGGTTCCAGGAGTTCATCCATCAATATCAGAGAAAATGTACGGATCTGAAAGAACGCTAATGGCAACACTCACGATTTCACCTTAGAGCCAAATTTAAAGAAATAAATGCGTCACTGACGGAGCGACACTAATTTCAGAACAGTTTAGGGAACTAGAGGACGGATCGTTTTTCTAGATTGGTAGTCGAAAGATCTTAACTCGCAGTCGGTTCATTCTAGGTAAAATAGGAAATTGCCTTCGAGGGATTGCCGTTTATTTGGCTGGAGGAGAAAAAGGAAAGTCAATACTCTAAACTATGGTAATATGTAGACAAAATGATTTTTATTATTTTTAGAATAGGCATTGTCAGCAGTTAATTCAATTATTTTTACATACTGATTACACATAGGAAAAAAGCGCGGATAGGCATCACATATATAATGGACATTTTGTAAAAATTATTAGATAAATATAATTATACAAATAGATAATCTACATATCTGCGATCGATACGCACTAGTTTACATCAATTCTTTTGCTTTCTCTGATCTTTTATTGAACAAAAACTAGTCAACTAGTTGACGTCCTACGAAATAGTGCATTGACACATAACTAGTGTAAGTGCGGGGGCGGACGGATTGAGGCCCCGGATGTTGAAGGAAATATTTTGGCCCCCTTCCAAATACAGAGACGATTATCACAACAAGGTTTAGTGGGAGACTAGGGAGCGACCGATTATCGGATCGGTATCGTTATCGGACCGATATTGGCACTATCGGTTAATATCGGATCGACCGATTTTTGTAGGAGAGACCGATATTCGAACCGATATTGGCACTATGGGTTAACTATCGGACCGGCTGTTTTTGACTGCCGATACATTGTTTTTTTTTCACAACAGAGTTGCAGGAAAAAAATCCGTAAATAACCAAATTCTGTAACCAGATCAAACAAGATTTAAAAAAAGGAAAAAAAAACCCATACACAGAAATTGTCACGTCCACAAAAATTGCATCAGCGATATGACCTTGAAACAATAGGGATTTTTTTAATTCTAATGTATGACCTTGAATGATACAATTAGTGAACTTCTGTGTGTATTTTTTTTTGGGATGGGAAGTTGGGGGGGGGGGGAACAAGACTTACGTGTTGGCGAAGTGTTACGAAATATGACAGGGAAGGGGTGAGCATGGGTTGATATACGTCATTAGCTGTAGCACGAGAAAAACACGTGTTTGGCATTGTTGTTGATTAAAAAAATATCGGTATCGGTATCTGTATCGGTAACAATGCTGGGGAAAAATATCGGTATCGGACTATCGGTAAAAAGGCATATCGGGACTGGGAACACACCCGCTGCGCCCGTCCTTAAATCCGCTCATGTGTAAGTACGTTTTTTTTTATAAAATGTTACTTATAAACATTTAATCAAACAACTTTGATTACTGTACATGATGTCTAAAATAATTAAACGAAGATATGTCAGCAAACGAAAAATAATGTCAAATATTACAAACAAAACAAATATTACACACAACAACAGACAGACAGACAAACAGACAGACAGACAGACAGACAGACAGACAGACAGATAGATAGATAGATAGATAGATTGGATAGATAGATAGATGAATGGTTGGTTGAATGTATGGATAGATAGATAGATAGATTATATAGATAGATAGATAGATAGATAGATAGATAGATAGATAGATAGATAGATAGATAGATAGATAGATAGATAGATAGATAGATAGATAGATAGATAGATAGATAGATAGATAGATAGATAGATAGATAGATAGGTGGATGGATAGATGGATAGATATAGAATGACAGACAATCTGAAATATATGCGTACATAGACATAAGGACAGACAAAATTATATAGAGCCCCCAACAATAAATGTTCCTTGCCTAGGGCATCCAAATGTTCCTTTGCCTAAAGCCTCCAATCGTTCCTTTACAAAGAGCCCCCCCCAAATAAATGTTCCCTTGCCTAGGGGGCCCCTAAAACGTAAGAAGTGCTCTGGTAATGCAGGGTATCAGTGTTATATATATATATATATATATATATATATATATATATATATATATACTTTAGTAGCATTACTTATGTTTCTAGTGTCGGTCTTTTTACTGTGTACAAATATTCGTGAATGCCCAACTTCCAATTCCTAGAATTCTTGACGGTTAACCGATAAGTCAAAGTCCAATAAACAGTCTTTCTTACACGGACCACAATTAGATTGCAACCTCCACCGCCCCCTTCCTCTTTAACAAGTCAACACCTGTAGTTGGAAGTTGTCGGTACAAGGGGGTCAGGCAAAGGTTGAGGGTGGCCAAAGAAAGGTGTGTGGGGGGGAGGAGAAAAAAAAGAGTGACCATTTGTCCGGTAGGCGATTGCCCGTGGTCGAACGGCATTCTTGGGATGCTTGACCGGACGTGAGTTGGCTGACCCCCCAGGACCCTAGATGTAAGCAAGATTAAATGGTGTAAAGGGGAGGGAATCGTTGGGGTCAGGAGTAAGTCTATACCTGATTGGTTACGACTGATAGCGATTGATTGTTTGTTTGTGTTTACGTTTAAGTCGAATAGCTATATCTTATTCCCCTGCTCTATAAACACATGGCGGGGAAGAGAGACGTATTAATGAATCAAACAGTCTATTCAGCTCTATTGTTATGTCTATGTATAACTCTATCAATGCGTGTCTCAGGGTTAAGCTGAGAATAAGATTCTTATTTGCATGCCTCTAGTTTTACATGTAAGTGTTTAAGATTATGTCTTTTACTTGATACCAAAAATGTTTAACAATTTCACGTTTCCGAGGGACTATTAACTGGCCTATTCTTTCGATCCATCTCAGTCCTTCTCAGAATCTTTGACGGCGTTTGTGGGTTGGCAATTAGTGTCAGGCATTTAAACGCCTTTCATATGAGAACGGCCCGGCTGTGGGGAGTCATTCTGGGTACGAATGGTCGTTCGGCTTGTCGATCCTGAAGGGTCCAGGGCTCGATTTCTATGCTGACCAAATGAGATTTTTGGGTCATGGTGAAAGTTTCCCCTATGTCTCCCAGGTGCCTCACGTGGCCAACTACACCATCAGCTATGAAAGAAGGGAACTGCAAATACCAATCTCATCGTCGGTTTTATGATCTAAGAGATAATCATCCCATCCTTACAGTGACTTCACGGGTATCAGCAATTTAGTAACAAATCTAATCTACATTCACTAGGCACTGTTCAACGGTCCACAATAGTAACGGTCACTTTTGTCTATTCATAGAGATAAGTCTGCTTTTTCTGTCTGTATCATTATTCGTTGTCCATCTTTCATATCTTCGCATGTTCATTTCTAACACTGAACAATATAAATGTAAAGGTGTCATTCAAACAGCTGCCAATATGATAACCGTGAGTACTATTTAATACAATTTTCAACCATGACGTTAACATGTGACTATATATACATACAACCTGGCATTCAGACATATTCCAAAGTAAGCATAGACTTATTATATGAGACCCTTAACTCTTTAAAAATCAATATCGATATTTTTTTGAATTAGCAGCTACTGGACCCAAACCCTTCAATTATTTTAAAAAATTATCATGTTGATTCATTTAGACTAAGTTAGACACTAAAACTAGCCCTATGCTCATTCCATCGTTGGCAATGAGTTAATGAAACATTAGATTTACTTATTTTATTTGGCATACAACAATTTATTGTATATTGTCTACAAAGGCCTGTTCGCTGTAAAATATTAAAACAAACAAAACGAACCTATTACAGAGTACATGTACTGTGTTGCTTATACACTTCTTCCCCCTCCCCCCACAGGCTTTTAGAGTCTTGGATCACCTGAACTTTTCCCTAACACCCCCTTACTTACCATTCTTGGAGAGTTGTTCCGTGTACCTCCCACTCACCTTGTACTACCTGAGGGGGGGGGGTTGAACTTGTAACTGTGAAGTACTTAACTATGGACTCCCTGCTGATAGACATCAAGCAATAAGTGTGTGTGTAAGGGGGGGGGGAACTGAACATGGGACTTGCTGTGAAGGACTCCACTCTGCGTACCGGTCATTGCTTGTTGCTGTATCCCCTATCCCCTCCCTCCCCCCACCCCTCTCACCATTTCCTCTCTTCCCGTGGTTGCAGAAAAAAGTCAAATTAAGATTTTGTGGCGAAAGGTATGTAAACTATAATAGAAACTATTAGAAACAAGCGTAGGGAATTTTTTTGTATTGTTTTTTAATCATGTTTTTAAACCAAGGTCAAGAAAATTCATTGACATCTTTTGAAAGGCAAATGTAAGAGTGGGAAGTTAGCTCCCTTATTTCTGCTCGCCAGCCCCCCCCCCATGCACACACAATACAAGTAACTTATAACCTCAGAGGCTTTTAGATGGGAGGTATGCTGATTGGCGCGGTTTGTATTGTTGAAATGAGGGTAGCGATTGTTCTTCAAGTGGATGGTAAGGGGATTGGAGGGGAGTGGGTGAGCAGTTGGCAAGTGGGGAACCGGGGGAGATGGGGGGAGGGAGGGTAACGAATGTTTGAGCTGACAATGTTCATGAGATCGTATAGTTTGAATTTTTGTTTATTTTTATAAGAATGGTGGCAGTTGGTGTAGAAATTGGTTCCAGTGTTTGCCAGACTGGCGGGTTCCGTAGCCATTTTAGGCCCTATATTTCTTCGAAATCGGGCGGAAATTTTCATGTCTGGCGGTTTCTATTTTTAGCGATTTAAATGTTTTTAATCACGTAGATATGCACAAAAATGATGCATAAAGTGTAAAACTAGAAATAAATTATAACTTTTCTTATCAATTCAACTAATCTGACGTGGTTTCCTCTTGAGTTTTTCATTCACTTTGAACGGCTTTCTATATTAAACCATCTGGTAACAATAGCACACATGACATAATTGAGATAATACGTTCCAACCATTGCGGTTTTAATGTTAAAATATGTTTATATCTACAGGTGGGAACAATTTTGATTCAGAAGTGCCACAAACCATCAGTACCACCTACCTATACCATCAGTACCACCTACCTATACAATTAGTAACAATTACCTTAAAAAAAAAAAATCCCTTAAAAAAAAAAAGAACTCTTTGGAAAAAAAAAACCGTTACACGAAATGGGGGGGGGGAGTTTCCACATTTCTAAGGTAAACTCATTCGACGACTTGGTAACAAGGGCAGCTACTCGTATGCTTCCATCCCCACCTGTCTATTCGACTTGAGTAATTTGAAAAACAAGCATCAATACACTCCTACTTCTCAACACATTACTCCCCCCCTCCTCCCCCCTTTCCCATATTCTCTACTAATTTTTTTTTTGTTTAAGCAACCTGGGTCTCTCTCCCCCCCCCCTTTGCTCCCACCTCCATAGTATTATGAAACATTCTCCTCCCATCCCTTTTTATCTTTAATTCTTTAAAAAAAGATATTTGGTAAGGGAGGTAATTTGACCGTTTTGTTGAGTGATCTCCCCCCTTTAAAAAAAAAAAAAAACAACTAACTTCGTCTTTCCCTCTGCCTACCGCGAGTGTCTCCCCGTCACGGGAGATTCCCTGTGACTTCGCCACTGGTAACATCTGAAAAAACAGGGAAAAAAAGTTATTGTTTCAGAATTGCGGTGATTGCACGCAGTTTATTAATACTTGGACGGGGTATGTGTGTGTGTTGGAGGGGGAGGGGGTGGGGGTGGCGACTGTTGTTAAGTTTATGAGGGGGGTAGATGGTGGGTGGGAGAGAGAAACTGTCCGTGTACATCAAGCAGAAAGTGATGTAGACAAGGCCCGTTCCACTTCACTTCTGTGTCTCTCTCTGTCTGAAACACTGGCCTATAAAACATAACTCATTGTCTGTACCCCTGGCCTATGAAACAGAACTCATTGTCTGTACCCCTGGCCTATAAAACAGAACTCATTGAGTGTAACACTGGCCTACAAAACAGACTTTTCTGCTTCCACTATTATTATTATTTTTAGAGTGTTTCTCGATATCTAAGTTATTATCTTTATTTTTTTTTATTATTGGATGACCTGTAGAGCTGCAAAGGATAGATTCAGAGTAAATATATATATATATATATATATACATATATTAAAGTGGTGTTTATTACAATTTTTTACCTTTTTACTCTGAATCTATATATATATATATATATATATATATATATATATATATATATATATATATATATATATATATATCACTATCAATTTTTTTTAAATTGTTTCAAACACATTTTATCAAATTTTTTATTAAAGTGTGATGTTTTAAAAGTATTCTTTTCTATATAATACTTTTTTTCGAAATCACTCAGAAAGAAGGACGTATATAAAGTACCTTAGAATATTTTTGTCGTTGATATTTTCTTTTGTATTGAATATAGTGTATGTATGTGTGGTGTGTATGTGTGTGTGTGTGAAAGTTTACTTCTTTGCACTCAGTCAAGTTTCCCCATCCCTTTAGTCCACATTATCAGGCTATACTAGCTAAACTATACTTGAATGTGCCAAACAATTATTATAATTCATGAAAAAGAAAAAACACAAATCACTCCTTGCAAAATACCAGCATCTTAAGCCTGTTCCATTCTGGACACAAGACGTGTTATGTAACTTTTTCGTGTTATGTATCAGTATGTATGTTAGCTTTCCAGTAAATATTTGTAAATTTTGGAAAGGTCAGATCTGAAATGGACTTTTGATGCATAGAATGGCAGGCCAAGACCTACAAATAAAGTATGATACATCATGGGTCTAGGACTTATGGTTGCTGAGATCTAGGGTGATGACAGACGGACAGACAGACGGACAAAACGGATACAATAGCGCATTCGACTTCTCGGAAATGCGCTAAAAATTTGTTGCGCCGCAAGTGTTGTGGAGAAACGTGTTGGTCACGCGGTGGGTCATTCGAACGCCAACGAAGCAATGGTTCGGTCCGAGTGCCCGAGGAGGCTATATTTTGAGTAAGGGTGGTATATCGAAACGATAACTACTTATAAAAGAGGTTGTATGATAAATAAAACAAATAATAATAATCTTCTGAACTGACCATTTAATAGGCTCACTGAGCTAACAGGTTAAAAAACAATAACAACGACAAATAAGCTGAGCGAAATAATATTTGAGAGTAAAAAAATTAATTGAACTGAATCAATTTTTTTTAGTAACAGTGCTGTATTGTGACCTATTGTATTTGCTATAAGGTCTCATTGGTCAGCAATCGCATTAAAAACAACAACAAAGAAGACATAGTGAATATTAAGCAAAAGATATTCATATTCCTTTTTTTTTTCCATAGTCGGTGTAAAAGCGGTCACATAGGCAGGGCCACCGCAATGTAGCAGCTACCCGGACGGACGCATTCAGGGGGACACCAAACTACTGAAGGTGTCTAAATTTATTTCAGTATTAGCAGTCATCTAAATTCGGGAGTGAAGTGTGTCAGAAGGGGGCTCCCTTTTGCCATAGTTAGTTAGAGCCCCCCCAGGAGTTCATGACTGCAGCTCTGACATAGAGATTACTGGAAAGGGTAAGGTTCAAATTCGTTATATTCACTTTCGCGGTCCAGTATTCTAACAAAGCGCCCTTCCAGATATTTTTCAAGCAGACTTTTACAGTCTGTGGCGACTCCCTTATATATTTTAAAAAGAATTTGAAGTAAAGGTTAATAACAAAATACGCCATATCCGCCATATCCACCATATCCGCCATATCCACCATATCCGCCATATCAGCAATATCCGTCATATCCGCCATATCCACCATATCCGCCCTATCCGCTGAGGATGTTGGCAGCAACATTCTGTTGAAGGCCTAAAACAATAATTATACCATTAAAAAATAAAGAGATGTATGCTGTATTTGTGGGTGAGCTCTGTTGTATATGTTTAGTGATATCGGCACGTTCATCTGTAGATTGGAGCGGCACCACCATATCCGCCATATCGACCATATCCACCATATCCGCCGTATCCGCCATATCCACCATATCCGCTGAAGAAGATATTGTGCAGCAACATTCTATTCCAGACCTAAAGCAATAAATATAGCACAAAAAAATAAAGTGATATATGCTGTATTTGTGGTTTGAGCTCTGTTGTATATGTGTCAGTGATATCGGCACGTCCATCTCTGGGTGAGCAGCTCAACTATGAGATGAAGAAGGCGCGTGAGATGTTCAAATGAAGCGCACAATTGGTGACAGTTGTTTTTTTTTTTGCACATAGATGATCTGCTCCGGAGCCTTCGACTCATTCTATCAGCCGCTGATCTATCCCACTGCATGGAGCGACGCTCTGAATACAGTGCACGCTCATATGCTAGTGAATGTATCCGGAATACAGGGAAGAGGGAGTGGGAAGGTTTGTGGGTATGAGGTAGATTGACTTTGCAAACAGAAGATTTCATGGGGTTGATTACCGGGAAGTTTCCGAAGTTAAACGATCTTCTTTCAGGAAGACATGATACAACGCGTGCAGCTGCTTCAAATATATAGTTCAGTGATTCTATTGATTACGTCATAACGCTTTTGGTTTAGTCTTGTTTGAATTACTACAGCATTTGTTGGTGTTTGTTTGTTTTTTTGGACTTTGACACAATCTTCGTCATTCAGTATTTTGTTTAAAAACTCCAATCTCTATATGTACTATTTTTTTTTTAGGTCTATATAACATAAACTTCTTTGTGTATCTGAAGAAGTTGCTTCATACAGAGTATAACATTTTTAAAGTCAGGTTTGGACAGCTACTCTTAACCAAAGGGGTTGGCAAACTTTTTTTAAAAACATCGGGCCGCAAGAGCCTGGTCAAAAGCAGATGGATTGAAAATGAAATGTACACGTCATCGATAATAATGAGTGAGAGGGAAACGGAGGGTGACCCGGCTCAAGCAGCTTAACTGGCCGTACGTGGCCCGTGGGTCGCAGTTTGTCCATGCTACTCTAAACTCTAGAAAGTGAATGGCCCCCATGAGCAATTTAGTTCCAGCCCGGTATAAAATGTTGCAGTATTATTACCGGACAAACCTAGGGGTGGAAAGCACGATCGCCTTCCGTCCCCTCGCCTTCCCGCCAAATTCAGGACTTAAACGGTGGATTTGCGTACGACCATGCCTGCCACCCACCAGGAGGCCAACCAGTGGATCACGCTTACATCGACTAAATTGTCTCCGTTAATTTTACTCACTCTGCAAAATTTTTCCGGCTAATGGAGAGAGCGAGAGAGGGCGAGAGAGAGAGAGAGAGAGAGAGAGATAAGGAGATAGAGAAAGTATGAGAAAGATAGATAAAGAATAGAGAGAGAAAGGGTGAGAGAGAGAGAGAAAGAGCGAGGGAGAGAGAGAGAGAGAGAGATAGATAGAGAGAGAAAAAGAGAGGTAGGGGGAGATAGAGAAAGTAGAGAAAGATAGAGAGAGAGAGGGAGAAAGGAAAGAGAGAGACAGAGAGAGACAAAGAGAGAGAGAGAGAGACAGAGAGAGAGAGAGAGAGACTGAGAGAATTAACTACAACTATACATACAAGTAGTCAGGGATATTTTTGATGCCAACTCTTATTAATTCTGTTTTAACCCCTTAACACCCAATCAAAGTAAGAATAAATTAATGCAAAAAAAAAAGAAAAACACACCAACACGGTCACACATTTCAAACATCAAAACTGTACTGCATGTCACCCAAATTTGTTTTCTGCCGCCTAATCTCGCCCCCGCCCCCCTCTCCCCCATTCTCACCATTGTCTTATTACCTATGACATCAAAAAATCCCATGTGCCCCATCTTTTCAACATCCTTTTTTAAAAACAACAACAAAAGCTTCTCCCACAAACTAGTTGTATATTGACTGATTTTCTACGTAACAGACAAGACCATGTCTCGTCTCATCTCAGATAATTGGCAATCAATGTCTGCTACACTCAAAGTCTATGGGATTGCTTTTACTCTTGTTGCTTTTCCTCTTCTCTTCTCTCTTGCGTCTATCATAGGCTTTGTTTTTTTTTTTTACTTAGCGAAAAGAACATTTTTTCTGTTGTTCGTTTATCGGCTCATCTTCGTTTCTTATTAATTTACTTTTAGGTAAGTTACAGTAATGGACATTTATATGGGCATTTGTTACCCAGATTAACTGAACAATTATCAATATCAGCAGTTTTCAAGTTGACTGAATATCTCACAACATTTAAAAAAAGATTTATGTATTTCTTAGGTAGCAATTTAATAAATTGATTTTTTCGGAAATTCTCCTTATATTGCGTTCTATTCTTTAGTGTATCGATGATTATTTAAAAGTAAAGTTCTCTTATCCCCTAATGGGCCATCGGCGCAGATGAAGTCAACAGGAGAATTCATCTGTTTCTATAACCTCCGGCATATGAAGGGATTTGTGGTTAGGGCAACGCCCAACCGCCTTTACAACCCAAACAAAGTCATATGACCATTTAAAGCTGGGTGGTCTTGGGGGACAACATTGTACCCCAATTTCACCTGGAAAAATTCCAGGAGGCCTCACCGAGGATCGAACCCAGGACTCTCGGGTGGACAGTCGAAGTATCTACACCACTCGGCCATCCGTCCCCAATGATTATTTTTTGACTGTTAGGGAAAAATAACACAAATAGTGGTATATTTTTTAAAAGTCTGTGACAGTGGAATTTTCAAACAGCGTTGCGCTTTCGATATAATTTAATTAATGTGAAAGTAGTAATTTCAGTGCCAAACCTAGAATCTGGGATCCCGGAGGGAGGAGGAGGTTGGCCTCTTTGGGGAGCCCCCTCAAGATGGGGCCCGAGGGGGAATTTCAGAATTTGTGTCCCCCTCCTCCACCCTACGAATGCCTCAAGACTGATGAAGAACTT
>JAGDYQ010000010.1:6849645-6882661 GCA_021962125.1 Bulinus truncatus | reverse complement strand
AACAGCCGAGATTTTTATTTATTTATTTATTTTTTGTAAAATTAATAATCAAGCTTTCGACATATTCAATTAAAAAAAGTTGGAGCCACAAAAAAAAATAATAAAAAAAGATACGAAAAATCGATTCATCGATCAATTTGAGATCTCAATGTTTACTTATTTCCCAATTTTCTTGAAACAAAATCCTTGTATATCTTTAAAAAAAAAAAGAAAAGAAACTTGTGTGTGTGTGTGTGTGTGTGTGTGTGTGCGTGCGTGCGTGCGTGCGTGTGTGTGTATGTGTGTGTGTGTGTGTGCGTGCGTGCGTGCGTGCGTGCGCGTGCGTGCGCGCGTGCGTGCGTGCGTGCGTGTGTGTGTGTGTCTGTCGTTGGACGAGTTGTGTCAGCGTGCGTGTTGCCTTTCAGAGGGAGTAGGGTAGGGTGGGGGAGGGGGAGGGGGAGAATAACTTTAAGCTCCATTGAAGTGGTTTAGGCTCGTCTCGTTAATTGATAAAAAAAAATTTTTTTTGGAAATAAAAAAAAAATTCCACTGACATACACTTCATCAAGGTTTATGTAAATATATTTGAAAGATATATAAGTAAATTGCACTTTCCGAGACACGGGTGTCAAGATGACCTGTCATTTTCTTATGATCCCATATCAAAACAATCACCCCGAAGTGTTATTTCTGAAAAACTAACTTAGCCTTTTTTATTTCGCATTAAGCAACAACCCCATGGATATATGGCATCAATTTGAGCCCCCCCCCCACCCCCTCACCCAACCTGCACTTTACCAACCATGGTCACAACCTCACCAACCATGGTCACAACCTCACCAACCATGGTTACAACCTCACCAACCATGGTCACAACCTCACCAACCATGGTCACAACCTCACCAACCATGGTCACAACCTCACCAACCATGGTCACAACCTCATCAACCATGGTCACAACCTCACCGACCATGGTCACAACTTCACCGACCATGGTCACAACCTCACCAACCATGGTCACAACCTCAACAACCATGGTCACAACCTCACCAACCATGGTCACAACCTCACCAACCATGGTCACAACCTCAACAACCATGGTCACAAACTGACCAACCATGGTCACAACCTGACCAACCATGGTCACAACCTCACCGACCATGGTCACAACCTCACCAACCATGGTCACAACCTCAACAACCATGGTCACAACCTCAACAACCATGGTCACAAATTGACCAACCATGGTCACAACCTCACCGACCATGGTCACAACCTCACCGACCATGGTCACAACCTCACCGACCATGGTCACAAACTGACCAACCATGGTCACAACCTCACCAACCATGGTCACAACCTCACCAACCATGATCACAAACTGACCAACCATGGTCACAACCTCACCAACCATGGTCACAAACTGACCAACCATGGTCACAACCTCACCAACCATGGTCACAAACTGACCAACCATGGTCACAACCTCACCAACCATGGTCACAACCTCACCAACCATGGTCACAACCTCACAGCAAAGCCGTTGTAACCGACAGGCAATTCGGGCATGTAGAAAGGCCACAAAGGCCCCACACATTTTTGGGCTTTGTCAGGTACTTTTTTAATAGACCACTTTGCTTATGCCCACCGAACCTGAAAGCGGCCCTGCTGACCTCCACTGTGTGTATCACCACTGCCTGCAGTTAGTCAGTGAAAAAAAGTCGGTTGCATAAGGTATTTACGACACACAACAACATCCACATTTACCCTCTTTAGGAATAATTGTTTCGTTTGATGTTTATGATTTCGTGCGATTGTTGGTTTCAAGAAACTCATCGTTTTAGAATTGTAATTTAGCGAAGTGGTTTAAGGATGGGCGAATTAGATCTGTCATTAGCATTTGTCATATGTTTAGCTTATTTGAAATTCGAAAATTTTACACATTAATATTTCATTCTTGCCGAAATTTCGCCATCACCCCACGCAGCAGTAACACCACCATCATCACCCCACGCAGCAGTAACATCACCATTATCACCCCACGCAGCAGCCACTCCACCATCCTCACCCCACGCAGCAGTAACTCCACCATGATCACCCCACGCAGCAGTAACTCCACCATCATCACCCCACGCAGCAGTAATTCCACCATTATCACCCCACGCAGCAGTAACTCCACCATCCTCACCCCACGCAGCAGTAATTTCACCATTATCACCCCACGCAGCAGTAATTCCACCATCATCACCCCAGGCAGCAGTAACTCCACCATCCTCACCCCACGCAGCAGTAATTCCACCATTATCACCCCACGCAGCAGTAATTCCACCATCACCCCACGCAGCAGGAAACAGAAAGTGAAAAAACCAAAAAAATTCATGAATAAAATCCAATATTTGTTATTTAGAAAAATCCTAAATTGAATGTAAAATATTCATTTAAAAACAAGCAAGACCCTCCCCCTCCCTCCCCACCCCCCATTCCCTTAAAACTCTAGTGAAATGCTCTAATCCCCAGGATGTCGAATTCGACTCTCCCCGCGTGCCCCCCGCCATTCATGATCAGCTTTACTTGGATTGGATGATCAAAAGTGAATTCCAAATGATGGACAGAGTAATAAAGGAGAATCAAGCAGATTTTTTTTTTTTTGTTTTGCTAATGCGATCTTCCCATTCCTCTTACATTCTCTTTTATTATTATTACCTTTTTTTTAAAAAAAAAATAATAATAAACCCTATCATATTTATAAATGTATTCGGCCAGATAGGTTGAGAAAATGGAGAGACAATCCATTTGTACTCTTAAGTCACAAGTAAGCGGATTTCGGGTAAAGGGAGAGGGGTTGTGGTGTGGGGATTGGGGGGGGGGGGGGGTCATTCCTTTTTTATTATTACTATTATTCAGGGAATTCTGGATTAGGGATAAAAAAGCTGTTTTACGTTTTAATGATATTGTAATACATTGTTACATTTTGAAATAAATCATGTCAACTACATCTTAAGGTCAAAGGTTAGTTAGCATTGACGAAAGCCAGTGTTGACTTGTTAATTAACTTCAACAAACCTATGGTGTCCCTGACTTAACGATACAATCCTGCAAGGGTGGGTTGTTTATAAACTGTTTCCATTAACTGGCGTATTTACAGTGCCCTTTACTACAGTAACCTCAGCACAATGCCCTTACTGCACTGCCCTTACTACTGTGCCCTTACTACTATGCCCTTACTACTATGCCCTTACTACTATGCCCTTACTACTATGCCCTTACTACTATGCCCTTACTGCTATGCCCTTACTACTATGCCCTTACTGCAATGCCCTTACTACTGTGCCCTTACTGCAATGCCCTAACTACTGTGCCCTTACTGCAATGCCCTAACTACTGTGCCCTTACTGCAATGCCCTAACTACTGTGCCCTTACTACTATGCCCTTACTGCAATGCCCTAACTACTGTGCCCTTACTGCAATGCCCTAACTACTATGCCCTAACTACTGTGCCCTTACTGCAATGCCCTAACTACTGTGCCCTTACTACAATGCCCTAACTACTGTGCCCTTACTACTATGCCCTTACTGCAATGCCCTAACTACTGTGCCCTTACTGCAATGCCCTAACTACTGTGCCCTTACTACAATGCCCTAACTACTGTGCCCTTACTACTATGCCCTTACTGCAATGCCCTAACTACTGTGCCCTTACTACAATGCCCTAACTACTATGCCCTAACTACTATGCCCTTACTCCAATGCCCTTACTACTATGCCCTTACTACAATGCCCTTACTGCCCTCCCCTAGAGTGCCTAGGAGGGCATCAAGTGACACGAATGACTTAAGTCGATTTGGCTCGAGCCTCGAACTCCCTAGTCGCGCCATACAGGCCGGACTCAATACCAATGCGCCACAGGGTCACCAAGGTCACAACGAGTTTCATTCCTGGCCCTCCAAGTGACCCCCCCCCCAAGTCTCGAGTTCAAAGAGCGATAAAATTATTTGTTAAGTAAAATTTTAAATCAGTAAACATTCTAATGATTAGGCTTGTGGAAAATGATATATATATATATATATATATATATATATATATATATATATATAGGTCAGTGTGTGAAATACTGCCTAATTATGCAGTGGCGCGATGCAATGAGTGAAAGAAAAACAACAAAACCTGCCAACTGTTATACAATGTGATATATATATATATATATATATAAATAGGGCAACGCGTGTGATGAAATCCTTTTTACCATTCTACGCTCTCCCCTCCCCCACCTCTTCCCGTTCTGTTTGGTATAACCCCGGTGAAGCCGGGCCGTGCCAGAAATGATTGATGAAACGTCAGACCTCGACAATCCTATTATTATTATGATTGTAGCTAGATCTGCACGAATCATTAGCAGGGGGGCCGCGATCCTTTTCATTATCATTAACTTAGGCGTTCTTTGTCGGCTCTTGGGTTGGGGGGGGGGGGTGGACTGGTGCCTCCTACCCCCCCCCACCCCTCTCCCAGCACCGAACCCTATTTTTTTTTCAGTTCTCACCTTTTTCCTAATTCAGCCCCGCCCCCATTCCCCTCTCTGTATCCACTCACACACGCGAGCGCACATACGCGTATCTCTTACAGCGTCCCACTCAATCCCTCTAATTAAGTTGTGCGTGTGTGTGTGTGTGTGTATGTGCGCGCGACCGTTCGGCACAGATGTCCTTCGTTGCACGACCACCACCCACTCACTCACCCCCCTTGACAGTTATTGAGTGCTGCGTCTTTGACAGCTTATATATATATATATATATATATATATATATATGTGTGTATATAGGCAATTGGGGGAGGGGTGGGAGGGTGTGGTCGGGAGATATCGGCGCCCCACCTCCCCTAACAGAATCTGGTTAACATCCATCTCTCCCCTCTACCCCTACCCCCTCCCCCTTCCCTTCCGGAATTAAACGATACTGACGAAGATTTTTTTTTTAATTTAAGGTGTTTTTTTTAAACCCCCCACCCTCCTCCCCCCGGCCCCTCTCCCTTTCGTTAAATATATAAATAACATTAACGTACAGGACATTTAAAAAAAAATAAAATGTGTTTAGGCCGCATCGTCTGCTAAATGTAAAACATTGGCAGTTGGCGCCACAAAGCATTATATGTTTTTTTTTTATGTTGTGTTCGGACAGTTGAGATATTATTTGTATTGTAGACAGCGTGGATTTTGAAAACATAAAATGAGTCAAAAAATAAATAAAACAAACTAGCTGGATGTATTTATGTAGGCTATGTATATTGATTGGCATATAGATTAGTAGTTATGGTCAGACGCACATGTTGATTTTCAAAAAATATAGAATTACAGAGGTGTAGGTAGATATATAGATAGACAGACAGGCAGAAAGACAGATATTTAGATAGACAGATATGTAGACAGATATATAGATTGATAGATAAACATGCAGAAAGACATATATTTAGATAAACAGGCAGAGAGACAAATATGAAATAGACAGACAGGCAGAAAGACAGATATTTAGATAGACAGATATGTAGACAGATATATAGATTGATAGATAGATAAACATGCAGAAAGACATATATTTAGATAAACAGGCAGAGAGACATATATTTAGATAAACAGGCAGATACATATATTTAGATAAACAGGCAGAGAGACATATATTTAGATAAACAGGCAGAGAGACAGCTATTTAGATAAACAGGCAGAGAGACATATTTAGATAAACAGGCAGAGAGACATATATTTAGATAAACAAGCAGAGACAAATATTTAGATAAACAGGCAGAGAGACAAATATGAAATAGACAGACAAGCAGAAAGACGGATATTTAGAAAGACAGGCAGATAGACAGATATGTAGATAGATAGACAGGCAGAAATAGACAGATATTTCGATAGACATGCAGACAGAAGCGCAACTAGACCAAACTTTCAGGGAGGGGGGGGGAGGGCAAAAAAAATCACTTGTATTAAAAAATCACATTATTTATATATTTGTATTTAATTTTAAACAAATTTTGGTCTAATCTTTTATTATTTTTTTTTATTTCGGAGGAGGCAAATACCTCCAATGCCGCCCCCCCCCCTAGTTGCGCCACTGCATGCAGATAGACAACATTTAAATTTATAACTTGATCGAAAATAAACGTATGTCTACAACAGAGTTTCTACCCAATTTACAAAACTAGGAGTTTTCTTGTCTGTGAAAAGTTAAAACAGGGAAATCTTAAACAAAAACATTTTGGGCGCTTTTACAATTTCTTAAACCTTTGTTGTGGTCGTTATATATAGATCAGAGGTGTGCGGATCTTGAAATTTAGCGTCCGCGTCCGTCCGCGGATTTCTATCAATGATCCGCGTCCGCAGAATCTTACAACATTGATCTGCGGACCAGTTCGCGCGTCCGCATAGCTGAAATTTAGCTGTTTAAATGACTTGAAATTTTTTTTATGGTAACGCTAAAGAAGATCCGCGTCAGTCCGCGAGTCCGCAGCTTAACCATACAATGCGTCCGCTGTCAGTCCGCGGATTCGGAAAAGTCTGCGGATCTGCGTCCGCAAGCGGACGCGTCCGCTGTCCGCTCATCTCTGATATAGATGGGTCACGAACATATCCAAGTCTTCTCCGTAGTGGGTGGCGAAAACCACTACTCCAACCAAAATACTCTCGCTGCAACTTAACCACTAAAAACCGGTATAGATAGAACCATAGATATATAAGACTAGATCGCTTATGCTTATTTAATAGAGACCGAAAAAGTGTTGTATTCGAGACCCCTACTTTAAAAAGAGAAGAGTACGATTCTGTACAGTTCTTTATTTTTTACCGAAAAAGATTTCCTTCCTTTTAATTAAAAAAAAAATCCCCATTCATGCTAGAGGTTGGTGCTTTTAAAATCTACTGATGTGTCCGAAAAAATTATATTTGACGGTTAGTAATAATATAATCAAACAGCCGGGTACACAACACGAAGGCATTTTATTCAAAGTTAATTGAAAAAAAAAGTTTTTGAAAATTTGTCAAGGAAAACAATGCAAAATGTCTTCTATTTATTTTGGTTATTTAAGGTTTCTATGCGTACTACGTCATCAGGTTATACAGAATTGTACTCTTCTCTTTTTAAAGTTATGGTCCGCACAATATATGTCTATGCATAGCCCATAAGCGATCTAGTCTTATATATCTATGGATAGAACCATATATATATCTATGGATAGAACAGCGGGCTTTTGTTTACTTCCGGAGCAGGAAATACACGCCCCATAATAATAATAACAACAGAAATTCTTTCTTTTTTTTTTGTGTTAAAACAGCGACAAAACATACAATTACAGCTGTGTGTGAAAGTGTACATTAAGTACAAAGTATACAGATCCCCGCCTCCTCCTCCATCCTCCCCCCACCCCGGGACCCACCTGTAAATGGCGTGTTCATGTAATTATTACCTTACTCATTGACTGAAGAAACTGGGTTGTCTGACGTGAGCCGGAGGGTGAGGGTGAGGGTGGGGGGGCAGAGGGGAGGGGGATGCTGCTCTTCTCTTTTTTTTTTTGTTTGGTTTCTTCTGCCACAGAGAGAGAGAGAGGAGAAGGGGAACAATTATATGACAACCGACCTGATGATGGGGGGTAGGGTGATGGTAGGGTGGGGGCGGGATGGGGAGGATAAGGGGGGGGGCGAAGATCTTGTGCAAGTAGTTTTAAAACAGTTTTAGTATTGAATATATACTACTGCCACCCTAGGTATTGAATCAATGTCACCACAGTTCTTAAGTAATGTTCTCGGGAGGGTGGGGGGGGGGGCAGAACCAGAGATTCTCCCCCCCCCGGGGGGGCGGTATGTTGGTTACAACAGGAATAGGACGAGGGAGGGAGCAAATGGGGGGGAGGGGGCAAATATTAACTTTGCATTGTTGTTGTGTGTGTGTGTTTGTTGATCGCGTGCGTGCGTGCGCGTAGTGTTAGTAGTGTTTTGGTGATTGATTTAGTGCTATTTAAAATATTAATTCTAATAATCACACGACGTGTCAGTCTTTGGTTTATTGAATCCAAGATCCGACACTGGATGGTTTTGTTAGCGTTTTTACTCTTTGATCTACTTAGACTACAGATTTGATTATTGTTATTATTATTTTGTAGTGAAGTAAAAAAAAAAAGGGCGAAGTTCGTTCAGTGATTGACCCGAGAATAAATCGACCACATATTTTATTATTATTATTATTATGAAGGTATTAAGGTGAACGCCCCCCCCCCCGCCCTCCCCCATGGAAAAACGGTCGTTATTGGCGCCCTGGGGGGTGGATTCTGATTTTTACCTCCATGTTTCCCGTGCCTATAGTAGTCTAAGTTAGTGACTATACCTTATTACACTGCTGTCTCTTTTTTTTTGTATCGCTTTCTCTCTCTCTCCATCTCTCTCTCTCTCTCTTTTTTTTTTCTTTCTCTTTCTCAGTCTCTTTATCTCTCTCTCTCTCTCTCTCTCTCTCTCTCTCTCTCCATCTGTTGCTCTCTTTCACTCTCTATATCTCTCTCCCCATCTGTCTCTCTCCATCTCTCTCTCTTTTTTTTTTTCTCTTTCTCAGTCTCTTTATCTCTCTCTCTCTCTCTCTCTCTCTCCATCTGTTGCTCTCTTTCACTCTCTATATCTCTCTCCCCATCTGTCTCTCTCCATCTCTCTCTCTTTCTCTATCTCTTTCTCTCTCCATGTTTCTCTTTCACTCTCTCTCTCTCTCTCTCTCTTTCTCTCCACCTGTCTCTCTCCATCTCTTTCTTTCTCTCTCTCTCTCCATTTTCTATTTCTCTCTCTCTCTCTCTCTCCATATGTCTCTTCGTCTCTCTCTCTCTCTCTCTCTCTCTCTTTCTCTCTTATGGCTTACTTATCTACCTCTTTCGATACACACCTCGTCATCACAAGTCAGTGTTTCCCAAAGTGTGGTACACGTAACTCAGGGGTTCGCGAAGAGTTTTGCAGAGACACGCGCATCATCAGACTGAGAACATCGGGTAAAACATGCACGGTTAAATCGAAAACAATGAAATGAGTAAAACCAGGAGAATAAAAACAATATACATTGTAGATTTTTTTTTTTTATTTTACTAGGGCTACGAAGTATTACGAAAATTAAAAAAAAAGGTGTACACAGATGTCAAGAGTTTGGGAAACACCGTCATAAGTGGTTATAAAAAAAAATATTACGAACTTTGTGATAGGGCGCTAAAACCTCCCCCCCCCCTCCCCCAGCTACTTCTCTCAACACAACGCCATGTTTTTGTTTACACGTCATCTGCACTAAGTGCCACAGCAACAAACAACAGGGGAAGATAATTTCACACAAGGAACGATAACCCACTCAACACCAAAGCGATTCATGATATACAAATTATGTTTTCTAGTACAGAGTTATTCAATCCTTTCGTGAATCGGAATGAAAAAGATCTATTCGCTTGGGATGGTTAGTGTCAATAACTTGTGAATTATTTCAGTGATAACTTTTGGAAGGGGAGGAGGGGAATCGTGACAATTTTTTTTTTAAATCCATGGTTAAATTTGTTTTTGTCAAATGAACTGCGTGATTTTCTATGACAGTCCTGCATTAATTCTTCATACTGTGAATAGAGGAGGAGCAAAAAGGATTCTAATTTTACATAAAAATCGTTTTTGTTCAATTTCCGATTTTAAAATTGACCAAAGTGCAATTTATTTTTTCTAAATGACCTTTCAACTCTTGCAAGTAATCTGTGCAAATATTACGTAAGCCTATGCCAAACTGTTTATCTTCGCTAAACTATCGATTTAAGAGTTAACATAATGCTCCAAAATTAAACGGTTCAATGAATCGGATGAGAAATAGAAAAAATTGGGTAAAAATGCACAATATGCCCCCCCCCCCCACCGGCGGCGGAACGAAATATTTTAAGGGGGGGGGGGCAAGCCTAAATTCAAGGGGGGCGCCGCCCCCCCCCCCTTGAAAATTTAAGGAGGGGCAAGACAAAATATGACCGAAAGACAAATTTTACCCCCTTAATTCAATAATAGAATATATTAATTCTGTAGCAAGTATTTAATCGATATTATTAAAAAATAATATATTAAAAAAATAAAAATGAATATTGAGCACTTCTGTCGTCAACTGATTCGTAATGTCAGTTTGTTTACAAATTTAATAGTGAAATTAGATCAGAAAATTACTGATAATTATCATGAATGATGATGAATATGAAACTGAAACCAGAAACTCAATAAACAAAAAGTAATTTATGAAAAGACTAGTTATCAAAGGCCCGGTACCCGGACCGGCGAGTAGGCACACAGTTGGAGTTGAAATTGGTGATATATATTTTAGCTCGTTAACAATCAGTCTATATACTAGCAGTGGCCCCAAGGACATGAACAGATTATTGTAGCCAAAATACATTTGAGAATAGGGACACCTAATAATACATCAAATAAAGTTCATATGTTAAATAGTTCCTCCCAAAGAAAATAATCCTCACTATGGGTAAACATAAACAACAACTCTTAAAATCATATTCCTTCATAATATTTTAATGGACTCCTTTCCAAACAGTTATTCATTTAATGTTTTATGATGTTCAACATGGCGTATTTAAAAAAAAGAGAGACGTGAGTGAGTGCTTGTGTTAAGCAAAACGCTACATGTTTATCAGGTGGTTTATTTACTGTTATACACATTGTAGCATAGAAAAATTAACTAAGAAAAATTGCCGACCCGGCAGTGCAGAACCTAGGGATTTAGGGGCCCGGTGGGCTTGGCCTCTTTGGGGGCTGCCCCTGCATTTTGACATGAGATACATTTTTGACGCTTCTCAAGCTTGGTCCCGAGAAGAAAGAATCGTTGTGTAGCTTTTAGCTGACCTTCAATTAAAAACATAGTATTTCATCAATGCAGTTCAGGCCGCAGACGCAGAAAACATTAGGCCTCTTAAAAAAGAAAGACATATCAAAGCTTTCAACATTATAGCCAATGCCGAACCAAGGGATTTTAGGCATCTTTGGGAGCCACTACATTTTGACATGAGATAATGTACTTAATATTTAGTTTAAAAAATATTTTGGGGGCCCTCCTCAAACTGGGCCCCCTCCATACACCCTCTGTGTGAAGCCCCCATCATAAATGGGTTAGTTTGCATTGTAAACATTGTGTACGGCGCTACTCAAACTCAACCCTTATTCAATTATTCGTGACGTAATAGTCAAAAAATGAAAAAGAAATGTATTTTAGGTTCGTAATAAAGGGAAATAATTGTACATTAGAAATAGACATATTTTAGAAATAATAATTTAAACAATATAAATATTACATAATATTTAGGTATCCATAATTTTGGTTTAAAATTGAGATTGTGAAACATAACACAGAATATTAATTGAACGATTTCTGTTAATATTTCTTTTATTATCGCTTCTCATTTAATAACAAATTGAACACCATAGATTTATTACGTTACTGTGAGATATAAATAAGCCTTTTGGAACCACTTTCGATTACAAAATTGATTCGGAGAGTATCACAAAATATTTGCTGGTGTGGTAGGCACACTACACTCTACCATGCTAGCAATGGCGGCGTTAAAAAAAAAAAATTAAAAAAAAAAATATTTGGCATGATTTTGTGTTACTTCTCCTAAGATCGCTTAACTACCCTTTGGTAATAATTGAGGCGGTCGAAAAAAACAGTATGACATTGTGATTGCCAATTGGCATTCATGATCTTACCTGCCGTATGTTAGTGTACGGTGGTTCATCAACCTCGGCACTAAACATATGGCTGGTCCAATGCCAATTTTGGCAGCCATGTTGGAGATTATTCTTACTCGGCTGACCAGTTGGTAACCGGATTATACATGTTAAGAAGAAAACAGTAAATGTTTCTGCCATCTTTGAATTGTTTATGCCGCCATGTCGGATGACAGACGGAAGTCGCGATGACAGACGGAAGTCGCGATGACAGACGGAAGTAGCGATGACAGACGGAAGTCGCGATGACAGACGGAAACCGGAACATATGATGTAAAATTTGTATTATAGATAATAAATAATTGTATTTTCTTTAAAAATTACATTTGCCGTCATTCGGTAGATGGTAATACTTCTCTATACTTATAAGACGCATTTGCTGTCTGTCTGTCTGTTCCCTTAAAACTCAAGATCCAGACAACCAAATAACGTGAAATTTGGTACACGCAGTGGCGCAACCAGGAGGGAGGGACAGGCCAAATCATCAATACATAATTTACGTTATAAAGTTACAAAAAAGACTGTCCAACTGTCTTGTTTCAATATGTGAGCCCCCCCCCCCTAGCATTTTTTGCTGCTTGCGCCACTGGGTACACGTACACAAAATTACA
Organism: Bulinus truncatus; assembly: GCA_021962125.1. NCBI lineage: Eukaryota > Metazoa > Mollusca > Gastropoda > Planorbidae > Bulinus > Bulinus truncatus. The sequence goes on along the minus strand of JAGDYQ010000010.1, from coordinate 6,870,306 downwards.
TGGGGAAGGTTCTTAAACAGGTTTCGTTCCATCTCAATGGGTACTTTAATTGTAATTAATTATTTTGGATATCAAAGACATGAGCAAACTTTTACCCCGATTTCAGGTTTTACGAGCTTCTCTCCCACATAGCTAACTTAATATAAATATGATCGGTACGGGGAACCAAATATCACATTACTTACTACATTATTACATTCCATTCCTTCATCCATAGGAATTGTCATCTTTTGCTACAGTCGGAATTATTATCTTTTGCTACAGTCATGCCTAAGAGAGAGAGAGAGAGAGAGAGAGAGGGAGGGAGAGAGAGGGAGGGAGGGAGAGAGAGAGAGAGAGAGAGAGAGAGAGAGAGGAACTGCCAAAAATGTTGTGTATCACATTACTTTAAGATAAATGTACCCTTTTATTGCATGCAAATAAACCGTTTTTAACGCGTCTTATTTTAAATCTTAATTAAACGTCAAATTACGCTTCTTAAATAAACAAAAAACCTTATTTTAAACCCGGGCAAAGCCGGGTACTTGCAACTAGTTTTAAAATATGCCACAACAACTCTTAATAATGTGATTACTGTAAAATGTAAATTAATTATAATTTCTTTCAAATATTAAATTTAAGAAATAAATCAAATGAATTATGAAAATGATACAAATAAACTAAAATGAATTACAAAGTTAAAAAAGTTTAAATTTTAGGGGGGGCAGACTGGAAATTCAAGGGGGGGGGGGCGCCGCCACCCCTTCAAAGTTTTAGGGGAGTCGAGGCGCTGCCCCCCCTGCTCCGCCGCCAGAGCCCCCTCCCCCCCAAACACCAATTGCCGTTCCGTCAATGTAATTGGTTGTGAAGAAATGTTGCATCGAGAACCGGACACATAGTATTATTTGAACATCATACGGCCATCTTGTCCCTCGGTAAACGATGAATGAAGTCTTCGCTTCCAGATGTGAAGACTACATTGTGGTGCTGATGACTTACTAAAAGAAAACCGTCATGGAGGGAAGGGGGTGGGGGATTTTGGGAGAGAGAGAGAGAGAAAGAGGATGAGAGAGGAGTTCGTTAATACTAAACAAATCAACAGGTTTATAGTGAATACATTATGTATGTATATCATAAGAATTCGTTGCAAATTATCGTGAAATGACCAGGTCACTTACACTGACTATCATACAGTTAGTTATGGCATTGTTTAATTTCAAATTCTGAATAGTTTTATTTGTTGGCTTAGCCTCTGGGTCTGAAACTACTGGTTGCCAGCATCTTCGATGCTATAATGAAATTACGATAATCAATGAGAACGATTTTGGATGAAGGAGGCACACAGTTCACTGCTCTGCTCAAATGAACAAGGTCAAAATGTTTCACTCTGTGCAACTGCAAACATCTCTGCATACTGCCTCCAGTCCCCTTCCCACCCCATCCCAGCCCCTTACCATTGGGCAAGGATGACTTGATGGCCAGTCCACCGCATATACCTTCACTTTCTCTCTCTCTCTCTCTCTCTCTCTCTCTCTCTCTCTCTCTCTCTCTTATAGTCTCACATTGTCTTTTTATCTCTCTATCGCCTTATTAATCTACTAACCTCATCTCACTCTCCATCCACTACCACCGACAAAAGCTGAAATGTTAAAGAAGCAACCTCCCCCCCCCCCGTCCCCCCCCAACCCCGTATCATCACCCCACCCATCCCCACTTTAACCCCCCCCCCTCCCAATCCTGGCGACCCACATGCGCGCTGTAGCTGCTTTTATTTGTTTCTTTTCTTCTTTTTACGGTTTCCCCCCCTCCCCCCTAGTGGCCCGGCCCCTTCGTCCGCCTGCGACGTCCCTGCAGATTATAGCCACGCGATACAGGCTGATTAGCCGGCCCCTTTGGCTAACGAGTTTGCTAATCGCCTTTGACGTATCTTGTGATTTGCATAATGACCAATTCAATTGATCGCCATGTGTGTCTGTCTTTTTATTTTTTTTTTGTGCGTGCGTGTGTGTAAACTGGGCGCTGATATGGTCATACAGTGGGGGGTGGGGGAGGGAAAGACCCAGAAATGACCCTGGAGACCTCAAGTCTGGGGCTTAAATACATTAACCCATAATTTCTTATGTTCTTTTTTCTTTTATTTCCATCTTTCTTCCTTATAATTGAAATAGTCCAGAATCAACGAACGGACATCCCCTCCTCCTCACCCCCGGCCACCATCCCTCATCTCTGCTTTCCCCCACTCCCTTCCCAGAACTACGCTACGGATGAAGTTGATTTAATTAAAAAAAAAAATAATACAGGATTATTAAGCACGGGTGGCGCTGCTATGCGATAGCTTCAATGGGACAGATGCGCGGCGTGAATGCTAGCAAATGTTTTTATTTGAATAAATTTTTGAATAACAGTAAAAAGAAAACAAACGTCAAATTTGTGAGTTTACTATAATGTTGGAAAAACGAATTAAGATGTAACGACTTGCAAAAGACATGAACAAGGATATAATGTCTTCTGTGATTGGCTGCTTTATCTGGATCGGTTAATATGTACTGTAAGTCTGTGTTAAACTTTTACTTCGAATCATAGATATATAAGACTAGATCGCTTATGCTTATTTTAAAGAGACCGAAAAAGTGTTGTATTCGAGACCCCTACTTTAAAAAGAGAAGAGTACAATTCTGTACAGTTCTTTATTTTTTACCGAAAAAGATTTCCTTCCTTTTAATTAAAAAAAAATCCCCATTCATGCTGGAGGTTGGCGCTTTTAAAATCTACTGATGTCTCCGAAAAAATTATATTTGACGGTTAGTAATAATATAATCAAACAACCGGGAACACAAAACGAAGGCATTTTATTCAAAGTTAATTGAAAAAAAAAGTTTTTGAAAATTTGTCAAGGAAAACAATGCAAAATGTCTTCTGCTATTTATTTCGGTTACTTAAGGTTTCTATGCGTACTACGTCATCAGGTTAAACAGAATTGTACTCTTCTCTTTTTAAAGTTATGGTCCGCACAATATATGTCTATGCATAGCCCATAAGCGATCTATTCTTATATATCTATGCTTTGAATTTTTTTTTTAATTACTGCAATAGTGCTATGATTGGTTATTATGTACTGTGAGTCTGTGTTTAACGTTTAGTACGTCATTTATACATCACTCTGTTGTGAGCTGTTAAGAATGATATGTGTTATTTAATTTATCCTTGCGAAACCTTTGCATAGAGAGAGATACTATATCTCAACTTTGAGGTTATCTTGAATAGGTCAATGTTATTATCTGGGTCTAATTTATGCTAAAAAAATGTAAAAAAAAAAACATTTATCAAATCGAGACGCAGGCAAGAGGTGTTATATATATTAAACAGGAAACAGTATTCTTACTTTCGTTCTACAGCAGCCAGACGCGAGACGGAACATACATATATATGTAGACTCCCCTCTAAAACAAAAAATTACATTGATGTAGAAGAAATTACTGGATGATAATAACGTTAATATTCTACATCAGTGTTTCCTAAAGTGTGGCACGCGTGCCACAGGGCGTACACGAAGAGTTTGGTGTGGGTATGCGCACAAAGTGCTGAGCACGGCTAAAAGCGAAAACAATGAAATGAGCGGAAACCACTATGACCGTAAAACAATATACAAGTTGGTTTGTTTCTACCAGGGGTACACATTATTACGAACAAAAAAAAAGGGGCGGGGGGGTACACTGATGCCGAATGTTTGGGAAACACAGTTGCAGGGCCGGCCTTCCGAATAGCGGGGCCCATTTTGATGGATGCTTGCGAGGCCTCTATTCTATTTTTTTTGTGATAACAACTATCTATATAAATGTCAATTGCAAGGGGCCCCTGCCATGCGCGGGGCCCGATTTGGAGCCATCATCGACCTTAGGCCGGCCCTGCACAGTTGTACGTGAAGAGTGGTCAATGCATCTCCCCTTCTCGTTGGTCATTCTCATCTTCTTTATTTATTTTTTTTTTTACTTTTTGTTTACATGAAAGTACTTTTAAAGGGTTAATGTGCGAAGTACAGACATGAAGATGTGACGAGAAGTTATAGAATTTTTTTTTAAAGGTATAACGTTGGCATCATAGATTAGTTCTATAGAAGGGCATACAAAAAAATGTGGGGAAAGGGGTTTAAGGTGTGGATGGGGGGGGGGGGAGGTAGTCGTTCTTGGGTTGTTGGCATAAACATCAAAAATTAGACTTTATTCCTTTTTGGATCGTAGCAATTTGACTTCTTTCCAGATTTAAAAAAAAACCTCCTACCCTTGCGAAGTCCACTGTGTAATGGATTATTGCTGTAGTGCAGTAAGCAGGGTTCTCAAACAGGAGGGACCGCAAAGTAGTTGCGTGGGAGGGTGGGGGGTGCGAATAGGTCATCGAATTTTATGGCTAATTGTAATTGTTGTCGTATCATAATTTAATTAAATGGGTCCGAAAGTTATCACCCGAAAAAAAACAAAAAAAAAAACCAATGGACTACTACGCCAAATATCATAATCTAAATTTTGGGAACCACTGCTCAAGAGCCACTTGTGCATGAATGCCGCAACAACCCAATTGCTTTAGTTCTATTGCTTTGGTAAAAGCGTCGTTCTCCCAAATGTTTCTCAAAAAAAAAAAAGCAGACCGTTGGTCAAGAAGGGTCAAGTGGTGGACTGGATGCGGTATGCAGAGATGTTTGCAGTTGCATAGAGTGAAACATTTTGACCTTGCACTCCATCCCCTGCTTTCATAACGTCCCCCCTATTCCCAATCCTCCACGGGGGTCACTTGTGACTTACAGTGGATGACTTAATCACAAGATGGGATCTTTTGTTTTGACGAGTGGATTGGTGGGTGACGGGGAAAGTGGGAGGGGGGAGGGGGTAATAGAGAAGAGAGAGAGAATTGAAAGCTAAAAAAAGAATATGTCTTGTACAATACGTTCTCGTATAATGCGAAACACTAAAGATGTCGATGTAATTACTTCTGATACTCATTTTTAATCACCGTATAATTTCGTGCTAAAGATATACCTATTGGAACTCACTCAAACATAAGAAATCGTCGGACCAGGACAAAGGGATCACAAACACACACACACACACACGCCCCTACCGAAAAAAAAAGAGAAAAATTAAGTAGAAGTACCTAAATATTGTGGTAGACGGATGACCCAGTGGCGTGGATCGTTGAGAATCCCGGGTTCGATACTCGGTAAAAAACCAAGGGAATTTTCCCAGGTAAAATTTGAAGCAGTCCCCCCCCCCCCGCCAATCCACACAGCTTTAAATGGTTACCTGCCGTTAGTTAGGGAAGTGAAGGCTGGTTCGGCGTTGTGCTAACCTTTCCATTCCTTTCATAAGCCGATGTTACGATGACATGATGAATTCTACACTTCATCCGCCTCGATGGTCCTTACAGATCAACATCTGTATTCATCCCTGGTTGATTCATCCCTGGTTGGTGCCGGCGTTCAATTATGACCGTTTCTTGGATTCAACTGGTGATTCTCTATAACCGCAAATAAATGTATTATGAAGGGGCTGATGAAGTTAATTGAAAAATTCTTAAGTAAGTAATGAGGTGGCATCGTCAGTCGAGCTGTAGAGTGTCCAGCTAGTAAGGCATCGGCTTCAAATTCAAAGATTGCTGAACTGGATAGATGTAGCCGAGGCCGTGGATAGATGTAACCGAGGTCGTGGATAGATGATGTAACCGAGGTCGTGGATAGATGTAACCGAGGTCGTGGATAGATGTAACCGAGGTCGTGGATAGATGTAGCCGAGGCCGTGGATAGATGTAGCCGAGGTCGTGGATAGATGTAACCGAGGTCGTGGATAGATGTAACCAAGGTCGTGGATAGATGTAGCCGAGGCCGTGGATAGATGTAACCGAGGTCGTGGATAGATGTAACCGACGTCGTGGATAGATGTAACCGAGGTCGTGGATAGATGTAGCCGAGGTCGTGGATAGATGTAACCGAGGTCGTGGATAGATGTAGCCGACGTCGTGGATAGATGTAACCGAGGTCGTGGATAGATGTAACCCAGGTCGTGGATAGATGTAGCCGAGGTCGTGGATAGATGTAACCGAGGTCGTGGATAGATGTAACCGAGGTCGTGGATAGATGTAGCCGACGTCGTGGATAGATGTAACCGAGGTCGCTAAGATTTGAACCGTTTATCTGTCACATGGTTGGCGCGACTTGCATCAAAATTCTTTAAGCGGTTCCATTCTTATGTATTTGTTGGACCTAGGCAGAGATAATTGGAGTTAAAGTACATGTTAGGATCATACGAGAGTCATATTTCAGGTCATGGCTAAAGTCCCTATTATGTCTCCCGTGGTGCCTCCATGGCCATTGTACTATCGGCTATGGTGGGGATGAAAGAAGGGCACTGCAAAAACTGTCCCATTAGTGGTTTATAGGATCTAAGAGATTTCATTTCATCCTTACAGGGAGTTCACACACACACACACATCATCATCATCATCATCCAGTGTCGGGATTGTTTTTTGTTTTGTCCCATCCACACCAGAGCCATGGTTGTACTGGTCACCGGACTCTTAACATCCAAATACATCAAGAGGAGCAATTGCTGCTCATGTGTAACTTGAAACATAGCACTCACGCTTTGCTCATCTCTCTGTATCATTACATTTGATATTGTTTTATAATCTATCCATTTGCTCATCTCTCTGTATCATTACATTTGATATTGTTTTATAATTTATCCAGGTTTTTTACATTTGATTATATTTCAATGTTTTAATGACAATCAATGTTGAAAACTTTATATTTTTTTTTAAATTGAATTAGTTTATTAATGAGCACGTGCCGCCCGCGGGCAAAAAAAAAAGACATGCGCGCACGCACTCACACACACACGCACGCACACACACACATAATTTTTCTGTATATCTCTTAAGACACGATGCAAATACCTGGCATCTTCCATACAGCGTCAGTCACGTGATATGCTCTCAATCCATCCCCTGACCCCCTTCTTTTCACCCCCTTACCCACTCTTCCACGTTTAGATACGCCCCCCCCCCCCCCCACTTCTTTATTTTTATTTTTTTTGTCATGCGTTTGGGGGTTTGTTTGTTTTGATAACCTTTCACCCCCCTGCCCCCAACCCCGGCAACCTCCACCCACCACACCACCCCACCCCACCCCACCACGAGCTTTAGATCGTATAGATTGGCATTATTAGAAATTAATTCATCTAATACACACGCGCCCCCAGAGAAAGTGCAGGATCACAATTTAATATTAGGAAGACAGACAGACACAGAGAGAGAGAGAGAGAGAGAGAGAGAGAGAAGGGAGGGAAAAAATAACAGGTTTGAATATCTCGATACAATAATTTAGTTATTTTTCCTCAACTAATCATCTTCAAGAAGGCGACATTTCTTCAGCTTATATTGTGTGTGCTGGCGTGTCAATTTATTTGAAGAGGGGGTGGGGGTTGGGGGTATGTCTATGTGAGGGGCTGTCTATGACGTGCGTCAATATTCAACTTGTTTATTAATATGTGTTTGCACGTGTGTGTGTGTGTGTGTAACATAACATTGTTATTATTATTGTTGATCATAATGGTTTCATTCATATTTTCTGTATAAACTAATTATAAACAAGTACAATTCAAGTACAGACACATTCATTCATTCATTCAATTCTTCGCCCCCCCCCTTTACATCTTTTTGTCGTTGGTCGGTGGGGGTAAGGGGGGGCACATTGAGACACTACTTTGGATAAAGTCTGTCCGTCCCTCCCTCCCTCCCTCTGTCGCCACTACGATATGAATTAATACACACAACTGAGTATACACAACATATCTGTATAAACACAAACATTGACTTATACACCCACGCCTACTTATATACCTGCTGAGCCGTTCCTCAATCTTTGGGGGCGGGGGGGGGCCCATAGGCAAAGATATTAATGGGTCCTTAGACCCAACGAACCTGTTGAGGTCACAATAGCATCTGTTTTTTGATGGAAAGTGTAATTGAAAGGGACTATTTTTGGCAGCGGAGGGTCCTAAGCGGTTGGCGCTGTAAAATGCCAACCTGTTTACGTACCATTGAACACATAACTTACGATAGGCCCTGTATATGTTAACAAGTATTAATACACATCAACACATTACTTAAGACAGCCCCCCCCCTCTGTATATGCCACCATGTGTTCATTCATACACTTCAACACATTTACTTGGCGTGGATTGTGTTTTCTGTTTCTTGGACAATGGCTGCTCTCTTAGGGAAAAAAGCGGTTGTGTAATTTCTTTAGAAGGGTGTAGAGGAGGAGGTGGGTGGGGGGGGGGTGAATCAGATAGATTAAACAATCCATCTTATGTGGTCATGTACACGTCCGAGAGGGGAAAAAAACGTTAAGTGATTAGCATTAACACAAATACAAGACAAACCTCTTTGTGCGGTTCAACAATTGTGGCTCATGCTGTATCGTATAGACCACAAAAAAACATCAAGACAACCCGCTCTAAACAGTTCAACAAGTGCGGCTCATGCTGTATCCTATAGACCACAAAAAAACATCAAGACAATCCACTCTAAACAGTTCAACAAGTGTGGCTCTTACTGTTACCACACAGCCACGGATTACACCAACTGTGGTCCGAAGGCGGCCACATGGATCTCTTCGTGTGGGCTTAATTAAATGCTGTCGCCACTAAATCAGTGTAATACCTGTTGTCGTTATTTTTTGTTAAATAAAAAGAGGTGTGACTTCTTAGGGTACAATTTTTTTTGTGTTGCCCCCCCCCCCCAAACGTGGCTCTCGTTGACCGTATGCCTTCCCCCACCCCCGCCCTCTTAACATCATATTATTATAGTCCTTATCATGGCGTCGCTAGGAATTTTTCCAGGGGGGGGGGGCAAACAACAACTTCATGACATTTTTTTTTAAATTTAAGGGGGGGGGAGCAAATTCCCCCCTCTTATATGACATTTTTTTCAAAATGTAGGGGGGGATATGCCCCCTTCCCCCCCCCCCATGAATACGCCCATGGTCCTTATTATCATTGGCATTTCAGTCTTTCCCATCTTGTAAACATCGAATCTGACTGTGCAACGGCTATGCAGGCACCACGTGAGACACACGTAAGTGACTGGAGATTTAAACCCTTAACCTGGAGATTCGCTGGTAGGGATCATAATATAGAACGCCACCAAGCCCCCGCACCCCCCCCCAAATCCATTTACCCCCCCCCCCACCAATCCTTTGATGTGTTCAACATATTAACAATGACATTCAATGCGCGCTGCTCATCATTTATAAATATCTCATCTGTGCTCACCATTACGTTACCCCCTCCAGGCTTATTATATATATAGAGTCACTCATCCCTTTCCCAAAAGGCCACGTTGTGTACATGAGCGTGTATACCACTTGTCCTCCCGTAGTAGAGAATGCCAGAAATGAAAAAAAATATAACGTCAAATTGTCCAGATCGGAAAAAAAAAGATACCACCCTCCCCCTCCCCCACCACTCTTTCCACCCCCTAGCCCCCCCCCCCCCCCCCCCAAAGCTTCGTATGCAAAGAAACGTCAATCACTTTTAATGTCGAAACGGTCCGGGCGCACTTACCGAAATACCAAAATTCAATTCACTCTTCCCCCCCCCCCTCCCCTTCCCCCTCGCCGATAGCTCGGCTTCGGCTTCCATATTCGTGTCAAAGGTCAGAAGCAGGAGTTGTCGTTCCCTAAAGTGGCTCTGTCTGTGTTTATGAGTTATTTCCTCTTGACATGACGTCAGTGCGCCTCTGTTATCTCCCATCAGACTACCGAAGCCCCCTCCTCCTTCCCCCCCCCCCCCCCCCCCCCCGCCGTTGTATTAATTTGATTGTGCACGTTATTTGCATGTTGTTTTGTTGATGGTCTCTCCCCTCCCTCTCTCCCCCCCCCATCCCCGGGTCTCTCATGGGCGCTACCGATTATTTGTTTGGTTGTTGTCGTTGTCGTCATGTCTGGAACTGCTTTCATCCAACTTGCTACTCCTGTGTGCGCCGATGCGTAACTTTGAAATTATAATGTCAAAATCAGATTGTTGGAGGGTATAGAAGTGGATGGTTCTAGATAAATCTCTATGATTGGTCAATTGTGAAACTGGAAAAATAAAAAAAATAAAAAAAATTATATATAAAAATAATTGTACGATCAGACCTAAGATTCGATGGAAAGGTGACGTCACCAGGGTTTTTTGCTTTTTATCGTTTAAAAAAAATGGCATCGCCACAATATCAGTCCCCAACCCCCCTCCTCCACCCACTTTCCACCATTGCCTCCCTTTGATAAATAGTTCTACTTCCTTCTGGTGCATGGAGGTTCTCAAACGGCTACCATCTTTGTAATTTTTTAGTTGTAAAAAAATGTATCAAAGAAAAGTTTATAAACAATAAAGACAAAGCATCACCACCGAAACTAAAGCATTCCTTACCACCTGGGGAGGGGGGTTTGTTGTTTTAAGGGGGTGGGGGGTCGATATACTCAAGTAATATTCGGGGGGGGGGGGAGGAAGGGTGGGTTCCTAAACAAAAAAAGTACCTGTCCTGACGATATATAAGTTGAACGAATGACCGATACTCGACTTTCGACCCTGAGAGTCCTGGGTTCGATCCTCGGTGGGAACCGTGTAATTTATTCTAGGGTGAAATTTGGTGCAAAGTCGTCCCAACAAGTCCACCCAGCTTTACATGGGCACCTACCTGACTTTAAGTTGAAGGAAATAAAGGGGGGGGGGGGCTGTGCGTTGTGCCAACAACCCACGCAATCCATTCATAGGCCGAGGTTATAGAAACAGATCAATTCTATACTTCATCTGCCCCCCCCCCCCGATGTCCCGTCAGGACCATAAAGGAACTTTACTGACGCTCGTGTCGTAGGAGCGGCGTTCCCATACTGTGGGCAATTGGGTCTGGGGCCATCGGGATGCATGCTTTACCCGTTACTGCAGCGCCCTCCCTCCCTCCCCATTCCCAAGTTTTCATCTGATGGCTGTAGCTGAGATGGTACCAGACAAACTATACCCATTAAGGAATTAAGGGGGGTTAATCATTCGCTGACCTTTTACCCTTGCATGTAATCTCTTTTGACCCCGGCCTTTCCATTAGTCATATTGTTTAATTAACAAAATGGCATTACACCCACCCACCCCCTTCTTTTCAATTTTTTTTATTTTTATTTTAAACATAATACATTGAAAGTTTCCTTTAACCATCTACTGGCCAAGCACACATTTATGCCAATGTTTTGATAATAGTACAGCTTGCTTTAACCCCTGAGAGTCTTCATTGAACCTAGACAGCGCTAGGTCTTCACATCACAGACATTCAAGAGTGATATGTTACATCTTAAGACAGTTTCACCCCCCCCCCCCTTTCCCTTCTTTTATAATACACTCCCTTTTCAAATGTATGAATCAAAGTGTCACAGACGCCGTTTAAATCAATCCCATTAAAAGAAACAGCCATTTAAAAAAAAAACATTTTTGGGCTTGTATGTGTGTACGCCTCGATGTGTGTGTGCGTGCGTGTGTGTGTGTGTTTATATGTGTGTGAATGTGTAGTACCCACATCCTGTGATCTCCTCTTTCTGTCCAACCTTTCCACTGTGAGAATTCGATGTTTCTGTCTGTACTGACCACTCTAAAGCTATTTGTGTGCGCGCGTGTGTGTGCGAGCGCGTGCGTGTGTGTTTGTGTTGTCACTGGAAACTTCAGATAAGATCCATTAACGAATTGCCTTTGTGGCTATTTCTTCTTTTTTTCTTCTTTCTTTCTGTCCTCAGTATCTAGTTTGATCCATCTTCACTCCATTCCACTCACAGAAAGCCCTGACATGACTTTCATAATTCAACCCACTACTTTATATCAGGATCCCTAAGTCTTTTTTTTTTCCTGGGTTTTTTCTTGGGTTTTTTTTCTTGCTCTCCCCTCTCTCTTAAAGTTACGCTGAAAAAGTTTTTTTTTTTTAGTTGGGTTTTTATTTATTTTTTTTAAAGTAAGAAATCGGAATAAATAACTCGTTGGACCTTTCAAGCCAGCACTTTCAAGCCAGCACTTTCAGAGATATGGTCAAGAATTAAATTTGACCTACAGTGACTTGTTGTTGTAAACGGTGTTGGTGGTATTCAACACTTCACCAGGTCTGGAATGTGCAAAACGTATTTATTTGAATGTTTGTTCCGTGTTCAATAATCTAAGAGTCTGTCAGTTTATGTATTGTCTTTTAATTTTACAGATACAAGTATGTGTGTTGTACAAAATTGGTCAGACTGGCTATCTACCTATCTAAATATCCCATGTATCTTTTTATTTAGTTCTTTAAATATTGTTTTATTTTTTTTTTAAATAATTTATTTCTATTACTTTACTCATTCACACTCTCTTTCTCTTCCCACATTCTGTCTCTCTCTCTCTCCCTCTCCTCTCTCTCCCCCTCTCTCTTCCCTTCTCTCTTCCTCTCTCTCTCTCTCTCTCTCTCTCTCTTCTCTCTCTCTCTCTCTCTCTCTCCCCCTATCCTCTCACCATTTTTTCTTCACCCTTCCCGTCAAAACTGTCGTGTTTTATTGGTTCAAATTATTTTCGACAGCCACCAGTTATACGTCTTGACGACTGCCACACCTAAAACGTCATAGATGACATTCGATGGTGCACTAGATTACACGCTTGAGACACAAACACTTATCTAGTTCTTTACAAACAAGGAAGAGATGATCATAAACTCAAATATTCTGAAACAAAAAGAAAAAATATCTATTATTATTTTTTTGTCTTTTCTGTGACATTCCGAGCTGTGACATTCCGCGCTGTGGTATTCCGAGCTGTGGTATTCCGAGCTGTGGCATTCCGAGCTGTAGTATTCCGTGCTGTGCAGTGGCGTACCTGGGGGGGGGTGCGGTCCGCACCGGGCGGCACTTTTTATTTCTTTTTAGGGGGGCGGCGAAAATGTATAGATTAAATTGAAATACCTAAATGAGAGGGCGGCAAAATCGTCTTCCGCCCTGGGCGGCCGATACCCACGCTACGCCGCTGGTGCTGTGGTATTATGTGCTAATATGCTATTCTGTGGTGTGATTTTCTGTAGTATTGTGTGGTATTCTGTGGTATTCACGAGTTTGAACGTTATTTTGTTTGTGTAAAGTCAATGTGTCGTTTGTCATATGGTGTTCACTTTTTTTTTTTTTATAAATAACCCAATATGTGTTATTGGCAGCAGTGTGTGTGTGTGTATCTATTTGGTGGCACTGAGAAAATGTATTGTTATACGACTCTCGAGGTGACGGATGATCGTTCTACTGTCGATCTGAGGGTCCCAGCTTCGATCTTCGACGATGACTAATATATATTTTAGGTTTTGTGACATTTATAGTTGTTTGTTTAAACTTCAAATATATCATCTATATTTCGTCTTTCTCCCTTTATTTATTTACTTATTTTCAAATCTAATTGAATTATTTCAAAACTCAAGGCTTGCATTTTATAGAATTAAAGACTGTTTTTTTTTTAAAAAATGAAATACTAAGCAGCGAAAGTTAAAGATGAACCAGTACAGACGAGCAGCTATGCCAATCTAAATGCCAGCTATGTCAATCTAATTGTCATCTGTGTCAATCTAATAGCCTGATGTGCCAATCTAAATGCTAGCTGTGTCAATCTAAATGCCAGTTGTGCCAATCTAAATGCCTGCTGTGTCAATCTAAATGCCAGCTTTAAAAATTGTAAAAGAGGGTTGCTGTTCACATTGTTGCCTTGGTGACTAAATAAAGCCAAAATGTTCTGCCCACGATGCAGCATCACATCATCTCAGCGAGAGAAGACATATTGATTCAACAAATGTTATTTAACATCTGTGGCAGGTTAAAATTGAAGGAAAAAAAAACTGTGAAAGAGACTTTTCTTAAAACGTCTTAGATGATGGAAATATTTATATAAATTTTGTTGACCAAAAAAAAAAAGCCGAGAGCAACAAATATGGAATTATTATTTCATTTTTTTTTTGTATGGCCTAAGCAATTTCAATAAAAGTCTATTTTATAAATATAAATATACAGTGGATTCCGCTTAATTGGGACACCGCTTAGTTGGGACAGCTGCTTATTTGGGACAAATCTCTTAGAAACCAAACCAAGAAGCCAATAGTAAATGTGTATGTTTAATTGGGACAGCCGCTTAATTGGGACAAAAAAGCCTCGGTCCCGATGTGTCCCAATGAAGCGGAATCGACTGTATATGCTTTTTAATGTCAAAAGTATTTGTCTTGTTTTTTGTTTGTATAATTAGTGTGAACCAATAAGTGGAAAACATAGCACGTTGGACTATTTAAAAAAAATGAACATCAAAACTCTACACTCAAATTAACACGTGCTAAATTTAAGAAGCCATAATCTCTTTCCGCTATTTCCAATTTTATCTAAACATTATTTTAAAAAAAACAAAAAAAGTAATTAACTTAAGACGCCACAAGATTGAATTAATTGACTCGAACTTTTTACAATGGTTTATTGTTTTTTGAGAATATACAACCGTTCAAAAATGTAAAAAAAAAATCGATTGGGCTTCGAGAAATGGGTGGGTGATGATTGATTTCAGATTTCCCAAAATATCCGACTACCGTCAGACAATGTGAGTGTTAATGAATGCCTATAATTAAAGCATATAAAAACAAGTTAACTGTGATGGTTTTAAATTGAATCTAGCGTATTTCACGTTAGTAAAGGATGAATTCAGATTTGTTAACATAATATATCACTTTTTAAGGTGGGGGTAGGGGGGCGGAATGCCATTGTTTTACAAAATATTTTCCATTTTACCTACCTAGAGTTGTAATACCTCCTGTTAAAAACGATTTTTTTCTATTTTCCATTTATTTACACTGCTTCGGGCCGACATCATTCGTGTTTACTATTTTATATAGGTCGCATTGCCAGGCGGCAAAATGGTGTCGTAAATATAGGGAATAATTTAGTTACGGGAAGGCGGACCTGGGGTTCGAGCGTGTTTTCAAAAATCAGCTAAATTCATGGACATTTAAAAAAAAATGCTATTGATTGATGTAGAAATGATCGAACTATAATTTAAAAAATTAAAAACTCTATCCCTTAAAGCACACACACACACACACATATATATATATATATATATATATATATATATATATATAAAAATATGGGCCACCTACAGCAGATTTCCAGTCATCTGACCTTCGCCATCCTCCCCAGCAGGCCTCAACAGTAGCCCAACTTTGTGATGTCAGCTTCTAGGTCTAGCCGCCAGGTGATATTTTTTGGGGCGGTCTCTCTTCCTTTTTTATATATCTATATATTTATATGAATAGTTTTAAACCCATCCCTCTCTAATCTAATGAGCATCTTTATACAATCATCTGGAAACGATACTGAAACAACTACGTGTTCATATAGAATAGATGATTACCAAAGACACTTGCATAGATACGACAAATACACAGAGGAATGGACATATATATATATAAATATAAAGAAGAGATATTGTATTCACCCATCCTTACCGGGTCAACATCGTCATAGACATGAAGACTAGATCATATCTAATTGAAATATATCTGCACAGTGTAGCCAGCTTATGCTGTCAAGCCTAATAGAGATTCTCCTCTGGGTGTAGATAAACGAAGCTAAACTTGTTCAATTACTCAAATGAAATAATGTTATTGTATGAAATTTATCTGACTGCACAATTTACCGTTTTGTGAATTGTAACTGTGTGTCCAGTTGGGTTTATTGTAACATAATGTGTGTCCAGTTGGGTTTATTGTAACATAACTGTGTGTCCAGTTGGGTTTATTGTAACTTAGTATGTGTCCAGTTGGCTTTATTGTAACATAACTGTGTGTCCAGTTGGGTTTATTGTAACATAGTGTGTGTCCAGTTGGGTTTATGGTAACATAGTATGTGTCCAGTTGGGTTTATTGTAACATAGTATGTGTCCAGTTGGGTTTATTGTAACATAGTATGCGTCCAGTTGGGTTTATTGTAACATAGTATGTGTCCAGTTGGGTTTGTTGTAACATAGTATGTGTCCAGTTGGGTTTATGGTAACATAGTATGTGTCCAGTTGGGTTTATTGTAACATAGTATGTGTCCAGTTGGGTTTATGGTAACATAATGTGTGTCCAGTTGGGTTTATTATAACAACATAGTATGTGTCCAGTTGGGTTTATGGTAACATAGTATGTGTCCAGTTGGGTTTATTGTAACATAGTATGTGTCCAGTTGGGTTTATGGTAACATAATGTGTGTCCAGTTGGGTTTATTATAACAACATAGTATGTGTCCAGTTGGGTTTATTGTAACATAGTATGTGTCCAGTTGGGTTTATTGTAACATAGTATGTGTCCAGTTGGGTTTATTGTAACATAGTATGTGTCCAGTTGGGTTTATTGTAACATAGTATGTGTCCAGTTGGGTTTATTGTAACATAGTATGTGTCCAGTTGGGTTTATTGTAACATAGTATGTGTCCAGTTGGGTTTATTGTAACAATGAGAATGTAACGACATTGTTTATTTACACTCAACCTGTAGTTTTTCTATCATTGTATTGTTGCTTCGCTCCCGATCCCTTTGCGTTTCACTGTAATCAGATTTGACCAGTATTTCAATCTTATTTCCGGAAGGATTAAACAATTTTCATTCAAGTACACAAAAATCTTCTTGACATCTGTCTCATCAAATTTGTTGTTTGTTTATTTGTTTTGTTTTTTAACCTGGGAAGTAATATGAATAATTGCTCTCATAGAATCGGTTTTTTTTCTGAAGTAACTTGTTTTTAAAATAAATATTTCCTATGCAGCACAGTTTATGAATGTTTCTAGATTACGCTTTTAGCTGATTAATGCCATTACTTTTTTCTCTATTTCAATCTATAAAACTGTTATTTCAGCAGATGATTCTATTTTTGATCTATCTATCTGTCTGTCCGTATGTCTGTATGTCTAATAATGTCTATCAGTCTATCTATCTATCTATCTATCTATCAAATTATCTATCTATTGGTAATATACTTTTTTTATTGTTATATTTTAAAATTAAATGCCTCATTGATTGATAAATAATAATTTTAAAAAAAGTAATTTAGTGAAATAAAACGGAACGAAAATTAAATATAGAATATTTGCTGATGTGCCCGTTTAAAATAAAAATTACAACAACAACAACAAAAAATCATTCAAAAGAAATTACTGCAAATAATCGACAGTGCACTGAGTTATCGAACATTGAGCTATTTTTAGTGCCACGTTCGGTTTTACGTGTTTATTTGTAATTGGGTGATTTTTATAATATATATGTATATGCGTGTGTGTGTGCTTGTATGTGTGTGTGTGTGTGTGTGTGTGTGTGTGCGAGCTCTCTGTTAAATAGTTTGTTTATGAATTTCATTGTCAGAGAATGTCTTCTCTATTTTGCTTTGTGTATTTATCTTGTAAATTCCCAGCATCAAGGGGGACATAATCTCGTGATCAAGAAAATAGCGTAAATAATTAATGTTCTTGAAATGATTTTTTTTTTATGAAACAGCTGGAAAACATTTTCGTTGTGTTTAAAAAAAACAATAACAATAAATAACACACAAAAAAAAAATAATAATCACATGATTGTGTTGATGAAATAATGATTTGAAATTTAGCTCTGAGTTTAATTTCATTAAAATTATAAATTTATAAATGCCAAATGATTGAATGTTTGCACAATGTGTTTATGTCCGTCTGAACAAAAAAGGGGTTGGTCTGGTTGTGGATACAGGTTGTAACATGTAACAAGTTGTAACATGTAACAAGTTGTAACATGTAACAAGTTGTAACATGTAACAAGTTGTAACATGTAACAAGTTGTAACAAGTCTTTGATCAGGATTTGGATGAATATAATTTCAACTTAAAATCCCTCCCTCCCACTATTTCGGCAGTGCTTGACCATTGCTGGTAGTCATGTACCGATAGCAGGCACGCCGAGAGGGGGGGGGCGGCAGGGGGGGTCATAGCTAGGGGGCCCGCATATGTAAAGGGGCCCGGTCGCCCCGACCATGTCATTTTTTCACGACTTATTGTTTATTTAGGGTTCCGCAATGATGCCCTGCCCTGGGGGCCCGTGTTCGCTCTCGGCGCCACTGACCGATAGGGCTGATCCCAGGTGTTTATAAGAGTTGTGTGCACTTGCATATGTCCAAGCGTATAAAAACAAAGTACTGGTTAGCTGGTGTCCGTCATGTCCACTAGTATGGTAGGAATGAAAGGAACCGAGTGTGTTGATGTGAGGAATTCAACTGTTGACAGCTAGTTGAGCAAGAGGGACTTTGAGCGAACTTCAAAGAGACGGGTGGTCGTGCGGTAAAGAGCTAGACAAGTCGACCTGAAGGTACCTGGTTCGATCTCCCGTGAAGACCAAGGAAAATTTTCAGGTCTTGGCTTAAGTCCCCGCTATATCTCCCGTGGTGACTACATGGCCATTGCAAAGGTGGGAATGAAAGAAGGGCACCATAAAAAAATGTCCCATGAGTGGTTTATAGGATCTAATAGATTTCATTTCATCCTTACAGGGACTTCACACATACACACACACACACACACACACACAAACTTTCACCACGGCTTGGCGAAATTCCCTTGGTTTTCACCTAGGATCCAACCCAAGATACTCAGGTCGACAGTCAAGCGCTCTACCATCAACTCGACCATCAGTTCGGCCAAGTGTATAAATGTAGCCTAAATGTGAACAAAAGCTAAGGAATTATTTGAATTTCATGAATGGATGGATAGATAGGTAGATTAGACAGAACAATAAAATATACCAGGCGTTGAACCTCTGCCTTCAGCCAATACCCATATTGATGTAACATATCCATCAGCTGTTCAAGTACATGAGCACCGTGTGGCTGAGTGCTAACATTCATGGCTTGTACCAAGCTGTTAGCTAAACGCTGACCGATGCACCTCACACACACAGCACCTAATGTGGCTGAACTGTAAACACAAACTGTCACATACATGTACACACGTTCATTTAATATATAAACTGACCAATAAATAACCGACATCCATTCATACACTGCAATAAGAGCTAGTTCCGTCGTCTCCATGACAACCGAATGCCCTCTCACTAATGGATGCCGTAGTACATCATCTCAGTACATTGCACATAAAAATAACATATAATATCTACCACACATATCGCGTCTCACGAACTCACAGGAGAGCGATTATGCCTGCGCGCGCACACACACACACACACACACACACCAAACGCATCATCTTCAATCATTAAACACCCCAACACGCCAGATATCAAATCACATGTTTTCAGACGCCGAAATAAAAAGAAAAAGGAAAAAAAAAATCTTTTGCCTGTTTCCTCCCTCTGTCTCGGTCAACGCCCCTGCCCACTTTTAGGGCGCCCCGCCGCCGCTGTCTAATGCCTGAATCATGTATGAAACTTTAGTTCCTCCCGTTGTCCCTTGCTTCTCCCAGCTACCGGGCGGGGGGGGGCCTCTGAGGCTGGCATTTTTATTTTATTTTTTTTTTGTGTGTAAATTTAGGGGAAATGAATTTGCTGCGTACCGGAAGTTAGGAAATGGCCGGCCATGTTTGAAGGTAATGCACTACAGTGTGCGTGATGCGCCTTTCTTGTAAAAACCCCCGGGCATATGCTTCTGGAGAGGGAGGGGGGATGGGGGTTTATGGTCAGGGAGGACGGGCTGTGAGGTGGGGGAGGGGCGTGTCAGAGGAAATGGTGGGGGTGGGGGATCACATATAGTTGGGAGAGGAGAGGGGGGAATTTTTTTTTCTTTCAGTTTTTCTTCTTGAAATAATATGGAAATGACAGTCACACATACATACACACACATACATACATACATACACACATACACAAATATGCATGTTGTAAGCTTAAAGTCTTACGTGAAATGGATTCTTAGACACGCAAGTATAGACAGACAAACACATACACATACATAAAGACATGCATGCTGTAAGATTGAAGATTCAGTTTCGATGTATTTTCAGACACACGCAAGCATACATACATACATACATACATACATACATCCATACCCACAAGTTGTCATCTTAAAAGTCTGACGTTGTACAGGTTCTAACCAATGCTTACCCCTTCCCCCCCCCATCCCGCCTCCCCGGTCCTTGTAATTCTCAGACGGCTGTGTGTGCGGGGGGACAGGACGTTGATCTTTGCGCGACTCTTGAGGGAAAATTTAAAATGATAGTACGCAACTTAGTTGTACTTTTAGGCGAACTGGTCGAAATATTTCTGTGTGCGCTCTTTTTGTAACATACATTCGCAGGCTCGCACATCTTAAGAGGGAACGTTGGTTCCAATACACACCGACGTGCGCGCACACTTATGGAGATAACAGATGTGTTTCTTTTCAAGCTCAAAATAACTTTTAAGATTCAGTTCGTGTGGACAAACACAAACACACACACATATAGACCATCTTACTCTGTTATGTTAACCCATTAATGCATAAGGTCTCATTTTTCATTAATATTTGCATAGTACGTGTAGTTTTGGGCGTTTATTGACTATACCTAACGCAAAAATTATAAAAAAAAATGTGTATAGCGCAAATTAAGGGCGTCCAAAGTTTTGTCCTTAAAAAAGGACGCTAT